>JAWPHD010004436.1:0-187927 GCA_037043455.1 Cyrtodaria siliqua | reverse complement strand
GAAAAAAAGTAATACAAAAAACAAACAAAAGTAAAATGACAATACAAGAACTGTTACCTCAGTAGACGGAGCAACAACAAGCGAGCAGGAGAAAAAGTGAGCTATGCGAGTATTTCCAGGGCCAATACAGAGTTGCCAGTCCTTTGTTGACAATGCAGAAGTTCAGTTGTTTTTATTGTACATGTTAAATAAAGTATAATATTTGCCAGAAAATCATTGTTAATCTTTTTGAGTGACCGTCTCCATAGAATGCTTGGCACATGAGGATAACAACGTTTAACATTGCTTTGGATAATATTTCACTCCTATCACAATGTCTACCTGTAGCAGTGAGCTGTATTCTCAACTTTATTGTGATGCCACACTGGACTACCATGCCATAGACACATAACATGATACCCCATCCAACTACATGATGTCACTGGGTCAACAAGTTCTAGAACTACCCTTTATATGCTGAACGTCAAGCAAGGGAGCTACTAGTATCATTTTTATGAAGTCTGGTATGACCCGGCGGGGGGTTGAACCCACCACCTTCCACATTAGCTCTACCACTAAAGCATGCCCCAATTGGATTTCTTTGTGTATTGTTATACCAAGACCAGGACACCAGTCTTTGAACCAGGAAATTCAATAGAAGGACACTGTATAAAATATTAGATTAAAGTATTAAAGAAACGCACGGCAAGCATTATTTATCTGCAGAGCCCGACCAGTTAATATTTGCAATTTAGAATAGCTATATAAATATCATCAAATACTTATGCCGGGTATATTGCTTTGCACTGGCCGGTCGTTCGATCTTACGGTCCCTATTTTTGAATTCGGCTATATTTAGGTAATTTTTATTCAATCTACGAAACTTGGTCACAATGCTTATAGTCGCAATGCCTAGGTCAAATTCGATAACCAGCCCGATTGCTACAGAGAGTAACTGGAATTATGACCCATAACCCCTTAATTGGTAAAATATAAAATAAATGTTAATGGTCACACTGTCTGGGTTAAGTTTGATATCAGCCAGAATGCACCTGGAGTTATGGGCGCGTGATAAGGGGTTGATGCATTATTTTCAAACACAGTTTCTCTTAAAGGTCTGAAAAAGCTGAAAGAATTATCAAAATGCCATGAAAAATAAAGGAGATATGACCTATTGAAAATTTGCAAAGAACATAAATGGAGGCGGCCATCTTTGAACGATGACGATCGCGCCGTCTTACCATATATGGCATATCGATAAAATGTATTTTAAAGCGAAGAAAATCACTGCAAATGAAAAATAATACTAAAATGTATACATTTTTATTTTTAATCAATTTGCAGTGGTTTTCTTTGCTTTAAAATACATTTTGTCAATATGCCATATATGGTAAAACGGCGCGTTGACGTCATCGTTCAAAGATGGCGGCCTTCAGTTATGTTCTTTGCAAATTTATACTCGTTTATCCTCATAAAACTTGGTCACAATGTTTAGGTCGGGTTCCATAACCAGCGTCATTGCCCAAGAAATGCCAGGAGTTATGGTCCTTGAAATGAATAACAAAATTGAGTCGATGGGAGCAAATGTTATACAGACATCTGCGGTTACTGATTAGTATACCCTAAACAGTTCTGTTTCTTATATCCTTAATATACAAAAGTAGTGCACAACAACGAAATCTTTCAGTCAGTTTCCTAGTACATGACGGGTTCTATTTCTGCATGATTATTTATATACTGAAGGAAAAAGAAACGCGACACGGGAATTTCCGCTATATATTGTATGTACAATATGCTGCTGTTAATCGAATGTTTCATGGCTACAAAAGATCTCTCCTTCGGAAAAAATACTAAAACAACAGTAACACAGCAAATAGTATTCCTGCAAAGTTTCATTATTGTCAGAGTACACGTTTGGCTCAAGCATAAGAGCAAACTTAGGATGCAAAAGTTTGCAAACTCTTAGCTCTTAAACTGGCTCAATTTTTCAAAGAGGAACTTCAAGATTTATGAATTTCTTGTTACAACGTGGTACTGTGATCAAAACGTCCTACAATATCTCTAACTGCAACTTTTTTTTTACAAAACATCTTGGGATTTCCTTGGAATATATATGGCATTCAGTGCAGTATATACAATATATAGCAGAAATCCCATGTCGCGTTTCTTTTTCCTTTCAGTATATATTATATAAAAATGCCTCACTGAAAATAAACAAAGATATACGTAGCAATGTCTTATTTACTTCAACTAAAACAGTCACTAGTCAAATATGGAACAACCCGGTTTTGAATAGGCGATATACAAGGTATAAGTTTAATGGTGTTTAAAGAAAAAAAATTATACTCAGTTACATTTTTAATATTTAATATATGTATAATAAAAACAAATTGAAAATCCAAAACATCACTTGATGACGTGTAAGATCACGTTAAAATTTAATAAAACGGAAGTAATGACAAAAGACAAAAGAAAATGTTAGACCGATACATGCACAAATACAGATTTATACAAACGTTTTGAAGTGAATGTTGGTGATAATTACAGGCATTTTCAAACATTAATAGAAAGGTATATAATCGTCTTAGTGATGACTAAACTGAGGACTATTGGTCAGACATATTTGATAAAAAAAAGTGGGTGGGGAATGATGTGTGCAAATTGACCACATGCACTTTGCGATAAAAAAAACCAAGAGGTCAATGACCTTGAAGCTCTACTGATAGGTTTTTGATAGCTAGATTCCGTCAAGTAGTTTCAGAGGAGTAGTCGCTACAAGTTCTCATTATATAACTCTTTATGTAAACAAAGATGGCCGCTGGCGGCCATGTTTAATGTCAAATCAAAATAATTCTTGACAAGGATCAACATCATGTCATACTGATCATTTTAGAAAAAGTCCCATATCAATATCACTTATAGTTTTCAAGAAGTATTTGAATTGCTACAAACTTGTATTTTGAAAATCTATTTTAGCCATGGCGGCCATTTTGAATTTCCGGCCGACCTGAAATTTTGCTAGGATCAATAAGACATCAAGAGCAACATTCCTGTGAAGTTTCATAAAATTCCGTGGAGTAGTTGCAAAGGAGTATATTCATTACAAGCTTTTACTAGATAACTCTTTACGTAAATAAAGATGGACGCTGACAGCCATGTTTAACATCGAATCAAAACGACTTTCGACAAAGACCAACATAGTCATGCTGATCATTTTAGAAAAAGTCCCATATCAATATCACTTATAGTTTTCAAGAAGTATTTGAATTGCTACATACCTGTGTTTTGAAAATCTATTTTTAGCCGTGGCGACCATCTTGAATTTCCGGCCGAAATTTTGCTAGGATCAATTAGACATCAAGAACAACATTCCTATGAAGTTTCATGAAAATTCGTCTAGTAGTTTCAGAGGATTAGTCGCTACAAGTTTTCATTATATAACTCTATGTAAACAAAGATGGCCGCTGGCGGCCATGTTAAACGTCGCATCAAAATAATTTTCGACAAGGATCAACATCATTCCATAAATACTGATCATTTTAGAAAAAGTCCCATATCAATATCACTTAGTTTTCAAGAAATACTCGCTACAAACTTGTTTTTTGAAAATCTATTTTTAGCTGTAGCGGCCACCTTGAATTTTCGACCAACCTGAAATGTTACTAGGATCATTTAGACTTCAAGAGCAACATTCCTGTGAAGTTTCATGGAAATCCGTCAAGTAGTTTCAGAGGAGTAGTCGCTACAAGTTTTTACTAAATAGGGGTGTCCGTGGCCGAGTGGTTAACGTATCTGACTTGAAATCACTTGCCTCTCACCGCTGTAGGTTCGATCCCTCAGGGGCCTAGTAATCTTTATGTGCGGAAGCTATCCAGCTGGCTTGCGGAACGTCGGTGGTTCTACCCAGGTGTCCGCCCGTGCACGAAAATTGCCCGGAGGGGCACCTGGGGTTTCCTCCACCAATGGAAGCTGGAAGGTCACCATATGACCTTAGCTGTTAGTGCGACTAAAAATCCAATTCAATTCAATTTAACTAGATAACTCTACGTAAACAAAGTGGACGCTGACAGCCATGTTTTAACATCGAATCAAATTGATTTTCGACAATGACCAACATCATGTCCTGCCGATCATTTTAGAAAAAGTCCCATATCAGTATCACTTATAGTTTTCAAGAAGTAGTCGCTACAAACTTGTTTTTTAAAAATCTATTTTTGGATTTGGCAGCCATCTTGGATATATATAATGGAGAAGCTAGGGATCTGCAGTGGCCCTATTCTTTTCCCCTTGACCAAACGGGGGCCCCCGGGAACCATTAAACCAAATCTTTTCAGGAAATAAATGTTAAAACAACAAATATTTTCGCATCAAACTTTGGGATATTAAACTCAATATTTTTATTCTTGTAATGTTGTTTGTTTTTGTTTTTTTTACATTTAAAGTGCATTTTATTACTCTCTTTAGTAGTATTGACCTTTCAAAAAGAAAACATGTCTTTTTAATGCAAACACATATTTACCATTCTCCACGCACTTCCTTTCTTATATGGCTGACCAATAGCCCTTAAAATAAATTTAATCAATCTATACGTTATGGAAAAATGAAACACAACTTTTTCATGGTCGGTATATGTAGTTTTGTTTGTTTAATCTATTGTTAATTTACGATAAATTAAACCACTGTTACATCCACCAGGTTTTCTATTGGTACTCGGATGTTTTTCTTTTTGGCTTTAGCATACAGTTGATATAGAATGTTGTATAGCCATTTTAGCTTACTTTACTTTATACCGGTTTAAAGGGACACATGGCAATCTTGTAATTACCAAGCTTGAAATTAGCATCTCGATTTATTTATTTATCGTTTTGACTTAAATATAAAGGTACGATGTGATTCAAAAACATAAACATGATAGAGGCCAACCAAAGAAACATGTTACTATGTAAACTTTGGATTATCATGGTGGCCATTTTGAATATTTGACGACAACGAAAAACACAAACTTGATAGAGGAACAACAGGAACATGTATATGATATTTAACTAGAATGGAATATTAAGTGGTAATATGTCGTTTGATAAATGTCCTTAAATTTGACCAAAGTGTAGCCATGGTGGCCATCATGGATGACTGGAGGCCCCAAAAACACAAATCGGAGGGGGACTCACCCAAAGATCATTGTGATTGTTTCATCAAAATCCTTCAAGCGGTTTCAGAGATGTGAACTTTGGGTCGCTGTGGCGGCCATTTTGATTATTCGACGATAACGAAAAACACAAACTTGATAGAGGCCACCTCAAGAAACATGTTTATGATATTTCACACGAATGGAATAAGTGGTTTCGGAGATGTTGTTTGAAATTTCCTTAAATTTGACCTATGGCGGCCACCTTGGACAACTGGCATCCGCGAAAACACAATTCTGAGGGGGACTATCCTAAAGATCATTGTAATGAAGTTTCATCAAAATCCTAGAGCTAAAAATTGTGAGTTTTATTCTACATTACTGGTGCAATAAAATCAACAGTTAATAATAAGCAAGAACAATTTCCTTTATACTAGTCTTACAATAAGTATTAAGGACTGAAAAACTAACCAGACATAGTGAGTTTTAAAAAAAAAATCAAGATTGTCGTGTGTCCCTTTAAACTGTTAAATCACTTTAATGGACCGGTCGGAATTTATGGCAACTGAAATAGGTCATACTAAATTGTAGGTCAATATACTGACCTAGTAAAGTGATGGATCCATGTCGGTTCTAAAGCAGAATCTATGCACTTTGAAAAGAAATGCCCACCAAGAAGAACAAGAGGTCAATGACCTTGAAGCTCTACTGGCAGGTTCTGAAAGCTAGATCAGCATTCCTGTGAAGTTTAATGAAAATCTGTCAAGTAGTTTGAGAGTAGTCGTTACAAGTTTGTATATATCTCTATGTAAACAAAGATGGGCGCTGGCAGCCATGCTTAAAGTCCAATCAAAATGATTTTCGACAAAGACCAACAGCATGTTATGCTGATCATTTTTGCTAGGATCAACTAGACGCCAAGAGCACCATTCCTGTGAAGTTTCATGAAAATCCGTCTAGTAATTTCAGAGTTGTCGCTACAAGGTTTTACTATATAACTCTTTAACATTTTGTAAACAATGATGGCTGCTGGCAGCCATGTTTAATGTCGAATCAAAATGATTTTTGACAAGGACCAACACCATGTCATGCTGATCATTTTAGAAAAAGTCCCATATCAATATCACTTATAGTTTTCAAGAAGTTGTCGCTAAAACCTCGTTTTTTAGCTGTGGTGGCCATCTTGAATTTCTAGCGGACATGATATTTTGCTAGAATCAACTAGATATCAAGAGCACTATTCCAGTGAAGTTTCATGTAAATCCGTCGAGTAGTTCCAGAGAAGTAGTCGTTACAAGTTTTTACTACATAACTCTTTATGTAAACATGGATGGCCGCTGGAAGCCATGTTTAATGTCAAATCAAAATGATTTTCGACAACGACATCATGCCGTACTGATCATTTATAAAAAGTCCCATATCACTTACAGTTTTCAAGAAGTAGTCGCTACAAACTTGTTTTTTGAATATATTTTTTTAGCCATGGCGGCCATCTTGAATTTCCGTCCGATCCGATATTTTGCTAGGATCAATTTGACACCAAGAGGAACATGCCTGTGAAGTTTCATGAAAATCCGTCGAGCACTTTCAGAGGAGTAGTCGCTACAAGTTTTCAATATATAAAGAAAGATGGCCGCTGGCAGCCATATCTAACGTTGAATCAAAACGAATTTTGACAAGGACCAACATCATGTCATGCTGATCATTTTAGAAAAAGTCCCACATCAATATGACTTATAGTTTTCAAGAAGTAGTCGCTTCAAACTTGTTTTTTAAAAATCTATTTTTAGCTTTGCTAGGATCAACAAGACTTCATGGGCATCATTTCTGTAAAGTTTCATGAAAATCCACCCAGTGGTTTCAGAGGAGTAGTCGCTACAAACAAAAGTTTACGGACAGACGGACACCGCACCACAGCATAAGCTCAGCTGATCTTTGATCAGTAGAGCTAAAAACTGCAGTTTAAATTTAGTAATGTTTGTATTATGGGCTAGAGTTCTAAATTACTGAATAAATGTGTGGTTATTTAAAATCTCGAAAAAAAAGAGAAGAATTTACTATTGCTTGTAGGTCAATTTGGCTCACCATCAGAATTCGGAGGAAATATAAAACATGTCAATAAAGTCTACCGTAAATTCTACAAATAGAATTGAGAAATGCACTATTACTAAGGATAAACTAATGTATTCGATATTATATTAAAGATGTTGTAGTTTTGCTTTAATATATCACAGACACAGTCCTGATTGTTTAACGTTCAGCTTCTCTCATGTCTCATCCACCGGTTTCCTTCATGGCATATTTGACGACATCCATCCCTGGAAGTAACCACCATACCTACTTCAATGACGTTAAACTCAACATTGGCAACGCCTACAATCCCAACCATGGAACGTTCGTGACTCCAGTAAACGGCACGTACCCGTTCTCAGTTGCAGCGTGTTCTTGAGATAATGGTTCTTTAGGTAAAATGTTTGTTGGTGATAATGCGTGGGACTCCTGCGGATCAAAGAATGACGACAATCGATGACGTATATGTCAAGCATGGCACTACTGGGACTATGCACAGCCCGTGTACGGTCTACCAAGCTTTACTGGAGTACTGTTACAAGCTCATTAAAAGCTGCATGTAATAACATGTAGCATAGCATTATGGATTTGATTTACTTATATGAAATACTTCCCAACTTCACTACTTCATATTAAAATCTTGAAAATGTAACTTTAGAATCGCTCAAGTGCTTTTTCCGGTTCAGTTTATACACACACCTAGAAATATATATTTTACATTTCCTAAAGTCCCGGCAATGTGAAAGTGGAAGTAATTTAGGAGTGATATCAGCGTTGTAAATTTACCATTTCAGTTACCAAAAATGGATTTTTAAAAGTAAAATTCAACAAAATCGTGATAATTACTCTTTAAACTTTGTAAAGACTTATCTGGAGCACTGATACAAGCTTCTTTTTTGTTGAGAAATGGGTTAATTCAAATTCAAGGAGACAAACTCTGTAATAATGTACCATGATATTGATATCCTTAACATAGAGCTAGAAGGAGACAAACTCTGTAATAATGTACCATGTTATTGATATCCTTAACATAGAGCTAGAAGGAGACACTCTGAAATAATGTACCATGATATTGATATCTTTAACATAGAGCTAGAAGGAGACAAACTCTGTAATAATGTACCATGATATTGATATCCTTAACATAGAGCTAGAAGGAGACACTCTGAAATAATGTACCATGATATTGATATATTTAACGTAGAGCTAGAAGGAGACAAACTCTGTAATAATGTAGCATGATATTGATATCCTTAACATAGAGCTAGAAGGAGACAAACTCTGTAATAATGTACCATGATATTGATCTCCTCAACATAGAGCTAGAAGGAGACAAACTCTGTAATAATGTACCATGTTATTGATAGCCTTAACATAGAACTAGAAGGAGACACTCTGAAATAATGTACCATGATATTGATATATTTAACATAGAGCTAGAAGGAGACAAACTCTGTAATAATGTACCATGATATTGATATCTTTAACATAGAGCTAGAAGGAGACAAACTCTGTAATTATGTACCATGATATTGATCTCCTCAACATAGAGCTAGAAGGAGACAAACTCTGTAATAATGTACCCTGTTATTGTTATCCTTAACATAGAGCTAGAAGGAGACAAACTCTGTAATAATGTAGCATGATATTGATATCTTTAACATAGAGCTAGAAGGAGACAAAACTCAGTAATAATGTACCATGATATTGATATCTTTAACATAGAGCTAGAAGGAGACAAACTCTGTAATAATGTACCATGATATTGATATCTTTAACATAGAGCTAGAAGGAGACAAACTCAGTAATAATGTACCATGATATTGATATCCTTAACATAGAGCTAGAAGGAGACAAACTCTGTAATAATGTACCATGATATTGATATCCTTAACATAGAGCTAGAAGGAGACAAACTCTGTAATAATGTACCATGCTATTGATATCCTTAACATAGAGCTAGAAGGAGACAAACTCTGTAATAATGTACCACGCTATTGATATCCTTAACATAGAGCTAGAAGGAGACAAACTCTGTAATAATGTACCATGATATTGATATCTTTAACATAGAGCTAGAAGGAGACAAACTCAGTAATAATGTACCATGATATTGATATCTTTAACATAGAGCTAGAAGGAGACCAACTCAGTAATAATGTACCATGCTATTGATATCCTTAACATAGAGCTAGAAGGAGACAAACTCTGTAATAATGTACCATGATATTGATATCCTTAACATAGAGCTAGAAGGAGACAAACTCTGTAATAATGTACCATGCTATTGATATCCTTAACATAGAGCAGGTGATGTTGGTTTCTTCACGTCGTCTCGATGAGATTAGTATTTGTGCCGATATATTTCAAAATGCCTCCATGCATGTAATAGTCATGGAGTAGACACAAGTCAGAAGTTATTTGGCCTTCATGATGACCTTTATGATGACCTTTATGACCTTGCCCTTGGAGATACAGACCCGGGTTTGGGTTCTGCACGTCGTCTCGATAAGATGAGTATGTCTGCCAATTTATTTCAAAATCCCTGAATGCGTCTGAGAGTTATGGAGCGGACACGAAAACTGTAACGGACGGACGAATAGACGGAACGATGTACAGACAACGCAATATCTATTTCCCTTAAATTTCCCTTCGTCGGGAGATAATAATCACTGATTACGCTGTGGCCAGAGCACCAACGAAAGATCAGTCTTAAGTAACCATGGAATTATATAATGTCACAATATCATACATTATTTGTAATATGTCTACATTCACCAAGGCCCAAACAGGACCAAAAGGCAATATATAACTCTTGTTATGCCCCCACTCGGGGTTGGTTGGTAGTTGGGTGGGCGGGTGCATATAGATTCGCTCTTGTTCGTCCGAATGTGCGCCCGTACGTACGTCCCGAAAACTAGTTTCGCGTGCTCAGCGAAAACTAATTCACTCGCATACATAAAACCTAACACAAATAGTAAGTAGCATTAAAGTAATGCAATTATTTATATATGTTTTTGTCAGACAGTTACGGTCCCTGGCTTAGTCAATATATGAATATGTACTAACCGAAAATTTGTTTCGCGCGCTCAGCTTAATAGACCAGTACACTTACGAATATATGAAAGGAACCCAAAACAAATTGCAACATTTTGTTTTTTATTAGTTTTGAAATCTATAACTATAGCCTATATAGCATACCAAAAACTGAACAATGTCAAAATAGTTGAAAAATGTTTATTTTGTAGAAGAAACTCGGGTGTTAAATCTTTGAAGGTCAAAATTCTGTCTTTATTGCATGAGGTCAAATAATACTTGTATATATTTATTATGTAATGTAGCAACATCATACACTATAATAAGCATATCTACATGATTTTGTGACCATATAATCGAACAAAACTTAATAAAAAGAGCCATAAATGAAAAAATAGATATCAAAATACCCCACCCACTTGCGTTACAATGTATTTTTTTGAAACAATGTATGTTTTTCGTTCTTGGTTATTTTTCTTACAGTATATATTAATGGCACTTATAAAAGGCTCTTGGCATATATCTGCCAAGATAATCATAGAAAATCAAGAAACATCTATAATTAACATGCATGTACATTTATTGTTAATAGTACTGAGACTATAGTGAAATAAGCTGAACAAATTTGATAAGAAAGCATTGTAGCATGGTCACAGACAATTTTCTTTGTTCAGACACAGGTGTAAATCGTTTAATTGAAAATAAGACCTGTCAGAATAACTGTGAGAATAACCGTGAGAATAACAGTTAGAATAACTGAAATAGAGTTGAAATTGGCATGCTACAAAACAAATAGAGTATGGTTTTTATCTCGTTGGTTAATTCAAACACCTCGATGGGCTACGCCCATCTCGATGTTTAAATGAACCAACTCAATGAAACCAGACTCTATCTATTACAATGCATATAGTATATACTACACATATAACATGATGAAACATGATTTATAAAGTTAAGAACATAAGTATAACAGTGTTATAGTTCAGTAGTTGCGCATGGGTCAAGTTAACGATGCTTGGTGACCAGGTGACATGTCTCATTATGAACATATTTGCGTATTACATGCAACGATAATATCAAATAATATTTTGTCTATGTTTTCGCTCTACATAAAAAACGGTTTTCCGTTATACAAAATTACTACAGCCTTTTCTCCAGAATATCAAATTCACTCTACATCAGTTAAAACTCTAATATTGATATGTCCGTGTTTCACCTTACAAATCCTCTCCATCTATGTTCAGTATGTTAATTTTGATCTATGTCGTCATCAGTTTCGTCTTGTCTAGCAGAGTTCAGACAACTCATTCCTCTGCACTCTTCACACATCTGGGAGCATTTCAATCCATGTTTTCTGCAGGTACATCGTGCCGTTCGACAGTCAGCCTTACATTTACATCTTACTACTTTTAACAGTTTTTCAGGTGCTGGTGCTTTGGAAGTTTGTAGACCTATCAACTTTCCTTTCGATACTTCCCACCCCCACTCCTCTGCGATGATGTCTTTATTTCCTTTCCGTCCTGAAAACTTTCCTTTCGATACTTCCCACCCCCACTCCTCTGCGATGATGTCTTTATTTCCTTTCCGGTCCTGAAAACTTTCCTTTCGATACTTCCCACCCCCACTCCTCTGCGATGATGTCTTTATTTCCTTTCCGGTCCTGAAAACTTTCCTTTCGATACTTCCCACCCCCACTCCTCTGCGATGATGTCTTTATTTCCTTTCCAGTCCTGAACTTGATAATATACTCTTTGACTATGATGTACTGCTGCTGCAGACGTTGGCGGTAAAGACTCGGGTATTAAAAACATATTACTGGTAGCCACTTTCTGAAAGAACTTATTCATTCGGAGTGAATCAAGTTGATCGCCCGGTTTTCCGTTATAAAAAAGTACTAAAGCCTTTTCTCTAGACTGTACAATTTCGTCATTTGGCGCATTTTTGTTGTCAAACACGTGCGCAATCGCGAAATACTTGTTTGAAACTTCTTCAGCAACTGTCCCTTTCCTAATCCAAAAAGCCGAGATGTGGTATCACAGCCAAGAATGGCATGTATGAATAGTATGTTTTGGCATACATCATCTCCAAGCTTTGATTTTGTGTCCTGAATATCCCATATCTTGACCTTAGATTTGTGAGTCTTCTTTACTTCTGGTTTCAGATAAATGTTGTGCGCTGTGGTTGTATTCGCATAATAACAAAGCAGTAGTAACAGATCTGTGTCATCTCCCACGACAACTATACGGGTTCATCTCCGGCCAACTCAACAGTGGTTTGTACTATCAGTACATCAGCGTCACCGGCGGCGTGTCTTGTTCCAATACCTTTTGCATATAAGGTTTCACTTAATAGGTGTTTGAAACGCTGTTTGTTGGACGGGTTCGATAGAAACATTTCCTTTGTGTTCATTGTCATATCACTTGCAAAATTGATTGTTTTCCCAACCAGTCCTGCATTACGTGTCATATGAGTAGTATCTTTTGTTGATGGTTCTTCCGAGTCTCCATCGAATACAACTATAGAAGTACTGGAATACTTCTTTATTACATACTGTGAATACGCGTCACAGATTGCTTCATATGTCAGTCCTCGCGTCCACGGAATGCGCTGAAGTAAGGACCCCCCCCCCCCACCCCCAAATCCAGTACCTACTTAACGTCGTCAGGAATAACAGCGGGTTCAGCTTTAATATTGGTCCAAATCGCATCTGCCAACTGGGGCTTGTTTGCTACTCTAAGCAAGCCATTTGAACCAAACAGTGCAGGAGGGTGAGTACACAATTCGTACGTGAATAGCGTAGCTAACTCTTCAGGGGTTAAAATGACCCGAGCGGTTGAAACTAATCACTGAAATAGTAGCTGGGGATCAACATGAACTGTTTCATTGTTTATTTTCAAGGTTACTTTTGAATTTATTGTCACTGCCTGGGCCTTCTTCGTGAAGGAACATTCACTGACGTTATTGTCCAACATTGATTCTAGAATGACACAGCCAACAGCCTTTGCATTGTCTGCATTAACATTGTCATCTGCAATCATTCCACTGGCAATACTGCTAAGGGATGTATCATCACTGAATGGATTACGTGATTCAAGATATTTTGCAATGTGTCATGTCTTGCAGGTCTCTTGTTTGTCTCTCAATATATTGTAACCACAGTTTAGCTGTTCTTTTACTGGCTTGGCCAGTCTTGTATGTTTCCAAACTGGTATGAATTCTGCTGAATACATCCTCCGAACAAAGACTGTGTAAGTCTATTTCATTATTTAATAACTTGCCAAGCATTTCTTCAGCTTCATTCAAATCATCTTTTGTGTCGTCTGGACTTCTTTGGTATTCTTCAGTAACTTCGACCTGTTCTTCTAGGAAATACTCTGCTGTTCTATCAGTGCCTATTTCTTTATCCATACCATTGTCTTCAGATCTCATTTGTCCAACATCAACTTCTTCCACCTGCATTGTTAACTCTTCAGTCAGTGCATATTCCATTGTTTGTATTGTCGGTGTGGTTGTATCATCTGGATTTTTTTCTTCTTTGTATGGTAGCTTTCTATCATAAACTTCGCACTGCATGATACTATTTAAGACCGCCTCTATGAGGATGTGTCCTCTTATAGCTCTAGAGAGAGCTTTTCCACTGATCATGTGAGTTACAGCTGTTTCTGCATAGATGGTCTCTAATAAATCCTGGAGCCCTGAACCTCCCATCAGGTGGCCTATAGTGCCTAGGATTGATTGAATTGGATTTTATAGTCGCACCAACAGCTAAGGTCATATGGCGACTTTCCAGCTTCCATTGGTGGAGGAAGACCCCAGGTGCCCCTCCGGGCAATTTTTATGCACGGGCGGGCACCTGGGTAGAACCACCGACGTTCCGCAAGCCAGCTGGATAGCTTCCTCACATAAAGATTCCTAGGCCCCTGAGGGATCGAACCTACAGCGGTGAGGGGCAAGTGATTATAGTGCCTAGGAAGATCATTTCGATGTTATTTTTATTGTATTAAATGCAAATGGAATACTATAAATAAAGGGAAGCAATTATAACATGTTAACACCAGTATAATAAACGCTATATTATGCCAATCTACTATAATTTAACTTCAGTTTAATCGGACTGTCTAAAATAACTCTCTCAACCAATGTTCTGTTTTGTATAAGTGGGTGGGGTACGATTTTTATCCCACATTTCAATGTTGTAAGTGAAAATCATGATGAAACATACATACTTTTGTTTCAAAATAATTTGGGGACTTCCTTTATGTGTTTAAAATACATTGAAACAACAAGTATAGCATATAAAGAAGCATATACGCATTGATATTGGTCTTATTTAAGATAACTATATTGGCAGATACACATACTATTGATATGTGAAAAAATTAACTTTGGGATTATCCAATTTTGTCCAATTTTGTTTTACTGTCTAGTACTATGTTTGAATATTATGAATCAGCAAAAAAAAAAATGTTGCAATTTGTTTTGGGTCAAACCGTAACTATACTGGTCTATAAACTATTGGCGTCACATTGATGAATCTTCACACAAATGTTTAATAGCCTGTGAAATTATGCACCTAGGTATTCGTTGTCGCGTCAGACCGATAACGGCTGAGTTATGGCCACTCACAACGGCTGAGTTATGACAACGGCGGCTGAGTTATGGCCACTCACAACGGCTGAGTTATGGCAACTGACATAGCCAAAATAGTGGCTTCGAAGACGAAACAACATTTGCTGCGCCCTTTGAAACTATTTGAGTTACAGTCATCCAGCTTTACACAGGTGTTTTGTACCCTGTTAAAATGTGCACCATATGGTATTCTCATTTATTTTAGTTCATCCATTCAAATATAACCCGTGTATTGTGTAAAAAAAAAGTGGGGCATTCGTGTCCAGTGGACACATTTATAAATCATCCGACTAAATTGGGACAATGATATGTCAACCTGAATTTAATTCTGAAGTTTCAGACATTTTTTTAAAATCTCAGTAGGGGTTCTGCAGATGAAAAGCAATGTTTGCTTTTATAAAATATAAGGCCAGTACATCTGTCATAAGAAAACGAACCGGAACATGATGACGGTATACCAAATTATACCTCATACTGATGCGTTCTGCCAAATTTTATCGAAATCTAATCCGTATGCGAAAACATGTCAATACGCAACAAACCGCATTAACTAGAAACTAAGCCATTAATTGTCCAGCTATCCCACGATTGGTATATATTTACGAGTAATGATAACGAATTTTTATTTGATACCGTAAACATTGTGACTCGCTGCTTTTAAACAAATACATTATTGCAGTAATGTAGAGACCGTATGCACATGTAGAGACCGTATGCATTTGTAGCATAAACGGAAATGAGGTTCAAGATTATTTTATGCGCATATTTTTTTTACTTATAGCAGTTGGGGACACCATACGCGCAAAATGTGGTCATCAAATTAGATTCTGTTCACTTAAGTATTAAAAATATGGAAGAAACTCATTGCAGTAAGAATTTTCTTGTCAGGCTGTTATACATGTGGATTTTAAATGATTTAATTTTATGAATTTTCGTTGAAGCTATCAATGCTTTAATATTTGACACGTGTATTGGACATTGAATATTCTTTCCATTTTGTATAAACTTATCATTTATACGATATTAATTAATTCGAAAATTAGAGAAAAAAAAGCAAACAACATCAATTTGTTAATAATGCATTATTTTTGTTTACAATCATGTCTGTTGTACTACAGTTAACCTGAAAATTCACCGTACGTTTGATACTTTGTAAGTAATATCACATACAAATCTATTGGTGGCGTTAGGACATCGGTCAAGTGTATTTACAGATGTCATATATTTACAAATATATCTCGTATTTTTCTCTCAAGATAAACAATTTCTGAAACTATACCCCGTTCACTCAGTTGTGTCATATACCTATTCCCTGTATACAATAATGCTATACCCTGTACACTAATGTACATGATATTTGGCAAATAACACACTAATTAATTTCAAAACCTACAAGGCCACATTTAGGAACACACATAGTTAGTATGAAAATGATGAAATCGTACGATTCAAAATTTCAACAAAAAAACAGGAAACTTTTTACTTCGGATCGAAATTTGATAGTGATCCGCATACCTTTAAATGATATTTTTTCACATGTTTGCATAGTACTAGCTGAATCTACACATTTCGAGGCTCAATTAAACATTCAAAAATACTGAAAAACTGATACGGTGTTCATTTGGTTTGATAAATATATGTCAATTAGGTGTAAATTTACAATTATTTTATTTGTTATCACTTTAGGTGTAACACGCCCATGAGTTGTGTGTGAATTAAAATTTAAATGCCATGTTGTCATTCATATCTAGGCCCAAATTAAAAATGAATAACTTACATTCTCATCGCAAATGACACATATGCTGCCAAAAACTCCACAGAAAAATAGGGGTCATGTATCTTCTAAGAAAGAACTTGTCTCATGAATGAATGGTCCCTTTAAAAACATAAACACTGAGATGCCATAATATTGTATTCATACACTCATTTCCATATAAGCAAAATAAATTAAAAACACACGATTTTAACATGACAATGCTTGAAAAATGTAACAAATAGATCAACAATGTGATATAAACCATAAATAGCACTTTAAATTAGTGAAAATGCCTTTTTTTACAAAAAGAAATGAGAATTATTTATTGACGCCATTATGCGATTACCCCAGGTCGACACTTCCTGTGTTGCAATGGGTGTGCTACAACTTTAGCAGCTATATCCGGTGTACGGTGTATCACCGTGGTTTGCCTTGCGGCATATATTCCGGGTAGTGCAGTCGATAGCGGACACATGCAACCCGGGTTATTTTTTAGAGGCTAATAGTTATAAAATATGTCGTTTCTACTCGTTCGCATGTACAACATGATTATGTATTTCACGTATTTTAGAAAGATAACTTCGTTTTGTTGTTTTTAATACTTTTATTCAGACAAATTGTATACAGGCATATACCAGCATATAAATAGAGAGTAATAAATGAATATTTTCATATCACACCCTATATCATGCCTGAACCGCTATATCAGATAGTATGGCTGATACAATTCGAGGACCTGATATAGGGTGTGATGTGAAAATACAAATGTTTTTATTCTATTTATCACATAGTTGGTAAGAAATATGAAAACTGTGCATATACAATACATACTAGGTTTCAGGGCTGATATATTATCAGCCAGCCATGGGGCTGATATGACTTTTTTAACTTTTTTTTCCTCAGTAAGTCTTAAATGGCTCTAGACGCTAAAACATATAATCTGTAAAAAAAAGGTTTTGGACCATAGCAGTGTTCGAACCCGTACAATGATCGCTAAACCATGACATTCGACCATAACCCTTATTATCTCAGTTGATAATTCACAATAGATCAACAATCAACAATAATTTTCGTTTACAATGAAAGTTTGCGAAACAATAATAATCTTTTTATTGGTTACTCGAATGTGTCCGTAACTGTTACTTTTTATGGACTTTGCAACATTTTTTACAGACCCTTTGTGTGTTCGCGATATTTTTTTAAATTCAAATCTTGTTTGGAATTTAATGTTTCTGGTACAAAATTAACCGAGTAGGGTAGATCTTGGTTACTAAAAAAAGATACTTAAATTCTGTCCACTAGTTTTATTTTTATATGACTTTATATACCCTGGTCCAAAACTTTTTTTTACCGAGTATATAACCAAATACTTTTTAGGGTTGGCCCAATTTATTTTAATTTTTTGAAATTGCATACAAATAGAAGAAAAATATTTAGCGGTTGGACCCTTTTTTGAAAAAGTACATGATAAATACAATAAGAAATCATCGTCGGGAACAAGGTTTGACTGATTGCGTGTTTGACTGATTACGTTATCATTCCATTCATCACGAATGGAAAGTCATGTAATGCAGTCGAAAGTGGTTACCGACGATGATAATAAATGGGCAGTTTGATATCACACCCTGCATCGGCCCTCGACCCATATCAGCTCTTGGGCTGGTATGGCGACCCATATCAGCTCTTGGGCTGGTATGGAGATCTCAGACCTATACATCGTGTGGTATGAAAATTTCCGTTCATTATCCTCTGTATATACACATATATTAACCTAAAACTAGTCAAAATATACTCCATTTTCGTCCATTTCGGTAAATCCTCTCCATTTCGGTCCATTTTGGTAATTCGAGTGACCGTAATATTTTACCTGCCCGCTAGAGGGCGTATATTTTGAACTTCCTGGTAAAATGAAACCAAAATGAAAACACGAAAAGGCGAGGTCAATCAGCTTCAGTAGGAGCTGTCATCTGTCACTTTGTTTGTAAACAGGTAAGTTTTCTTTTATTTCCTGATTACTGATACTTCTTTTTGCCATTGTTGTAAAAAAAATTGTGCACACCTGACCACACTCACCTGAATTTCAGAACTATCAGAAACTAATTAGTTGACACCTGCTTCAGTCTACTAAGGAATTTGGAACTCTTAATATGAAAAAGGCACAGCCTAAATGGGGATTTATCCAGTTTGAGTAATTAACTTAAGAAAGTTGGTTTGGCAAGTTTTGACATTTTCAAGTTTAAGAATTGTATTTTTTAATCATAGTTATATTTGACAACAGAATTGTTTCGTGTTTTACATTCTCATAGATATGGATATGATGTAGGATTTAAGATGGTAATCAAATTTTAAGCATTTGTTTTTCTTCAAATTGTTTGCGTCATTTGTGATCATTTATGTTGTCAACAAAATATATATGTGTATCAAGAAAAGGTAGGTCATCACACTTTTTTTCCGACTAGACGTCTTTGAAGAGACATTCTAACTCCAAAACTGAACATTTTCACCATTTTTTTTCATAACATTACATTTATTGAAAAACAAAGATTAATTTTAGATTTCCTATATATGCACATCTTTGAAAACATAAACAATTGTACTTTTCATTCGTTTTTTTACTTTAAAAGCACTTTAAAAGATGGGATACGGTCCATATTCATAATTTTGCATTACAGAGATGTTGAGATTTTATTTTATTTTCAGTAGGTGATAAAACTTGTGTTACTCGGTTTTTATCCTTAGGTTCTATAGTAAAATAAAAATCTTTGGCAGAGTAAAAAGATGATAATTTTCAAGATTTTGATTTTAAAAGATACATATATTGAATCAATTTGCATGAATGTGCTTGAAATATACAGGTTTTTAAAAGAATCTCACTGTAGATACCTTAATTTTAACAGTAAACTTGGTTGCACATCAAGGATAAAGACCGAGTTTATCACCTATCAGAATGTATTGGTTAGTTTTTATTTCTGGTCACTGATTGGTCATTTCTTTTGATGATGCTCTATCAAAATTATGAATACCGTATCCCACCTTTTTCTTTACCAAAAAAAATCAATATATACAAAACATACGTCATAATGCTCAACTTTTGTTAAAACTTGTATATGACAAGGTACTATGACATTTCTTTCAAAACAAGTAAATATATAGATCTAGGTTCTAATTATTTTATTATTACAATTTCTATAAATTACACATATTTTGGAGTTACATGTAGTTTGACATTTCGCTGTAAAAATACTGTACACACAATTTTGCTGACATGGAGATCGAATATAAAATTAGCTCAGTATCTACTTTTATATATCTATTTCCTTAAAATATCAAAATGTATAATTGAGGATACTGCACTCATCTGCCTTTTTATGTAAAAAAAAAAAGGACAAGAGATCACATGCACGTGTTCTGGGATGAAAATTGAAATAAAAGTTCCTGATTTCGGAATCAATCGAGATATTGCGAAGGTGCATGGACGTAGGTAAGCGGATGCAAATGTCAGATTATTAACGATGTCTCAACATACAAAGTGAACTAAGTAATGCATATTAACAGTGTTAACATTGATAACAGACAAAAGGAAAAGCCCAAGGTGTTATGGTTTTAGTTTTCCATTTTTTTAATACTGTATTGTGTACGAAACAACAATTCTAATACACCCATGCCTATGTCTAGTTTGTAATTATCTCCAATAAGTATGTGCGCATGACTGGAAAAGATTGGTTGACGTCGTACAATGATGTAGATAGAATTTCGAAGAACACGCTGGGATTTTGTTAAGTACGTTAGTACTTTGAATCTAAAATATGCCAACTAAAATAATTTCGGCATCATAGTTTACTAGCACCACAAATGCTTTTGCAAAATACGTTTTTGAAATGTTTAATGTTAACGCTAGTGATGTACCAATTAATCGATTGATTTAAACCCATCATCGGTTTGTTAGGCATCCGATTATGATGATCGATTATGAAGGCCTATAATTGATCATCGGTTAAATGTAAACGTGCACTTTTATTAACATTCAAAATAGAAATAAACAAAATTATCCAGGAGACAACTTTGGTAAAAATGAGTATGATACACAAATAAACACATTTATATCAGTTAGAACAAGCAAGGTTTTACACAAGCATAAAATAGCTGCCGAGAGACCAGAAGTTAACATAATAATATATTAAGTCACGGGTGTTAAAACAATACTGAAAAAATTAATGTTGTCAATGTGGGCGACCTCGCTTCTTTCTGTCCAAAAACCTTGACATGCCTCACATATTGATTACAATTACCTTGTCATACGACATGCTAGATTAAATCAAATTATTCATGGGTTTTTGAAATTTTGAATTAAGAATTTTTAATTTTGAAATTCTGAATTTTGAAATCTTGAATTTTGAATATTCATGGAAATTAAATTTTTCGCAGGTCAATATACAAAAGTCAATATACGTTTTTCTGATCAACTTTTAACCAATTGTATTCATTGAATAATTTGATTTAATAATAAAAACCAATGAAAATTAAAAAAGAAAAAGGGAAATCAGCAGGCTTGAACCATACCTTCCTGAGGCTTCTGAACGTTTCGTCGCTAATATACATGATTTCAGTAGACTGGTTTACGAAAACGTCATTTCAGCAAGTGAAATGGTAACCTTTCAACATTACAAAATATGTGTTTATACCATTCAAGTTTTTCAGACGAGTTCTTTAGGAATTCAAGTTGTAAAGCATGTTTATAGCTGAAAAAATCAAAGAAACTATTCATTACTACCTTACCATGTGCAATATAAGAGACGCTGCCTAAAATACAGACTTTCATGGCATCAAAACTCAGATTAACATACACATGCTATACTTCGTATCGTACGGGTAAGTATTATCAAGGTAATTTAAAAAGATCCATATTTCATTTCATGCAAAAATATATTTAAAGTATAATTCTGCATCTTGATCGCGGGAAGTAGGTAACTAGTAGATTTAAATAATATAGAAGATAAGCACACATTTCAAATGTATGTTGCTAAACTGTTCGTGACTCAAACCCGTGGTCCAAAGTATAAAATTATAATGTGACAAAAAATATGGTTGTAATTTATTCGATAAATCTGAATTAAAACACTCTGCGTTTGCTTTCATTACAAAATGTTACGTCTAACTGAAACAAATAATATATTATTAAACTTGTTTGCAAGGTTTGCACGTGAAAAGACTTATCATAAAAGTGTTTCGGTTGTAATATGTATTTCTCAACTAATTTTTTAATTATAAACTGCGTTTTAAATTCGTATTTAGTTTAAAAAAAACATAGTAATATATGATGTACATATATTGTCAAAATTATTCATGGAAATGCTGGAAACTGGAGCCATTAGGGTTTTTTGTTCTCGGTTTATCATGACTAATCTAAATCAAAGACCAAGATTCACATTAGAAGATTCCTTCAATTAATTTTCTTTTCTTTTGTTCAAAATATTCCTTTAAAAAAAGTTTTTAATTAATAATTACAAAAAAAATATAATATTTGGAGATTCGAACTCGGATATTCTGCGCGACAGGCGACTGTGCTTGCCATACGGCACTGTCACAATTAGATGACGTCATCATTAACTAGTATATAATGTAATGCGTTACCAAGACCTGAGTTGTGAGTAAATAGAGCTTTTTAAAACCCAAATCAATTGAAATTGTTTTGTTTAGTTGTATTTATCGATTATTGGTAACTGGCGAGACAATTGGCCAGTATTGATTCATCCTCTCTAATTGCGGAAAATAACGAAGAGTTCCGATGTCTTTGATCGTACATAGTCGGCCAATTCTGTCATTCTTCGCATATGGCGAGATGTTGCGAATGGCACCCAGACAACGGACATCGCCGAATAGGCCCGAAGTGAATTTACCATGCCTATCAGCGGAAGTAGAGACTGGTTTCCCGTTCTGTAAGCTGGACCCTCATATACTTGGCCGAAATCGGAAACCAAAGGGATACTTTTTTTCAAACTCATAGTATGTGGACAAAAGTTGATACCGTTATGGGGATTTTCATAAATCCCCTATAAAGAACTTATAGTCATGCACCTATCAATGTTTTCCTGGGGAAATTTCCAACCCTGGGCGTGTGTGTGAGTGGGGTGGGGTCACTGGGTGTAATTTTCAATATTCCAATGTTCAACTATGATCATGTTGGTACGGGTTTCTGCCTAATTACCCATTCAGGGGAATTTGTTTTGTCAGCTTATACCCCCTCTCGAACACACCTCCAGGTGCGTCAGTGATATCACAGTGATATTATGAATCACTCATTCGATTTCAATAGGTGATATATCACTCATTCAGGTGATATCGCAAAATACCCACATTTTCTTCAGACAGGTCAATCCCCTTTATTCACATGATATTCAGATCAGAAATAGTACTATTGATGCTAGTCTGTATACATGTATGACACTGTAAATAAATAATAAAAAAATTAGGGTATTGTGTATTTAAAATGTTGACCCCTTCCCAGAGTCCCATGGTGACCCTGGAGCAAATTGTACTGAGATTCAGAAAGAAAAATAGATATAGAAATAGATATTTGACCAAATTTACCTCTCTCCCCCACCCCCCTCACACACCCAGCCCAACTCCCCACACTTCGGTGCACCTCTAAGTTGGAAACACTGAAATTATTTGATATGCCATGTATTTGCAGAGGAGTATACTTGTATATTTGCCCCCACCCACCCCCTCACTGACCCCACTGTATTTGATGCCCATTCCCCAAGGTCCCACCGATGACGTAGGAGAAAACAAATGTATATATTGTTATCCCATCATCATAATGTTTCATTTGAGACATAATAAAAAAAAAAGAGACCCCAAATCCCCGGCCCACCCACCCTGCGCCCCCGGGCAGACGTCCGAGTTTGAAATAATAAAATCGTTTGATATGTTGTTTATCTATCGTAAATTTTTTAAGCTGAAGGGCAGCATATAGTAGTCGCACCGTACGTCCATACAATCGTGTCCGGTCAATATCTCCGACATTCCTAGACGGATTTTTCAAATAACTTGGCACAAGTGCTCACAACAACAAGACTACGTGTCACGTGCAAAATCCAGTCCTTGGCTCCTAAGTCAAGGTCACACTTAGAGGTCAAAGGTCAACACTTTCGGGGCATTTGCCAGAGTAAAAAAAATTGTAATTATGATGATGAGATTACACTGTATACATTTGTTTCCTCCTACGTCATGAAAGAGATACACAGCATGTCAAATGATTTATTATTTAAGACTCGGACGTCTTCTGTGGTGTTGGGATTGGAGGGAGTGGGTGGTGGGGGGAGGGTAACAGGGTAACAGGGTTTCATTTTTCTTTTTAAATTGTGTCTCAAATGAACAATTTCATGAAGGGATTACAGTGTATAATGATGTTTTTCTCCTGTATGTGTGTGTGGGTGGTTGTGGTGGGTGGAAGAGTGGGGGAGGTGGCAGTTGTAAGGAGCATCATAAGGTCCAATAAACACAAAATTCAATTGCAGTGCCATTTTTATATGCTCGTCCTAAGATGGGACGTATTATGTCGTGGCGTTGTTCGTCCGGCTGTCTGTTTAATTTTCCCATGTCTGCTCTCTAACTCAAACAAATATTATCCAATCATTATGAAACTTGGAAATACTGTTTATGGGCATAATATCTCGGTCAAGTTCGAAAACCAGCCAAATCGCCTGAGTAACAACGTATTTATGGCCCTTTAATTATCGAAAACTGACAATTTTGCGACGGCCGCTCCCTAACTGGAACAAATATTATCCAATCCTTAGGAAACTTGGAAATAATGTTTATGGGTATAATATCTCGGTCAAGTTCGAAAACCAGCCCAGGTTAAAAAAACTTTACAGGCTTTTTAGATCACCTGAGCCGAAGGCTCAAGGTGAGCTATTGGGATCACTCTTCGTCCGTCCGTCGTCGTCGTTAACTTTTCTTCAAACGACTTCTCCTCAGAAACCGCTTGGCTAATTTTGACTCAACTTCACATGGATGATCCTTAGATGAATGCTTTTTAGATTTGTTAAAATTAGGTCAGCGCGACATCCAAGATGGCCGCCATTACCATATATGGTCGAAACCTTAAAAAATCTTCTTCTCCAGAACCGCAGGACATATTTCAACAGTTTTTCTTTTAAAATGATCGCCAACGCCTAGACTATCAAATTTGTTCAAATGAAGTCCCCGGGGTCAAAAATGGCCGTGCCCCGGGGATCCAAAATTTGTATATTGAGATTTTGCATGTTTTTCATATAGACATATAGGAAAAAACTTTAAAAAATCTTCTTCACTGAAACCACAAGGCACAGAGCTCTCATGTATTACATGTAGCATTAGCTTATGGTCCTCTACTAAGTTTGTTCAAATGGTGACCCCGGGGTCAAATTTGTCCCCGCCCCGGTGGTCACAGTTTTACATAGACTTATATAGGGAAAATAAAATAAAATCTTCTCAGAAACTACAAGAGCCAGAGGTTTGATATTTTGCATTTACTATAAGCATATGGTCCTTTACCAAGTTTGTTCAAATGGTGACCCAGGGGTCACATTTGGTCCCACCCCGGGGGTCACAGTTTTACATAGGCTTGTATAGGGAAAAACTGAAAAAAATCTTCTTCTCTGAAACTACAAGAGCCTGAAGTTTAATATTTTGCATTTACTATAAGATTATAGTCCTTTACCAGGTTTGTTCAAATAGTGACCCTGGGGTCACATTTGGCCCCGTCCCGGTGGTTTTACATAGACTTGTATAGGGAAAACATTTAAAAAAATCTTCTTCTCTGAAACTACAAGAGCCAGAGGTTTAATATTTTGCATTTACTATAAGATTATGGTCCTTTACCAAGTTTGTTCTAATGGTGACCCTGGGGTTACATTTGGCCCCGCCCCAGGGTTCACATGTTTTACATAGACTTCTATAGGGAAAAACTTAAAAAATCTTCTTCTCCGAAACTGCTTGAGCCAGATGTTCAATATTTTGCATTTTCTACAAGCTTATGATCCTTTACCAAGTTTGTTCAAATGGTGACCCTTGTGTCAAATTTGGCCCCGCCCCGGGGGTCGCAGTTTAACATATTCTTATATAGGAATTTTTTTTAAAATCTTCTCTGAAACTACAAGAGCCAGAGGTTTAATATTTTGCAATTACTATAAGATTATGGTCCTTTACCAAGTTTGTTCAAATGGTGACCCTGGGGTCATATTTGGCCCCACCTCAGCGGTCACAGTTTTACATAGACTTGTATAGGGAAAAATTAAAAAAATCTTCTTCTCTGAAACTGCAAGAGCCAGAGGTTTAATATTTTGCATTTACTATGCGCTTATGGTCCTTTACCAAGTTTATTAAAATTGTGACCCTGGAGTCACATTTGGCTCTGCCCCAGGCATCACATGTTTTACATAGACTTGTACAGGGAAAAACTTAAAAAATCTTTTTCTATGAAACCACAAGGCACACAGCTCTCATATAATCACATTTGGCCATGCCCCAGAGGTTACACTCTAGCACCTTCATTTTGTCTTTGATCTTTACCAAACTTTGTCAGTGTCTTTATATCAATGTTGGTAAACAACAGAGGCCACATTTCTTGGACAATCTTAACTAAATTTGCACAGATTGTATATGATCATAAGATTTCGAAGAAGTTCGATAATGGACAATTACTCAGGTGATCGATATAGGGCCATCTTGGCCCTCTTGTTTCCATTCTATGTTAAGATCATTGCTAAATTCAATACCTGATTGATATTATACCTAAAGCATACATTTTAATAATACAAGTTTTCTCTTAAAAGTATTCCCCTAAATAGCGAAAATCAGGCTCTTTTTTTTCCCAATTTTGACAATCTTGTGCTTCATTTTCCCAAAATCATCAGGCCTAGGCTTTTCCCAAAATTTACATAGTTGGATAGGAAAATGTTAAATCATTCTTCTTCTCTAACCCATTTTAATACTACACCTTCATAAAAAAAAAATGGCTTCTTCAAAAAATTGTTTAAAAACTGCTGTGCTGCGATATTGAACCCCGCTATTTTACTGTGCTACGGAGGCGGATTAACATTATTTGCTCTAATTAAGTTTCTTTTACATAAACATGATCGATCGCGAAAGACCCTGTGCTAATATAATTTTTTTTTTTTTAAACATATTGCTTTTTATTTAAAATTTCATTCAATTATATTTAAGAAAATTAAAGATTTAAATATGTAAACTGAAGAAAAGTTAATTATTTGAAGTTTGATAATTCTAATAAAATTAAGTTTTAAGTTAACACTTACCCTGTCATACCTAATTAGTAGGCCAAAGCATACATCTTTTGTATAAAATATGATTTTTTGTTTCAAAATGTCCACATGTAATCACAGACATTATTAATAAACAGATAGGAAACTTCCTATTTAACCAATGAAGTAACCAAAATATCACGTGGCACCTTAACTTTTCCTTCCATCTTCTCTCTCAATTATTCACCAATTTTGATGAGAATACATCGTGATTCATAGTGAATAGCAAAATGGTATTATAATAATTTATGTTTATTTTCAAAATAAGAAATTGTAGAAAAAAAAAAAAGTTTAAAATGTCATCATTTTTCTCTTAAAAATCAAGGTTTTGACATAGTCAAAGTTTCCATCAAACTTCTTTCTTGCTCTCAATGTAAGAGAAAACAAAATACTATCATTGGAAAGAAAATTAAATTTGTGGTGGCATTGGGCTTGAATGATACTTGTATCTATAAAACTCTTCATGATATGTGTGTTTAAAGTTGGGAAATATTTTGTGAAATTTTCGAACTGTGCCACTTGAAATTTACACAATTTTCATAGTGTCCAATCTATTTGTTATTAGGTCTGTGGATAAATCAGTCATATGAAGAGTATAAAACGATAACCAATTATTGAGGTTTGTTTCATCATTGTCGTCTTCATCTAACTGGCGGTTAAATATTTAGCAGTTCAGCTGGAAGAATCTTTGATTTCACCGCTTGAATGAAATATTTTCTGTTGATTTTGAAATCTGATCGATTAGAATTTTATTGTTCAGGTTGCCAATTCATAATTTTTTTGTTGATTTTTTTTCTGTGAAAATATAAATACTCTGCCCCCACCCCGAAACATCTGATCGATTAGAATTTTATTGTTCAGGTTGCCAATTCATAATTTTTTTTCTGTGAAAATATAAATACTCTGCCCCCACCCCGAAACATTGGGGTGTGGGGCCCTCTGGCTCCTACGCCTATGTGTACAGGACTTTGTCTAGTATAGTTATAGTGTAAATATTGAACTTACTTTTGTTATCCTGTCAGAAAAGTGATACACTCTTGATTAATTTGCATGCCCTCCCTCCAAAGGGCTCGATGTTTACGGACAGCTTAATGGGGCTAGTTAACTCTGAAATTTACTTGCCCATGCCAGTTTGCTGGTTGTCCATTTACTTAGACTCGAAGCTTTTATTTTATAAGGATATACTGTTTGAGGCTTCACGAGTATTAGAACACTTAATGATATAACTCTCACAGCACCTTTCTGAGAATTCTAAAAGCTGGTCTAATACTTATAATGTAACAACAATAATAGTATCAGAAACCTGCAAAGAGCGATGGGTTTCTTTCATATTTTGGCATTCTATGGCCCTTGTCCCTCAGTTTTGAAGTTGCCCGACGGGATTACGCCTTATATGAGACTTTACCTGCCCAGAGCCAAGTTGCTCCGGGCAGGCGGACAGTCCTTAATATCGAGCCCTGCCTCCCTCCTCCTATCCTTCTCCCTCCTTCTCTCTCTGTCACTCTCTCCATGTTATTTTTCGATATTTCAATTCATGCATAAATTAAGAGCAATCTATTACAAATATGTTGATTTATAACCTATTGTATCAATATTTATAAACCATGCATCATTTAGTATTTAGTATTTGAAGTTATACATGCATGGTTTATACATGCATGATGCATGTATAAACCATGCATGTATAACTTCAAATACTATATCTCCATCTTTACCATTAGATATTATCCATGTTTGGGGGCCTCTCTACCAATATTCCAATTTTGATATACAATGTCTCCCTTGTGTTTTGCATCAATATACAGCACACACACATACAAATGGAGGATTAGTTGTTTGAATAATAGTTTCCTCGGATTATAAATATGGACTTTTAAGGTTGTCTTGAGTAAGTACATCTTTAGCTCACTTTTCTATCTCTTTTATATTTTCTATTAGGTCTTTCTACAAACAATTGGTCTCATCAGTTTGGTGGTCAAATGTCGTCTGCTAAAATCTGCTTTTATACCCAATATAAGACCAGTAGCTGAAGCATCTCAAACAGTAACGCCTTATCTCATTAATATTCCGTGAATTTAGGTAGTGCGCATGTTGTACATGTATAAATGAACCACACACATACAGTAATCACTTGGTACAACATGCATAATAACCATTTATTTGTTCCGTACTAGCGTGTATTTTATCAGGATTGTGTAGCTTTAAATGAAATTCATAATTGTATTATATATATTCTCACCACGTGATTCCACATCATTCACTTACGCCCTATGATTGTATTGGAGTTTTGTAGGGTTTCATTAGTTCAATCCCCATTTATAAGTTGTGAAAGTAATATGCAAACATCATAAAAAAGACATTATTAAAATGTGAGCTTGAGCCTTTTAAGTTTTCTGTTCAACTACATGTATATGTACACACACACCCACGTGAGAGACAGCTATCAAATGTCATTTACTGATAATTAACCCTGTGCAAGATAATACAATGTTTCAGAAGTGAACTATATATTTTTTTTATTAAAATAGGGAAATGCAAACACATCCATTTGGGAGCCCTTCACTGCTGTCCAATGTACTCTTCTGATCAGGCCTAATACAATTATATGTATGGTTCCTATTACATGATGATGCTCAAAAAAAAAAGAAAAAAAAAGAAATAGGAAGTATATATTTGTTGAGATCATCAGATGCAGGATACAGAACAGATAGAAAACATAGATGTAATTTTAAAAAATGTATATATTTGGCATTTAAATTGTTCAGGGTCAGTCCTTAAAAAGAGGGTCAGTAGAGAAACAGGAAACATGCATTTAATTTTGTTTTGCCTAAATAGCATGGATATTAGAAAGTGACCGACATGAAAACAAATCATCAAACCAGATCTATAGTGCAAGACAACATGGGACAGGTTAAACACTTAACCCGCTACATATATATAATAGACTGTTCTTTCTTTGAATTAAGACCATTCCATTTATGTGACAAAGGGGTGTTTTGAGGAAAATGACTGATCAGCAGCAAGACATTGTAAACCCGAGTTACTCGCAGGCTGATCTGGGTTTACAATGGACGCAAAGGCTACTTAGCGGATTAAGGGTTAATAAATACCCCTCGTTCTTGACCCTGAGTTTGTTAAAGGCTCAATTTGCTTATTTTCAAACTTAATGGAAATGATAGTCTTTGAGTTGATTATTATTGTATAATATTAAGCGACAAATTTGTATTAAATCACCAGATGTCCACAAGCGTTAATTGAAGCAGCTGATTTGAAACTTACCCTCCAATAACAAGGTATGCAAATTGTTTATGCCAATGAATATAGTAAACACAGCGTTTGTCTGTACGTCTTTCCGTCCGAAACAATCATGTCTCATCGATAACTTTGAAATAACTAAAGGGATTTCCGTGAAACTTCACACACATGTTAACCACAATGAGAAGGTGTGTCTTGTGTAAGAATCGTGTCCGTACCTCAAAGGTCAAGGTCAAACATGGAGGTCAACGGTGAAATGAGTCAAACTCCCAGGCTACCTTTTGTATGCATAAGTGCAGTGTAGATGGGACACAACATATTTGAAACAATCTATTTGGCTTAGTTTGAAAGGTTGTATGGTTGGATTGCTTAATTGCCTAATATAACTTTCGAAAACTTTGAAACTTTATTTGAAACTGTTTCATTTTAGGTTTTTATAAGGATCTGTATTTTGCCTTAGATTAACTACATTATCTACGATTAAAGAATATTTTGATTGGTCTCCAAGAGGGTTATAAATAGGAAGGAGACATTTTATAGGTCTAAAGTTGTTGGTTTAACAGGTGCAGTATATTTATATTATTAAATCGCTGGCCTGAAGCCAGTGAATATATATGTGCTTGCCCTGAAAGGAGAAGTAATTTTTGGGAGCTATGTTATTTTGTGAAGTACTATTGAAGTAATATTTTTAACAAATATCCTGATATTGTATTGACATTATATTAAAATAAATGTTTCTTTACACTCTATGTGCATGCATGTACTCTTTAGGTGAAAGCTGTTTGTGTGGGGTGTGTATGTTGCATAGATATGTATACTTAATGTTTAAAACACAGCGCGTTATTTCATTGACTTTATCGGAGCGTGTATTTCCCGCATTTTATTGTCATTTGCCTTCATACATATTTTTATGTAAAATATATGACACATTTTAATACACACATATGTAAAACTAATAGTACAATAAAGGCATATATATGTAAGAAAACATATGTAAAATGTCATCAGTAACATGGGATTAGTGTGGTTCCTGTACAGCGTTGTGGCTTTTTCGCGTCAGAAGTAAATGTTACTGAAACTCTGCATTACTGCAGGAGTGAATTTTAAAAGGTCAGTTCTGCATAATTTGGGTGGAGCTGAAATGTTTATTTTCTATTGGTTCAGATATCTCTCTATATATATCTATATAATAGATAAAAGTAGATATAACCTCTACATACTGATTTGTATGTATTGCCTTAAAGGTAGTACAAGCTGTGAATTTGGAAAGATATTATTGCATTGCACTGGATTTTATAGTCGCACCAACAGCTTCGGTCTGTCATACGGCGACATTTTCAACTTCCATTGATGGAGGAAGACCCCCAGGTCGGGCGGACACCTGGGTAGAACTACCGATGTTCCGCAAGCCAGCTGGATAACTTCCTCACATAAAGATTCCTTAGGGCCCATGAGGGATCAAACCCACAGTGGTGAGGGCAAGTGACTTCAAGTCAGAGAGACTCTAACCACTGTTGAGCTCTTCTTTTTCCAAATGATGCTTAATAGACTCATATGCAATTTATTTAAAAGACATTTTTGTTTTAATCTTTGACAATATGCATGCACTAACTATCAGTAACAGATAACCTGTGTTTCTATCCTCCTAGCATGTTAAAGAACCATTCAGATATATTTGATAATAAGAGTAGAGAATAGTTCCAGGATTCCTTTGCATTCTTCCATTCCACCTTCTCTCTGTCTCTCAGGAAGAGTTCGAAATAACCAATACTGTGTTGATTCACCATTAACCTGCTAGATATATATATAATGGACTGTTCTTTCTTTGAATTAAGACCATTCCATTTATGTGACAAAGGGGTGTTTTGGGGATGACTGATCAACAGATGGACATTGTAAACCCTGATCAGCCTGCTAACTCGCAGGCTGATCTGAGTTTACAATGGACACAAAGGCTATTATAGTCATGCTTAGTGTGTTATGGGTTAAAAAACCATTCAAATCTATTTGATAGTAAGAGTAGAGAATGGTTCCGGGATTCCTTTGCATTCTTCCATTCCACCTTCTGTTTGTCTCTCAGGAAGAGTTCGAAATAACCAATACTGTGTTGATTTGCCATTAAAACTAATTAAACCCTGAACCCGTCTGTGACAAAGGCGTGTTTTGGGTAAAAAGACTGATCAGCAGCCGGACATTGTAAACCCTGATCACCCCGCCCTGATCACCCCGCGAGCTAATCATGCTTAGCGGGTTAAGGGTTAATTACTGAGGGTGAATAAGTGACTCTGCATCCATCTGTACGCCTATATTTTGTGTGTCCTTCCAAAATTTAATGCACAAACTCAGAAGTAAACTTATTATACAAATATCGGACACATTTAAGGTCATTATAAATTATTATTTAAAAAAACCAACAACACATTTTTGGCACATGCTTCGAAGAGAAATAATTTTAAGCCTACATTTGAAGGAGGACCTTTAAACGTTTTGATTGATTACATCCAGGTTAGAATGTTATCAGCTTTTGTCTACACTGATAACTCAGGAAGTGACATTTAAGAAATATATACAGGATTCTTTTTATGATTTTATATACCTTCAAACTTAATATGCAATTTGTATAAACCAGGATTTTTGGAAGACAACAACTTTAACATTTTTGAAATAGTGTGTCGGGTTCATACAGTATACGGATGATTATAAGAAAGGCATCAGAAGGTATGAAGTGTTTAAAGTTTTAATTACGTCACATTCTTAAATGAACAAGTTTGTTTTGTTGATCATATTTATATTCTACAGGTGTTTGTTTGTTGTCTCACGTCGGATGGGGACATAAACCGGGCGGTCCCGTGTATCGGTCTATCCTCCGAGCATGTTAAAGAACCATAGGAATCTATTCAATAATAAGAGTAGGGCAGGTTCCCAGATTCCTATGTATCCTTCCCCTCTCTCTGGGGCGGCTCCATATAACCTATACTGTATTGATGAGCCGTTAAACAACATTCAATTGAATTCAATTGTTGTCTCACTGTTTTCTGTTTTCGTTTAGTAAAGTAATCTTTATAACTGGACTGGTTGAAGATTTGTTTTACTTTACTTTTTGCCACACGTTTGCATTCTCTTCTTTTTGTGAATTGAATGGGTGTGTAGCATGATAGGTCAAGGGTAGACAACTCGCCAAGAGGAAATCAAGAATAAATAAATATACAAATTAAAAATTTATAAATAAATAAGCAAATTTATTTACAACAATGAATGAATGGTGTTTTACGGCACGTCGACACATAATTAGGTCATATTGTGCGCAAAACAAATATGAAAAATGAAGTATTAATTAAAAATTATTGTAAATATATAAAGATAAAACTATTAAAAATAAAATAAAAATAAGGTGTAATATAAACTATGTATGTAAATCAATAAATGCCCGGCAACGGGTATATAAACAAGTTAATATATATAAGAACACATAACAATGATTTATATAGTCTGATCTCTTATTTACAACAAACTGCAAAGATGAATATATATACAAATGAACAATAATGGCGAAGTAGAACTATTAAAGTCTTAACTTTTTTAAATACACATTTGAATTATCAAAGTGATATAATTAAATATAAATATTGGTTTTAATCAGATTGTCAGGCTGAATATCTACTGTTTAACAACATTTACTGCCCCAGCAGTAGTAAATATTTGTAGGAGGGCCTATCAAATTACCACTGCTACACACACAGCCTGTCACTAAAATAGTTGATGTAAACATTGTCCTACACATGCTGAAGCAGTGGACTCAATATTTGAAATGAATCAAAATTGAACATTGAAACTTTTCCTATACAGTTATAATCACAAAAATCAAGATTTGGTGCCTTTTTGAAGGTCTGTTGACAACCTGCTTTAAATTGTGATGCTTTACATTGTCTGGTTTTGATGATAATACAGAGTAGAAGCCTCTGTTGCAGCACTCTTGTTGATAAACACAGCCACGTGGGAAATGTTTACATTCTGTATTAGCAAGGGTCATAACCTCATAGGCTCCTCCGGCAATTTCAAATTGTTTGACAGTTGGTTAAAATTATTTTTTGAAACTATACTTTGCAAATGATTGTTTAAAAAAATAATTGCACCAATTCATTTAACATGTTTAAATGTGTATTTGTGCAACTTTTCATAATTTATTTTACAGTAGTTTACCGTATTCCTCGGCCTATAGCGCGCACTTTTTTACCCCAGATTCTGTGGCTGAAGTTGGGGTGCGCGGTTTGAGCAACAAGTGATGTTTTACTTTTTTTTTTCAGCCAAGACGAGCAGTTTTGTGGGTTTCAAAAAGTCGCAAGACCGGCCGTTTACTAGAGAGATTGAATCGAACAAAAGTTGGCTTGTTTCTATTGTTTCAATAAAATGCGTTGTATGCTATATGCTTATTATCAATAAAAATAATAAAATCAAACTTTACCATGTTTTATGTTGATTATTGTTGAGAAAATACCATTGAAATGTTGAAAAATATCATTGTTTACATCAATCGGCAAAGTGAAATGATAACGAGGCTGTGGTTTCCGTTTTACGTAGACGGGTTTACCGTGAATAGAATAGAATAGAATATTATGTTTTCTTCCTAACTACCTTGTACATTTACCGCACATATTTATTTGTTAAAGTCTGAATTTTGACAACGTAAAATCTTGATTATTTATAAAGGGTTTAATTGACTGGGAAAATGTGTGAAGTGTTTGGTTTTTGCTAATCTGACCGCAAACAACGATGACTATGGTGAATATTAAACAAACATGTTACAATATATGTACGCAGAAAAATGTCAATTCCTTAATTGTCCTTGATTACTTCAGAAGTTTGAGTAGGTGCTGACACAATGTGTTAGGAAAATGCGTTTAAAAGGTGATGCCACAAGACAATGCATCTCATTTCGAGAAACCTCTCAAACTGTCAACACCTTCAAATTGTCAACACCTTCAAATTGACAAGCAAGAGTTAATAACCTGGAAACAACACCAGTCATACAACGCCAGATTAATAAATTTAATATGATCGTAATAAAAGTTGAACACGGGCGTGGGGATTTTTATTTTATTGAAACTTGAGTAAACAACAGAAGTACACTCAACAGTACAAGTTTATTTACACTTGAGTAAAAAAACACAGTCTCACATGCAGCTAGTTTTAGCCAATTAAAATTTGTTTTACATTTTCTCTTTGGTCAGTGATTCAAAGTGGCGCTCTGCTGTCCTGAAATTGAAAACACATGTTTTTTATGCTCGGTTTACGCTACAATACATACCAACAAGTTTTTTTCCAAGTATTTCAGGCCCAAAGTCGGGGTGCGCGTTATATGCGCATGCGCGCTATAGGCCGACAAATACGGTATTCAAAAATTTGAAAAAAGGACCTCTGATGTGAAACATGCATAATTTATACAGAAACATGCCCCAGCGCCATCTTCTGGCTTTTGTATGGCAGTTGGGGCTTTAAACAGTACTCTTTCATCACAGCTATTTCATTTCCGGTTCAGTTCACACATGTCCGCCAACCCCTTGTACTTCACTCGGAACCCTATTGGTCACTCGATGCTTTCTCCACGCCCACTTTCGGTAACATAGGTATAAACCATCCCAAAATGAACACTTCCGGTGATGGCGATCAGTCTGGGAATCCATATATCCGATAACGTAATCTCGCTCCCCTAGGCGACGACTATGTAGAGGATCTTACATGGGTGACAGTGTATTATTGATTTTAATAATTGAGTTGGATAAAATAATAGGAAACGAGGCTGTGCCGAGTATCTTATCTTTTTATCCAACGAGTTTATTGAAGTCAGTAATACACAGTCACAAATGTAAGATCCTATTTATCACATAACACACCTACGACGTGATTATAAGTTTCACTTTAATGTTGTCAACCTTGCATACGGCGGCAATTTGTAGGAGAAATCATGATGTGTTGTTGTTTTTATGATGTCAGTTAACTTACACGGCTGTAACGCATTCGCCCAACAACCTTAAGCCAAAATTTCGGAATTTCGGGAATTTCGGTTTTATGAATATTAGAAATCTTTTTTAAAATTTTATGATTAACGCACCTGTTTTAAGCGCATTTTTGCAATAACAATTGCCTGAAACTTCTTCCCAGTCAAGGATACATGATGGATTTTGATGAAATAAAAAAAAAGACTTATTTGTTATCACCAAAATGAAACTAATAGAATATAATTTGTCAGATATACGCATCGATAAAAAGTGATGCTTTGGGCAAAAATCTTACTCTTGATCGTCTTCGACGCTTGAATGTAAATACAAACGTCTTACGCCTCTGTGCAGAAAAAAGAAATCGGAAACGCATGTACGTAATTATTATTTTTATTATAGTATTTATGACCATCCACATTTAGTTCATCGATATAATGATGAAGTTTCACTCTTTGTTTATGTATTTATTTATTGTCTTTCTTTGATAGCAGATGCGTCTGTATCAGCCAATCAGAAACAATACCAGAATCTCGTTAAAAGTGAAAATTAATTTAAACTAACTAGATGTGTATCTTGAAAACAAGTAAGCGCCGGAGATGATCAAGACTACAAAAATCTATGAAAGTTCCTCTGCCAAATCAGTGAAAATGAGGCCCAGACAAAAAAGCTAAAAAAAACGAGAACGTCATGCATGTGTTTTGTTACACGGTAAAGTACATAATTATATACCCAACCATTTAAAGCAGAGGTTTGTCTCTTGTGTTTTGATTTATGTTTTTTTGATGTTATTTCTGTTGACACAATGTGGAAAATATCACTCTAGTTTTTAAGGTTTTTACAAATACACTACATTTTTACAAATACACTACATTTTTACAAATACACTACAATTTTACAATACACTACATTTTTACAAATACACTACATTTTTACATTTTGTTCAGCAACACAGTTAAAAATTATATAATCATTCCTAACGTATATGTTTCTTTAAAACAGACGTGACGTCATCATAATGTAACGTTGTTAATTGCCAAAACGTCGAGTACGGATAAAATGTTATCCTTGACATTACAGCCATGAGGGCATGTTGTTTTTAAGCGCTTAATCCATACAGATTCTTGGAGAAATCGTTCTATCTTTGAACAATTGTATAATTTTTCTAAGATATGAAACCTAGCTGTATTTTCTGTATGACAATGGAAATGTGCATTAATTGATTTCTGCTTTTCAAGCCTAATATCCGGCAAGTGTTCAGACATCCTTTCTCTTAGTTCTCTTTCTGTCTCTCCTACATACATTATCTTTTGACATGTTACACAGCCTATAGCATAGATGACATTTTTATCTCGGCAATTAGCCGTTTTTACTGTGTGGAAACTCTGTTGATCCATTGTGTCCTTGATCTCACAGTGTTCTATTTTCGGACAGTATTTGCAAAATTCTCAACATGTACGAGTGTCCGTTTTTAAGAGTTTGTTTTTCCGTGCACTAGCGTATCACAAGCACACCTGTATATTTATGTACTCTTCGATGTATATCCAGAAGTAGTTTCGAGTATATCATCACCAAAGAAACCCTTTCCTGTTTTAAGATCACCTGAGCCGAAGGCTCAAGATAATCTATTGGGATCACTCTTCGTCCGTTGTCCGTCCGACGTTCGTCCGTCGCCCGTCAGAAACCGCTTGGCCACTTTTGACCAAACTTCACATGGATGATCCATAGATAAATGGTTTTTAGATTTGTTAAAATTAGGTCTGCGCAACTTCCAAGATGGCCGCCATTACCATATATGGTTAAATCCTTAAAACAAGTTCTTCTTAAGAACCGCTGAACAGATTTCGACAGTTTTTCTTTTAAAATGATCACCAACGCCTAGACTATCAAGTCCTTTACCAAGTTTGTTCAAATGGTTACATAGACCTATATAGGAAAAACTTAAAAAAATCTTCTTCTCTATAACTACAAGAGCCAGAGGTTTAATATTTTGCATTACTATCAGATTATGGTCCTTTACCAAGTTGTTTAGATGGTGACCCAGGGGTCACATTTGGCCTCGCCCCGGGAGTCACCGTTTTACATAGACTTGTATAGGGAAAAACTTAAAAATATCTGAAGTTCTCTGAAACTGCAAGAGCCAGAGGTTTAATATTTTGCATTTGCTATAAGCTTATGGTCCTCCACCAAATTTGTTCAAATGGTGACCCTGGGGTCAAATTTGGCCCCGTCCCGGGCGTCACAGTATTCTTCTCTAAAACTACAGGAGCTAGAGGTTTAATATTTTGCAGTTACTATGAGCTTAAGGTCCTTTACCAAGTTTATTGAAATGGCGACCCTGGGGTCACATTTGGCCCTGCCCCAGGGATCACATGTTTTACATAGACTTGTATAGGGAAAAACTTAAAAATATCTGAAGTTCTCTGAAACTGCAAGAGCCAGAGGTTTAATATTTTGCATTTGCTATAAGCTTATGGTCCTCCACCAAATTTGTTCAAATGGTGACCCTGGGGTCAAATTTGGCCCCGTCCCGGGCGTCACAGTCTTCTTCTCTAAAACTACAGGAGCTAGAGGTTTAATATTTTGCAGTTACTATGAGCTTAAGGTCCTTTACCAAGTTTATTGAAATGGCGACCCTGGGGTCACATTTGGCCCTGCCCCAGGGATCACATGTTTTACATAGACTTGTATAGGGAAAAACTTAAAAAATCTCCTTTTCTGAAACCACAAGGCACACAGCTCTCATATATTACATGTAGCCCTGGGGTCACATTTAACCATGCCCCAGAGGTTACACTCTAGCACCTTGACTTTGTATTTGATCTTTACCAGACTTTGTCAGTCAGTCTTTATATCAATGTTATTAACACAACAGAGGCCACATTTCAACATTCACCCAACTTGCACAGATTGTATATGACCATGAGATTTCGAAGAAGCTCTCATATATTACATGTAGCCCTGGGGTCACATTTAACCATGCCCCAGAGGTTACACTCTAGCACCTTGACTTTGTATTTGATCTTTACCAGACTTTGTCAGTCAGTCTTTATATCAATGTTATTAACACAACAGAGGCCACATTTCAACATTCACCCAACTTGCACAGATTGTATATGACCATGAGATTTCGAGGAAGTTTGATAATGGGCCAGTACTCAGGTGATCGATATAGGGTCATCTTGGCCCTCTTGTTCTTCTTTTTTCTTGATATATTTAAGTAACTCGGATCTATCTATAACGTCAACTTTCTGCAACTCTGACTCAATAAGCTTGCCACTGTACCCTCTTCTCCGTAACTGGATCTTAAGGTCATTCCTGTGTCTATTATATATAGTCCTCCTTCTTTTCGCAAATTCACTGTAGTCTAATACCAAGTCCATATGCGAGTGACTTCTTAGTATTAGGCGGGTGACGGGAGGGCTTTCATGAGCTCCTCATCCCACTTCCTCATGTATAAACAGCGAAGTTTTTACCAAGTTTCAAACCTATAGCGACCCCGTCTGTCTGAATACAATGGTTCTCCCCAAGACTGAAGTTATTGTTGTCTAGTACTGTTTCAATCAACAAAAGAGCCAGGTTTGTAGGAACAAGTTTGTTTAGTTTAAACTTATTTATTTTACATCAAATGTAACGAAAGCTCTATGAACTTATTTGAATCGCTCTCGATATCTTCCTGGGTAGAACCATGCAGTACTAAGCAATGTAGATACCTTGTATAGTACGCAGTTTTTTTACCACTTTTACGGTTTCCGAAAGGGGGGTGCGTACAATATAAGGAAACAATAAAAAGAACTTTTTTTCTTGCAGGAAATCGATGTTTGGGAAGAAAAACGTTGACGACAAACAGACAGAAAATTGTGATTACCGATAATACACAATTTTTTCGTAATTTATTCGCTTCATATAAGTAATATATTGACTTAATCCGATTTATAAATGAATAAAGTGTATTATGATGCTTCTTTTTGTATAAATGTTTGCATGTTTGTTGTAAAACTTCAATAAATTGTGTGAAAAATCGTCCCTCGATCTTTTTGTTTATTTCACGTGACGTAATATCACGTGACTTCCAGCTGTTTAGACTGGTACATACTGGGTACATGTAGTATTTTTACAGTTCTGTTCTATTCTTATATTTATCGGATTTTATTTAATATTTTATAAAAAATTAATGAAGTTTTTGCTTTATTTTGAAATACATATATTTTAGACGGCGTAGAAAGGCAGAATCACCCTACTTTGAAATGGCAATTATTCAATAATGCTTGTTGCCCTTGTGAAAACATGCTTACCGGTACACATTTGATGATTGATAATTGGGTCAAACAATATCGCACCTCGGCTGCAGTTTTGACACATTATAAACACGGGTAGAATGGGTTATTCTATTTTTATAATCCTTTGAAGTTGCCGCGAGTATCGACTATTTCTGAGGATGCACTTTGACACGCAGTGATACCTTTACCAGATTTAGCCATGGGGTACAGGTAACTTATCACGCATTACACATCTGATTCACTTATGATAAACTCTGGTTCCCGTGAAAACACAATGTTAGTATAATCGGCGTAATGGATTACGGTAACCAACGACTTTGTTGCGTTTTAGTAGATGTAATTATCGGATTATGGACAATTATCTGCGGCATTACAATTGGCTCTTTGATGAGATGATACAAGATAGGTACTCCCCTGAAGATTGGCAATAAATGATTGAAGTAATTATGTTTTCTTTTGTACGCTAATTATCTCGATCGTGGTTTTTTTTTAATTTTTAATTTTTTTATTTTTATTTTCGTTGAATGGTTCATCTAGGAAAACTACTGTCAACACAAATAAATAAACACGCCCACACCCCTCCCACTAGTTTATTTTACCACTATTACTACAGTACATCACAGTCTGAATATGCGTTATACAAATGAAAATGAAAAGCTTCTTCTGTTCATGTTTCTTAACAAATGACTTCACCTTTATCTGAAAAAGAAAGCATAATATTTTGATGCGTACTATACACGGAAACAACTTTTTTACCCCAGTTTTGACCTCCGAGAAGGGGGTGCGTACTATACACGGGTGCGTACTATACAAGGTAAAATACGGTAAAGTGTCTTGCTCAGGGACACAAAGCATATGGGACGTCATTGCCATATGCAAAATGCTCAAGTGGGTTTGATCTCACAGAGAGCAGAGATACAGAAAACTAAGCAACAACAAATATGGGAAAATATGTTTAACAAAACAGATCTTAATTGGAATAAAATATACACAGATTTGTTTATATCCACAATAGACTCCAAACTAAGAAATTTTCAATATAAATATTTAATGCGAATTATTCCAACAAATAAAACATTGATGAAATGCAAGTTGGCAGGCTCAAAACTTTGTATCTTTTGCAGTATGAGCATTGAAACATTAAACCACTTATTTTGGCTGATGGGTTCATTGTCGTACCGGGTACTACAGAAAGGCACCCGGGGTACATTTATGTATACAGAAACGTACCCGAAAATCATCGAAATCCAGAAAGGCCCCCAAATATACATAAATGTACCCGAGACAAAATACAATGTCGTAAAACGCGGCCGTAACGCGTTCTGTAACGAAACTTCCATTGTTTACAAAGTTTAATCGATTCACTTTTTAAAAGCCTTTCGAAGTTGTGGCCACCTTAAAGGAATGCAGTTGGTCTAAATATTTGACCAACTCTTCTTGGATGACGAGCTGCATATTTGTTTACTTTTTTGCGCGGGGTTTGATGAATTACAACTTTGGTTTTACGACAATACGTTCTGTATTTTATTACTAACTAAGGCAACCTAAATATGTTTTTAAGAACAATAGTGCAATAGTTAATGATAAACAATATTGTTTAAGTAGTTGTTTAATCAAGTTTTAAATTGTTTCAATTCCGCCAATGAGATCTTGTTTGTCCAGGTACGTTTCTGTATATTTGGGGGCCGTTCTGGAATTCAATGATTTTCGGGTACATTTCTGTATACATAAATGTACCCCGAGTAACTTTCTATAGTACCCGATACGACAATGACCCCATCAGCCTTATTTTGGGAGTGTATGTATGCGCAAAAGTTCTGGCTAGATCTTACTATATACCTAAAAACTGTGAACATTAATTTAAATTTAAATTTAACAACTATCATTTTGTTTAACTGATTCGACAGTTGTAACAAACTATATAATTTTATTAGCAAAATATTTTATATTCGTCAACAAATGTCATAACTTAGATCCTAATTTTATATTATTTAAACAATATCTGTATAAATAAACACATAGCAATCGAGCAAGAAATAGCGCTTAAACAGGATAAATTAGAACAACATGTTAAAAAATGGAGTCTTTCTCCAACAGAATACCTAAAATGATATCAATTGGAAAAGCTACAGATCTCTATATAACGTCTCCGCGGCCGAATGGTTAACAACGTTGCGTTGTAAACCTTCGCCTCTCACCGCTGCGGGTTCGAATCCCACTTGGAGCTCGACTTGTAAGTGAGGAAGTGTTGATTCTTATGGATGGCGGGAAGTGAACAGTACCGGTTCTACCCAAGAAAAGTGGGTCAGCCTCCAGCACAAAAAAATTGAGTCATCAGGGTTCGACACTAACGCTAGTCCGCTAGTCCTGTGCCCACCTGTTTTTCACGAGGACTACCTAAACGTGAAAGTTGGCTAGTCCGTCGGACTAGTAATTTTTCGAACCCCATTATAGATATTACGGCTGTAAAATACACATTCCTAATATAGGGCCAGGGTCACGCGATTTGGCGAAGTCGCTTATAACTTCGCTATGATTTGGCCGACTTCGCTTTTTATCCATGTGGAGCGAAATTTGAGTCGCCGTCAATTTCGGCAATTTCAAATGCGATTAACCTCATAATTAACAAAACCCTCTAAATTACACAATCCGCGCGTGTTTCACAAGTACCTTATTTAATCCCATTACCGATTGGTTTATAATCAAAGGCATTCTATTTTTCCGTGTGGTGAATAATTAAAAATCTTACTACAAACTATTATGCAAGGGCGCGGTTATGATTAGACGATTCAATTCAATTCATCTTTATTTATTAATTACTCAGTTTCACACAGGTGAAATGCATTTAAGTATTACTTACTACGAGATACTTTGAAACTGATTTCTCCTGCGATAAATCAATTTAAAAGGCGGTGTATAATTATATGATTGACATCGGCACAGTTGTAAAGAACCTTTGCGGCGGTCGTCAATAAGCAAAAGTGTGAACTTCTATTGTGTGTTTTACTGAGGGCTAATTATGAAATAAAGAAATGTGTTTGGTATAAAGCGAGTTTGTTTGTGATTGTTTTATAGACGAGAGAAATCAGCGGAAATGTATTGGATCCTATGATTAGTCATAGCCATCAATAACTTATCTATGTCTATGGATTAGGTAATGAGTTTGTGTTTTGTTACTCAATGTGGGTATGAATGAAAAATAGGTTTTGGTAATTGTCGAATAATAAGTATTTTTCAATGAAAATGAAGATCAGAATAATATTGCATTCGATCAATATGTGTGAAGTTGGTTAGGGCAGAAAATGCATCTAAGTCTGCCTGGGGACCAGAAACCGAAAAAAATAAGGTTTTACGATTTCAGTTGGTATCTTCAAGACGAAAAGCGTTTTGGACACTGTTCACTTTGAAGTTTGTCTCCTGTTATACACCTGTTTTGTTTTTTTGTGCTAAATGCACCGTTCTCTTGGAAGGACCATCTAGTTCTCAGGAGGACTATTAGATTGTTAAAGTCACTAGTCCTCCGGACTACCCGTTTAAAAAAGTTAGTGTCGAACCCTGGTCATATATCACCTTACATGTGTTGAAAATGATGTGAACACCATACAAACAAACTCTCATATTCCTTCTCCATTTTAAGTATCAACTTGCTGATACTCCTCTTTAATGAATTATTTGATACAATGAAAATCACAGGGATTTGATTACCGAAGGTGCTACCTTCGGAGAAACTTGTACTAGTTAAATGTGTCGCATTAAATGCAATGCTATAATTTTTTCTGCCAATGTACATAAAATGACAATTGTATTAACGCATGCATTTTAAAAACAAAATTATATATACTACTCAAAATTCGCTAAGGATCACTTTTATTCTTCCATATAATTTTATTAGAAATTAATTCACAGTAGCGATATTAATTTCATTAGTTGATACTTCAACAATTCCACAATTTGAATCACTGGCCGTTAGTCATGAGATCACATAACCATACACTGCCTTAAATAATTTCATGTAAAATAGAAATAATGCTATTTATTTCAGCAAGAAATTTAGACAACAAAAAGGTGATCCTTAGCAAATTTTGAGTAGTATATCTTTATAAATTATAAGACACATATATCTTTGCAATTTCCCTGTCTGATTATGTTAGTTATGATTTATATTATGCAACGCATTGATGAAATACAATATTAAATCACTGTAACATTCCTCCCTTTGCACCATAGTACATAAAAATGCACAGTAATAAGTATACAGTATAGATAAGCTTTCTCGGAATTGGGACAAGTTTCCCCTTTTTCGCAACATTTTAAACCATGTGATCCCCCACCCTGATTAAACAGTGATTGATAAACTAATCAAGTCAGCATACCATATTTCCCTAATAAGAATGCCTCCCCTAATTAAAAAGGTCTTCAACATTTAGTACAAGATTTGATATTTTGTATCTAAAAATCCTACCAAAAAAAAAATACAATTTTTCTTATATATATGAGCCGAAACACACGAAAATTACCCTTCAGACAAAATTGTGAAATTTCAAGTTTTTTTATGATTATGAATCTCGGTGATTTTCTCTTTAAAATTCTCTTTATTTCGTGTTGATATCTTAATTAAAAATGATTTTATCTCAATTTGAAAATTAAAGATTGTACTCCCCATTAATTTTTCTTGGACGACGTAGTTGATTAAATAACACCAAAAAATATAAACAGTTACCATTTTCTATAGCATCAACTATTTATATTAAGAAAACATATTCCCTATGATATCATAACTAGATAAAACACGAAAGTGATGAGAAATTTGATTAGTAAGTAACTGATTACCGGCCGACGTCATAAATTGTTACTTTATGACGTTGTCGTCTGAACGTCCGAAGGGACGTTTTCGTATGTTACGGCTCATATATTTTTTTACATTTTATACATGTAAGTGCGCCCCATTGGCATTTTGCAAAGCACCTGGGGGGCTGCTATTAGTGGAAATACGGTAACAGAAATGATAAAGCCTCTTTATGACATCATGTATTCCAGACAATTCTGTTGTGTTATGCCGAATTTCACTCGAACTAGTCATGCATAAATTAAACAATTATTCTGCAATGTTTATCCATGTAAAAGTTAATTGAATTTATTTGTAAAAACATAATGTTCTGTGTCATAAAATGTCATGAAGTTCCTTTTGCATGTTTGTGTATTTTCGTCCTAAAATGACAGGATTATTTTGTGTTTGACATGAAAAGCTAATGAATTTATGTGATATATTCGAAGTTTCAAGATAAAACATTGTCACAAGCTGTTATTTTTTAACGTCTGTCCTGTATACTCTACTTCTCTATTCACGAGCCCAGAGAAGGATTAATTTTAATGAAACAGCTTAACTTTGGATTCATTTTTATCTCAACTGGCCAATCTACTCCGATCTTTACCAAACTTTAACAAATTGTTAATATCAATGAAAGCCAGGTAAAGTTTGAAAACCAGCAAGATCGAACCAGTAACTAACAGCAGAGTTATGGCCCTTGATTTAGTTAAAAATGCTACATTTTGCCTCGTTAAGACAACAGGGCCTTCATTTTTCATCCGATCTTTACCAAACTTTACCAGATTGCTAATGTCAATGAAAGCTCAGACAAGTTTGAAAACCAGCCAGGTCGGACAAGTAACAGCAGAGTTATGACCCTTGATTTAGTTAGAAATGCCATATTTTGCCTCGTTAAGACGATAGGGCCTTCATTTTTCATCCGATCTTTACCAAACTTTACCAGATTGTTAATATCAATGAAAGCTTGGACAAGTTCGAAAACCAGCCAGATCGGACCAGTAATAACGGATTTATGGCCCTTGATTTTGTTAAAAACATCAACAGCTAAGGTCATATATCGACTTTCCAGTTTCCATTGGTGGAGGAAGATCCCAGGTGCATGGGCGAGCACCTGGATAGAACCACTGATGTTCTGCAAGCCTTATGGGATGGAGCATTGTCCAACTTGGGTTAATTTTTGCCTTGTTAAGATGATACGGCCTTCATTTTTCATACGATCTTTACAAGATTTTGTTAAGTCAAAAATGAACAATGAATCCAATCCAATGCAACCATAAAACATTGACGAACCCCACTTTCTCTCCCACATGTTGGCATATATATAAGGTCATACTGAGACGGTGACCTCAGAGGGAGACGAGGCAACTAATTAACTATTCTACTGCTAGGGCTAATGACCCACGCAGGGCAGAGGTCTGTAAAGCAGTGACAAAATTGTTAAAGAAATCCTTTTTTAGCTGGATTACGTAGCAAATTCAGGCTTATATTTGGCTATTTACGCCCGTCTGTCTGTCCATCTGTGCGTTTTGACATTTTGGTTTTGACATAAAGGTTTTGGTCAGAGTTTTGCTTTTTCCTCATTTTTCAAAAAACGAATTGTCGGAAAGCTTTGAAACTTGGCACACTTGTTCATTGTCATTACACAATGTTATATGACAAGAACCATAGCTCTGTCTTGTATATTTACTTAGATTTTTTTAGTTAAAATGTTAAATTCGCAATCCGGCGTTCGCACCTCTTGTTGTTTGTTTTAAAAATAAAGTTGTTTGGGATTGGGAATTTAGAAGTCACATTTAATAGACATTTAGCTGAATAAGATTTACCATCACTCTTCAGGGCCTCTATAACGGTGTTGTAAAAGGTTAACGTGATGACAGTGTAATTTCTCTGCTTGTGGTAGCTGTAATAAGGTACGTTTTCAGATCTTCATTTCTCGTCTGGTAGTGGAGAATAAAGAACGGCATTGATGGATATTTACTGCTGTTAAGGTAGGGGTGGTTGATTAATTACTGAGAGTGGATTTTTCAGTGTTAGTGGATTTAGTAGATATATAATTGTGTTAGTGGATTTAGTAGATGGATATTTACTGCTGTTAAGGTAGAGGTGGTTGATTAATTACTGAGGGTGGATTTTTCAGTGTTAGTGGATTTAGTAGATATATAATTGTGTTAGTGGATTTAGTAGATATATAATTGTGTGTTAGTGGATTTAATAGATATATAATTGTGTTAGTGGATTTAGTAGATATATAATTGTGTGTTAGTGGATTTAATAGATATATAATTGTGTTAGAGGATTTCGTAGATATATAATTTTGTTAGTGAATTTTTTAGATAGTTAGTGGATTTAGTAAATATATAATTGTGTTAGTGGATTTAGTAGATATATAATTGTGTTAGTGGATTTAGTAGATATATGATAGTGGATGAAAAAGAAGTAAATAATAATAATAATAGAGGAATAATAATAATAGAGGTAATAATAATTATTATTATTTAGATGGTGTGGGTTGATTTATAATACCAGTGGGCAGATTGATTTACAACAGTGGTTATAGTGGATATTAAATTAGTGGCAAATATAGGAATTATTATTATTATTATTAAGGTGGTGTGGGTTGATAGATAACAATGTAAGTGGATATAACTGGTATAAAGGTGGCCACAGATAGATTGTATTTATGGATATAACTGTTATTAAGGTTGTTGTTGATGTATTGATACATATATCAATGCTAATGGATATACTGTTTTAATGGTGGGTTGATTAATTAATAAAGAAGGTAAAACACTCATCTGTTTTAGAATCAAAAGCATTGCAATTCATGGTTATTATTCTCTCCAAAATTATTTTTGAGGTGAGCTATAGTTGCCGCCTTGTCCATCCATTCCACCATATGTCATACTGTCCTGCTTTCTTGTCCACTTGAACACTCCTACTTTTTTTTCTGATTTTCATGAAACTTGATAGGAAGTATCAGTATGATGTCTAGTAGGACATATTGTCAGGACATTCTGATTGAATGTTTTTTGAAAGAGTTACAGGACTTTTAGATTTTCAAGTGTAAAGCGTTTCCGCTCAACCCGGGCTCCTACATTTTTCGTCCAATTTTCATGAAACTTGTAGGAAATATTAGTATGATGTCTAGTAGCACTTTTTTTTAAGGATGTTCCTGATGAATGATTTTTGTTAGAGTTGAACATTTTCACATGTAAGGCGTTTCCTGTCAACTTCTCCTACAATTTTCTTAAGATTTTCGTTTGACTTGGTAGGAAGTATTATTATAGTATCTAATACATGTAACACATACTGAGACAAAATTAAAAAAGAAATCAATTTTTAAGCAAATGGCCTGTAATTTCAGTACAACCTAATTCATGCGAAAGCCAAGAAATTCAAATGCACAATCTCTATCCAAGCTGGGGCATCTGTGGCCGAGTGGTTAGAGTCTCTGACTTGCAATCATTTGCCCCTCACCGCTGAAGGTTCGATCCCTCAGGGGCCTAGGAATCTTTATGTGAGGAAGCTTTCCAGCTGGTTTGCGGAACGTTGGTGGTTCTACCCAGGTGCCCGCCCGTGCACGAAAATTGCAAGGAGGGGCACCTGGAATCTTCCTCCACCAGTGGAAGCTGGAAAGTCGCCATATGACCTTAGCTGTTGGTGCGACTATAAAATCCAATTCAATTCAGTTCTATTCAACTATATATATGTAGAGGATATGTGTTGGTTTGGAGTGAAATTAGGATTTATTTTCATCGAGAAGTGAAAAAACTTATATTTTCACGAGTGCTTTAGCACAAGCGAAAATATTTGAGTTTTCTCACTTCAAGATGAAAATAAATCCTATATTCACGACAAACCAACAATTTTTTTATTTATTATATACTCATAACCTTGAAACTGATGCAGAAAAACTAATGCGCCAAAACAATAATGTCAACAGAGTAAACGGCGGTATTACGTCATTTTCGGTATTTTACATGTGAATTATAAACAATGAAAATATAAGGTTTTATTTCAATCATAAAATCCACTATTTCACTGTAAAGTATATAATAAATTATCATATTCTATGTATATAACACGAAAAATGCATGAAATAGAGTACAATATTACTTTAACTACCTTGCCGAGCCTTGAACAAAACGGCACCGGTAATTTTAAGGAAAAAAGAGACATTTCGGAAAAAAAAAAAAAAAAAAAAGTGAAGCAAAGTATTCTCTATCATTCTATGAACTTCCTTTTTCAAAACTTCTTTATTGTTAGTAAATGTCGTGTACTTTAAGAAATTGAAATATAAAAAAATGTTCCGGTGCATATGCAATTATAACCCTGACATTTCTGAAAATTGGCACAGAATTTGCTTTTCTCTTTAAACAGATTCTACAATGTGTAAAAATAGTACGTAATCGTTAAAGCAGTAATATTTATTGATCTAATTAAATTATTTAAGAAATAGAACATCGTTTACTGTGAATTATCATTTAATATATCACGGTTTGGAGTTCAATTGTAAACAATAAATTCACGAGCCCGAAGTGCGAGTGAAATTATTGTTTACAATTGAACGACAAACCGTGATATATTATAGATAATTCACCGTAAACGATGTTCTATTTCCATTCTAATACCCCTAAAATGTGAAAATAATGCACACATATGAAATCTTTCGCATTGCTTTGCTTGCTCTCCTAATGTTGCATATGTTACAATGCGCAATGCGCAATGCGCAATGCTTATTCTCCTAACGTTGCAAAAATTACAGTGATATATCGTTCAATATAACGAGATATTTTAAACTAGGCTATATAGTGCGGGTGTATTAGAATATGTTTTATACAGAATGGGATGGTAATGCGCTAAGTATAAAAGCTATAGCGGCTTAACACAATAAATCTCTTAATGGTCCAATAATAAACTATACTTTATTTCAGTGAATCAAAGCATGTTTGTCTTCATTATCTTAATAGTTCATTGGGTTCATAATTATGAAAACTGGTTAAAAATACATACAATTTTGAAAAAGTAGGTTATTTGTGTACAGTAATTGCATTTAGGAATGCCCCAAAAAATGCGTATAGACAACACGTTACTGCGTGTAGATTACACCTTACTGTAGTAAATCTCTTTAATCTGTAGCTACTTTTGAAGACCTGCCATATCATCTGACTCCCCAACACACACACACCCACCCCTCAGATATCAACCAAGTTATCTTAGTCATAGAAAAAAGCGTGGACATAAAAAAAAATTAAACTAGGAAAAGCAAAGTTACTGTGAATTTTTAAAAACGCTTATCTTTGTTTTGTTAAGGGGACTGCATGGAGGCGATCTAAAAGACTAAATTTTTGTTAATACTATAAATACCAGAGAAAACCCGCAAAATGGACTCAAGCTTTGTATGAAATGTCCACATGCATAACATAAGGCCAAAAAAAATATACCTGTGTTTCCGGTGGCCCAACCGACCCTATTTTTAAGGGGCCGACGCTAAAACTTTTTATGAAATAAAAATTAAAAAAATTAAAAACCTTTTTTTTTTTTTTTTGACTTGTTCTTAACAATGATTTATCACAATGTATCGAGGTAAACTTACATCACAGAGAAGAAACTTTCAGCTGTATCATCAACTTGTATGGGGTTTATGTGATAAATACATGTAGCATCTCACAATATCTTGCTCCAAAAAAAAAAAAAAAATGCCTACTGCATGATTTTCAAAAATCTTCTTCTCAGAAAGAGCAATTTTAACCAAACTTCACATGGATGATCCTTAGGTGAATGTTTTTTAAATTTATTAAAATTAGGTAAACACGACATCTAAGATGGCCATCATAGAAAAATCTTAAAATTACTCCTTGTACACTGGGAAGCTATTTAAAGGCTGTGGGTTCAAATCCCATTGGATTTTTATATATATATATTTTTTATTTTTTATTTATTTTTTATTTATTTTTTTTCCCCTATTTTTCTTTTGTTTAATTTTTCAAGTTGGTACAGTATATACAGATTTTGGATGTTTTACATAGGCTTATATAGGGAAAACTGAAAAAATCTTCTCTGAAATTACAAGAGCCAGAGGGCTAATGTTTTGCGTTTGCTATAGACTTATGGTCCTTTACCAACTTTGTACAAATGGTGACCCTGGGGTCACATTTGGCCCCTCCCCAGGGGTCAAATGTTTTACATAGACTTGTATAGGGAAATACTTAAAAAAATATTCTTCTGAAACTTCAAGAGCCAGATGTTTAATATTTTGCATTTACTATAAGCTTATGGTCCTCTACCAAGCTTGTTCAAATGGTGATCCTGGGGTCACATTTGGCCCCGCCGCAATGGTCACATGTATATAGGGATAATCTTCAAAAAGTCGTCTTCTCAGAAACAGCTTGGTCAATTTTGACCAAACTTCACATGGATGATCCTTTGATGAATGTTTTTCATATTTGTTAAAATAAGTTAAATGTGACATCCAAGATGGCTACATAGAAAAATCTTTGAATTAGTTCTTGTATACTGGGAAGCTAGGGCTTTGGATGCGTTTTTTCTTTTGTTAATTTTTCTTAAGTTTGTATATAAATATTTTGCATGTTTTACATAGACTTATATAGGGAAAACTTAAAAAATCTTCATTCAAATTGTTAGCAAGGAGTTGTGGGTTTAAATTTCAGTTGAGGGTGTTGTTGTATTTTGCACTTGTAAAAAGGTATCGAAAGGAATTTAATGATGAAACCCCTTGATATAAGAGCCATTTTAGCTTGTAGAGCATCCACATGCCCTCTTGCTCTCTTGTTCATTATTATTATTAATGATCACTAACCATCTATCGTCTAGTATCAAGTTTTGCTCATTTGAAGTCCCTGGGGTCAAAGATGGCTGCAACCCCTGGGTCCAATGTTTGTATGAAGAGTTTTTGCATGTTTTTACATAGACTTACATAAGGAAAGACTTAAAAATGTCTTCAATCACCATTTGCGAGAGGACAATATTTTCATCATTGCAAAGATTCTCAGGTGATCGATTTAGGGCCATTTGGCCCTGTTTTTTTTTCCAACCTTAGTATTTTATTAACGGTAATTGAATGGGTTCTTTTATGAGGCCTAGTTTAGTTCATGCGGTATTTATTTATTTCATACTGGGACACTACAGTTGTGTGATTGCATCCCACAAACGATATTAAAGGACTAGGTATGATAAGGGGCAAAATTGGCCCCCAATATTGAAAGTTTTAATGCACAAGTTTTGAACATCTAATTTAGCTACAAATGAACTGAATCAATATTAAAACTCATTACAAGTATGTTTGAAGGCTCTAAATGAGTTTAAGAGCCCCACAAACAAGGCCTTTTCTTTCAAAAAATGACATTTTGGTTCATTTTCAGCAGTTTTCGATTAGTTTTTGGTCTTGGAAATACAGAGCGCACCCTCGAGCACAGCTAATTTTTTGTTGAAAAAGGTACTTGATAGAGATGCATCATCAGCCAAAAAACTGTGTGTGCTCGGAGGTGCGCTCTATATTTTTAGGATCAAAATTTTGCCCAGAAAGGTCCAAAATCTACAAAATATAACAAAATTACAAAAAATACCGTTTTTTGAGACCCTATTAAATCTTCTAGATGTATAAAAAAAAAATTGAAGATAGAATATGATCAATTTACTTCAATATGCATAATAGATTATATGTAAATATTATTTTTCTGCATTTTGAATATATTAGGGGCCAAAATACCCTCTTATCATACCTTGTCCTTTAACATTAAATTGCTCAAGCTGTCGTGGCCTCTTTAGATAGTAGAGCAATATGGGCCCTCATGGACCCTCATGGGCCTCTTGTTTTATCATCTCCCAAAGTACGTAATTGTTTGTATAATAGCAATGGGAAAGTAATGTAACTATTGATGCGCATTTTAAAACCGCATTAAAGCCGGTAGTGAATACCAAATTCACTACATTTCATGGAATGTGCAAATTACTTCGAGCATTTAAAACCTGTAAACACCATCAATTCTTAAATAAATAAATGAGTATTAAATTGAGTCTTCTTTATTTTCAGTTAAATGATACAACTGTAATCAAGCGCGAGTTTCCAAGATGGCCGCCATGTTTCGGATGTACGATCAGTACAGCTCGGTAATCAAGTTTTCGGAGCTTCAGAATCCAGAGGAATCGTGGGAATTGTTGGATCTGATTGGAGAAGGCACGTATGGCGAAGTGTACTCGGCAAGGAACAGAGTTACAGGTGGGACTGCCTTTATATTCTTATTCATGTAGTGAGTTATATCTGTTAATCATGTAGTGAGTTATATCTGTTATTCATGTAGTGAGTTATATCTGTTATTCATGTAGTGAGTTATATCTGTTATTCATGTAGTGAGTTATATCTGTTATTCATGTAGTGAGTTATATCTGTTATTCATGTAGTGAGTTATATCTGTTATTCATGTAGTGAGTTATATCTGTTGGAAATATATACTCAGAGTGGAGCTTATAATTATGATGTAGGTGATGTTCTACATGTTCTGGTTTTCACAAGGAAGTGTAATGATTGATTGAATTGGAGTTTATAGTCGCACCAACAGCTAAGGTCATGTGGCGACTTTCCAGCTTCCACTGGTGGAGGAAGACCCCAGGTGCCCCTCCGGGCAATTTTCGTGCACGGGCGGGCACCTGGGTAGAACCACCGACGTTCCGCAAGCCAGCTGGATAGCTTCCTCACATAAAGATTCCTAGGCCCATGAGGGATCGAACCTACAGCAGTGAGGGGCAAGTGATTTCAAGTCAGAGACGTTAACCACTCGGCCACGGACGCCCCAGGAAGTGTAATGAACAAGTGAAAAATCTCAGTTGTATTATTTGTTTTTTTTGATATAAATAAAATCTATTTGAATATTTGTTTTATTGAAATGTGTATTTTTTAGGTTGATTTTCAAGAAAATTATTTCTTCTTGAAAACTAAACCAATTGGTTGAATATTTTTGTCTTTTTAATAATGTTCAACTAATATTATATACAAAATTTACAGTATATACTGACACTTCCTCTGTTTGTTAAACTGACATTTGATTCACCTATATCCTCTCTCTCGCTTGGGGAGGGGCCATATATCACCTAATTAATGTGAAAAAAGAAAGAGAAACAACAATTAAATTTGATTTGAAAGCTATTGACATTTGATTCCCCTAATCCTCGCTCTCTTGTTCACCTGTATCACCTATTTAATGTGTAAGTTAGCCGTTATTAATGAAACAACAATTAACTTAAAGGGACACACGGCAATCTTGATTTTTTAAAAAACAGACGGCGTCCTGTTAGTTTTTGTCTTAACTTGCATTTGTTCAATAATTAATATAAATTGTTAGAATAGTTTAAAGCAAATTGTTTTTACATTTTACTAACTTTTTAGCTCTACTGATCAGAGATCAGCAGAGCTTATGCCGTGGTGCGGCGTCCGTCGTCCATCTGTCTGCTGTCTGTCCGTCTGTCTGTCCGTAAACTTTTTTTTGTAGCGACTTCTCCTCTGAAACTACTGAATGGATTTTCATGAAACTTTACAGAAAGTGATATTGATATGGGACTTTTTCTAAAATGATGTTGGTCCTTGTCAAAAATCGTTTTGATTCAACGTTAAACAACGTTAAACATGGCTGCCAGAGGCCATCTTTGTTGACATACAGTTATATAGTAAAAACTTGTAGCGACTACTCCTTTGAAACTACTTGACAGATTTTCATGAAACTTTACAGGAATATTGCTCTTAATGTCTAATTGTTCCTAGCAAAAATTCAAGATGGCCGCCACAGCTAAAAATAGATTTTTAAAAAAGAAGTTTGTAGCGACTACGTCTTAAAAACTATAAGTGATCCGTCTGTCCGTCTGTCTGTCCGTCTGTCTGTCCGTAAACTTTTTTTTGTAGCGACTTCTCCTCTGAAACTAGTGAATGGATTTTCATGAAACTTTACAGAAATGTTGCCCATGAAGTCTATTTGATCCTAGCAAAAAGTCATGTTGATATGAAATCCAAGATGGCCGCCAGATCTAAAAATAGGTTTTTAAAAAACAAGTTTGTAGCGACTTCTTCATGAAAACTATAAGTGATATTGATATGGGACTTTTTCTAAAATGATCAGCATGACATGGTGTTGGTCCTTGTCGAAAATCGTTCTGATTCAATGTTAAACATGGCTGCCAGCGGCCATCTTTGTTTACATAGAGTTATATAATGAAAACTTGTAGCAACTACTCCTCTGAAACTACTTGACGGATTTTCATGAAACTTCACAGGAATGTTGCTCTTGATGTCTAATTGATCCTAGCAAAATTTCAGGTCGGCCGGAAATTCAAGATGGCCGCCACGGCTAAAAATAATTGTTCAAAATACAAGTTTGTAGCGACTACTTCTTGAAAACTATAAGTGATATTGATATGGGACTTTTTCTAAAATGATCAGCATGACATGATGTTGGTCCTTGTCAAAAATCGTTTTGATTCAACGTTAAACATGGCTGCCAGAGGCCATCTTTGTTTACATACAGTTATATAGTAAAAACTTGTAGCGACTACTTCTTTGAAACTACTTGACAGATTTTCATGAAACTTTACAGGAATATTGCTCTTAATGTCTAATTGATCCTAGCAAAATTTCAGATCGGCCAGAAATTCAAGATGGCCGCCACAGCTAAAAATAGATTTTTAAAAAAGAAGTTTGTAGCGACTACGTCTTGAAAACTATAAGTGATATTGATATGGGACTTTTTGTAAAATGATCAGCTTGACATGATGGTTATAAGAGTCAAACATTATTTTGATTCGACGTTAAACATGGCTGCCAGTGGCCATCTTTGTTTACATAGAGTTATATAATGAAAACTTGTAGCGACTACTCCTCTGAAACTACTTGACGGATTTTCATGAAACTTCACAGGAATGTTGCTCTTGATGTCTAATTGATCCTAGCAAAATTTCAGGTCGCCCGCAAATTCAAGATGGCTGCCATGGCTAAAAATAGATTTTCAAAATACAAGTTTGTAGCGACTACTTCTTGAAAACTATAAGTGATATTGATATTGGACTTTTTGTAAAATGATCAGCATGACATGATGTTGGTCCTTGTCAAAAATTGTTTTGATTCAACATTAAACATGGCTGCCAGCAGCCATCTTTGTTTACATAGAGTTATATAGTAAAAACTTGTAGCGACTAATCCTTTGAAACTACTTGGCAGATTTTATGAAACTTTACAGGAATGTTGCTCTTAATGTTTAATTGATCCTAGCAAAATTTCAGATCGGCCAGAAATTCAAGATGGCCGCCAAAGCTAAAATTAGGTTTTTTAAAAAAGAAGTTTGTAGCGACTACGTCTTGAAAACTATAAGTGATATTGATATGGGACTTTTTGTAAAATGATCAGCATGACATGATGGTTATCAGAGTCAAACATTATTTTGATTCGACGTTAAACATGGCTGTCAGCGGCCATCTTTGTTTACATAGAGTTATATAATGAAAACTTGTAGCGACTATTCCCGTGAAACTACTTGACGGCTTTTCATGAAACTTCACAGGAATGTTGCTCTTGATGTCTAATTGATTCTAGCAAAATTTCAGGTCGGCCGGAAATTCAAGATGGCCGCCACGGCTAAAAATATTTTTTCAAAAAACAAGTCTGTAGCGACTACTTCCTGAAATCAAAATCAATCAGTAGAGCTTCAAGGTCATTGACCTCTTGTTATAATATTGCACCAGTAATATATTTAAACATTTGGTAAAATAGTGAAGAAAATAGAAATCTCAATTTTTTATTTAATTATATGCAAGCAGTTTTAAAGTCAAAATGACGCAGGATAACTAAATCGAGGAGCAAATTTTAGTGTTTGAATAAAACTTAAGATTGCCATGTGTCCCTTTAAACCTGAAATAACCATTTTAGGAGAGGATGTTTAAAAAAAGCTGCTAAACAACAATTAAACTTGAAATGGCCATTTTAGGAGAGGTTGCAGCTGTGAAGATTCTGGAATCTATCCATGAAATTATTGAGGAGATTGAGATGGAGTACCTGTTGCTACGGGACTTCAACGACCACCGAAACATTCCCAAGTTCCACGGGCTGTACCTGAGACCTGGGGAGACGGGGTCTGATGACCAGCTCTGGCTTGTGATGGAGGTAAACTGTTCATGTTTATACACTTTTGTAACAACTACCGAAACATGCCCCAGTTCTATGGTCTGTTCCTGCGACCAGGGGAGACGTGGTCTGGTAATCAACTCTGGCTTGTAATGGAGGTAAACTGTTAATGTTTATATACCATTATAACAACAACCGAAACATGCCCCAGTTCTGTGGTCTGTTCCTGCGCCCAGGGGAGATGGTGTCTGATGATCAACTATGGCTTGTAATGAAGGTAAACTGTTAATGTTTATCTACCTTTGTAACGACCACCAAAACATGCCTCTGACCTGCGATCAGGGGAGACGGGGCCTGATGATCAACACTGGCCTGTAATGAAGGTAAACTGTTAATGTTTATCTACCTTTGTAACAACCACCAAAACATGCCTCTGACCTGCGATCAGGGGAGACGGGGTCTGATGATCAGCTCTGGCCTGTAATGAAGGTAAACTAAATATCGATGTATATGAACCTGAAACATAAATTGTGTCAAACATGTGAACGTTGTATTACCTGTGTCAAATTTTTATCCAAGGAGAGTAGAAATAATGATTTTTCAAGGAACTCCAAACTTCAAAAAAGACAAAAGCTCATTTAATACATTTTTTTGTGTGTCAGAAAAAAGTATTATAGCATTATAAAAGAGATTTTCCAAGTCCACTATTTTGTGTTTTGATGTGTGAAAGTACAATAAACCTTAAGATTACCCACATTTTCTTACAGAAGTGGCTCAAACAACAGGTTTGACTGTAAAACCTTATTCTCAGTAAAACGAATGGGCAAGTTTTTATAAACAAACACAGTCATGTAGTTGTCAGACACAGTCATGTAGTTGTCAGACACAGTCCTGTAGTTGTCAGACACAGTCCTGTAGTTGTCAGACACAGTCCTGTAGTTGTCAGACACAGTCCTGTAGTTGTCAGACACAGTCATGTAGTTGTCAGACACAGTCACGTAGTTGTCAGACACAGTCATGTAGTTGTTAGACACAGTCCTGTAGTTGTCAGACACAGTAGTGTAGTTGTCAGACACAGTGATGTAGTTGTCAGACACAGTCATGTAGTTGTCAGACACAGTGATGTAGTTGTCAGACACGGTCATGTAGTTGTCAGACACGGTCATGTAGTTGTCAGACACAGTCATGTAGTTGTCAGACACAGTGATGTAGTTGTCAGACACAGTCATGTAGTTGTCAGACACGGTCATGTAGTTGTCAGACACAGTGATGTAGTTGTCAGACACAGTCATGTAGTTGTCAGACACAGTGATGTAGTTGTTAGACACAGTCCTGTAGTTGTCAGACACAGTGATGTAGTTGTCAGACACAGTCATGTAGTTGTCAGACACAGTGATGTAGTTGTTAGACACAGTCCTGTAGTTGTCAGACACAGTGATGTAGTTGTCAGACACAGTCCTGTAGTTGTCAGACACAGTCCTGTAGTTGTCAGACACAGTCCTGTAGTTGTCAGACACAGTCATGTAGTTGTCAGACACAGTGATGTAGTTGTCAGACACAGTCCTGTAGTTGTCAGACACAGTCCTGTAGTTGTCAGACACAGTGATGTAGTTGTCAGACACAGTCATGTAGTTGTCAGACACAGTCCTGTAGTTGTCAGACACAGTGATGTAGCTGTCAGACACAGTCATGTAGTTGTCAGACACAGTCATGTAGTTGTCAGACACAGTCATGTAGTTGTCAGACACAGTCATGTAGTTGTCAGACACAGTCATGTAGTTGTCAGACACAGTCATGTAGTTGTCAGACACAGTCATGTAGTTGTCAGACACAGTCATGTAGTTGTCAGACACAGTCATGTAGTTGTCAGACACAGTTATGTAGTTGTCAGACACAGTCATGTAGTTGTCAGACACAGTGATGTAGTTGTCAGACACAGTCCTGTAGTTGTCAGACATGGTCATGTAGTTGTCAGACACGGTCATGTAGTTGTCAGACACGGTCATGTAGTTGTCAGACACGGTCATGTAGTTGTCAGACACGGTCATGTAGTTGTCAGACACGGTCGTGTAGTTGTCAGACACAGTGATGTAGTTGTCAGACACAGTGATGTAGTTGTCAGACATGGTCATGTAGTTGTCAGACACGGTCATGTAGTTGTCAGACACGGTCGTGTAGTTGTCAGACACGGTAGTGTAGTTGTCAGACAAAGTCATGTAGTTGTCAGACACAGTCATGTAGTTGTCAGACATAATTTCAGGTTTTTGTAGAACTTGCATGAATATAAATTGCCAGTTTTACACAAACTTGAAGAAACTAAAATATTGTAAACAAATTAAAATTTACATAATTAAATATTTAGGTTGTCAAGATAAATTTTGTAGATGTTTGGCATGAAACATGCTCATAAGCAGGGTCTAGTGGTAGAGCGTTGGACCCACGATCGAAACGTCGCGGGTTCGATCCCCACCATTGCCTTTGGTTCCATGAGCAAGACACTTTATCTGGTTTTGCTTAGTACTGGTTCTACCCAGGAAGACGTCGAGAGTGATTCAAATAAGTTCATAGAGCTTTCTTTACAATCGATGTAAAATAAATAGGTTTAAACTAAACATGCCCAAAGATTGCCAATATTTTCCCTTTAAACTCTCTATAGTACATCGTATTAAATGCCTTCATTACCATATCTTCTATATTGTTTTTATTAAATTGTGTCTATTCCAGTTTTGTTCCCGTGGATCTGTGACAGAACTATGCAAATATATGGTGGATAAAGGACAGCAACTAGATGAGATTCTGATCGCCTACATCCTCAAAGAAACCTTACAGGTAAAACAGATTATTCATGGTGACAGCTAAAGAATGTATGTATGTATGGGGTTTAACGTCACATTTAACAATCTTTCAGTCATGTCACCACAGTGTCTACTTGTAGCAGTGAGCTCTTAGCTCAACTTTATAGTGCTGCCACATTGGAACACCTTGCCTCAGACACAATGTCATGATTATGGAGCACTGTGGTCTAGTGGTAGAGCGTTGGACCCATGATCGAAAAGTCGTGGGTTCGATCCCGCCATTGCCTTATGCGTTGTGTCGCTTAGCAAGACGCTTTATCTGCATTTGCTTAGTACTGGTTTTACCCAGGAAGACACCGAGAGTGATTCAAATAAGTTCATGGAGCTTTCGATGTAAAAAAGATAAGTTTAAACCTACCCCACCCAGTCACATTATATTGACACTGGCCCGACCAGTCACAGGACTACCCTTTATATGCTGAACATCAATGTAGTAGCTCCTACTGTATGTAGTCAGGGTCTGCTACAGCACAACTACCCCACCCAGTCACATTATACTGACACTGGCCCGACCAGTCACAGGACTACCCTTTATATGCTGAACATGAAGCATGTAGTAGGTCCTACTGTATGTAGTCAGGGTCTTCCACAGAAATTATTTAAGGGATAGGGGAAATTAAATTTGAATGTCATGGGGTGGGTGTGCGAGGAAGTTACCTTTTAAAAAGGTGACTCATATTTTTACGGATCATGATTTATTTAGATGTAATTTGAAGTATATTTCAACTGTAAATGAAAGGAGTTTTAAGAAGCATAACCTACAAGGAGCTATTTATAGACAGGTATAATGCATTTTGCAGGTTTATTGGTGATTCTAAGGGATAGGGCAGAGAGATCAAAGGTTAGAGGTTAATTAAGCAGTAGGGGGAAATTATATTTTAGAATTAAGGGGTAGGGGGATATGCTCTTAAATGGCCTGTGGAAGACCCTGGTAGTACCATTTTTATGAAGTCTTTGGTGTGACCTGACAATTAGGTAAATCTGGCAATTGGTTAGGTAAAACTGGCAATTGGTCAGGTATAACTGGCAATTGGTTAGGTAAAACTGGCAATTGGTCAGGTATAACTGGCAATTGGTTAGGTAAAACTGGCAAGTGGTTAGGTAAAACTGGCAATTGGTTAGGTAAAACTGGCAATTGGTAGGTAAAACTGGCAATTGGTTAGGTAAAACTGGCAATTGGTTAGGTAAAACTGGCAAGTGGTTAGGCAAAACTGGCAATTGGTTAGGTAAAACTGGCAATTGGTAGGTAAAACTGGCAATTGGTAAGGTAAAACTGGCAATTGGTTAGGTAAAACTGGCAATTGGTTAGGTGAAACCGGCAATTGGTTAGGTAAAACTGGCAATTGGTTAGGTAAAACTGGCAATTGGTAGGTAAAACTGGCAATTGGTAAGGTAAAACTGGCAATTGGTTAGGTAAAACTGGCAATTGGTTAGGTGAAACCGGCAATTGGTTAGGTGAAACTGGCAGTTGGTTAGGTGAAACTGGCAGTTGGTTAGGTAAAACTGGCAATTGGTTAGGTAAAACTGGCAATTGGTTAGGTAAAACTGGCAATTTGTTAGGTAAATCTGGCAATTGGTTAGGTAATACTGGCAATTGGTTAGTAAAACCGGCAACTGATTAGGTAAAACTGGTAATTGGTTAGGTAAAACCAGCAATTGGTTAGGTAAACCTGGCAGTTGGTTAGGTAAAACTGGCAGTTGGTTAGGTAAAACCGGCAATTGGTTAGGTAAAACTGGCAGTTGGTTAGGTAAAACTGGCAATTGGTTAGGTAAAACTGGCAATTGGTTAGGTAAAACTGGCAAATTGTTAGGTAAATCTGGCAATTGGTTAGGTAAAACTGGCAATTGGTTAGTAAAACTGGCAATTTGTTAGGTAAAACTGGCAATTGGTTAGGTAAAACCGGCAATTGGTTAGGAAAACTGGCAATTGGTTAGGTGAAACCGGCAATTGGTTAGGTAAAACTGGCAATTGGTTAGGTGAAACTGGCAATTGGTTAGGTGAAACCGGCAATTGGTTAGGTAAAACTGGCAATTGGTTAGGTGAAACTACTGACAGTTGGTTAGGTAAAACTGGCAATTGGTTAGTAAAACCGGCAATTGGTTAGGTAAAACTGGTAATTGGTAAGGTAAAACCGGCAATTAGTTAGGTAAAACTGGCAAATGGTTAGGTAAAACTGGCAATTGGTCAGGTAAAACTGGCAATTGGTCAGGTAAAACTGGCAAATGGTTAGGTAAAACTGGCAAATGGTAAGGTAAAAATGGCAATTGGTCAGGTAAAACTGGCAAATGGTTAGGTAAAACTGGCAAATGATTAGGTAAAACTGGCAATTGGTCAGGTAAAACTGTCAATTGGTTTGGTAAAGCTGGTAATTGGTTAGGTAAAACTGGCAATTGGTTAGGTAAAACCGGCGATTGGTTAGGTAAAACTGATTATCCGTTGCTATATGAAACTTAAAGTTTTGAAGATAAACTCAAACCTGTATTTAGAGACCACTAAAGGGATGAGCAAATTGGTCTCTTGACACAGGTGGTCCTTGAATACAGGTTCATTTGAAGTTAGAACTATGCAACTGAAACAGTGGTCCTTTAAATCATGTGATGTCTTATTAGAGGTCTCGCGAGCAGTTTTGAAGATACACGTATACTCAGTACTTTTGTTCGAGTGCATTTCAGATTTAATAGATAAGTCATTATGACTGGTCAAAACAAACTTCCAAGGATCTGAACTAAAAAAACAAATAGTTCAGTTAAACTCGGCCGTTGAAAGATGTGTTCATATAAAATCATTACACACAAGCATTTTCACCAGGTAACAATGAACCAATTTCACTCGACCATCATGGAGATATTATGTTTCGTCATGGATAGAATCCTAAGGGAATTGTTGTCCAGGCAACAGATTCTGCGGCAACAATACAATCATACAATATGCTTGTTCAATTAAACAGGTCCTAAACTATCTGCACAAGGCGCACGTGATCCACCGAGACATAAAGGGACATAATATACTCATCACGGAGGATGGGAGTATCAAACTGATAGATTACGGTAAGTTATCTCGGACAAGTAATTTGTTCTGAATTAAATACATGCTTCCACACTCAAACATGCAAATGTTTGTTGGTTGAATGGCATTGTATTATTATTTTCAGCACATTTTTAGGTTATATATGATGGTTGATATTTTCGTGATGGAGGCAGACTACCAACTTTTTTCTGAGTAAAAACAGTACTGTATACCTCCCGCTATCCATAAAATAGACACTTTCTCACTTACAAGTTGAACTCCCAGTGGGTTCGAACCCTCAGTGGTAGCAGGTGAGAAGGTTTCAAACGCAGCATCCATCTCAGCCATGGAAACGTTAAAAACACACAAAGGAAAAATCCAAAACAACATCAATGGACACATTAAATTCTTGTAACATGAGCGCTACATTCTCTTTTTAGTAGCTATCCTGCCAACAACAGACAAATGTTACAATAAGTGTACACCATTTCCTAACCTATTGACGATTGCTGTATACAATTATATAACCTACATATTTTGAGAATACAAATGCTACAGACAAAATATAAACGGCTTTTACCAGCCAGGCCCCAAAACCTGCAGTAGCAAATTAAGAGTTACCAACTCATAATTCATTTTACGCATACTCAGTCAAGAGTATTTTACGAACCCGTGAAATGTCTGTACTTTAAAATGAGCACATATACATTGCTATATGACCTGAACACCTGGATGGAGTTTTGATAAACGATTTCGTAGTGCAATTTTTGCTGTTATTTGGCGGGTAAGTTTCTTTAATGTTAACATGCTTTAAGTCCTGTAACTATTCTATAAATGGAGCTGAAATTATTGCATACCTGAAAAGGTTATCCGAGTTCTTATAGATAAAAGTCATACACATCAACTCAGTCATCAACAGCTGCTTCACGTTATTGTTTAAATATAAACACGCAAAATCGGACCTCTGCAGAGCCTCAGTTTCAGTAAAAACAATATACCTCATTTTGGAATTCCCATTCTTGACAAGCTACCCATGAAAGATTCTTTTATTATCACTCTTTTAAGCATAAAAATGTCATTTACGGAGTTCAAACATCCTTGATTACAAAAAAACAAACTGTTTTACATTATTAATATACACGCTGTAAAATGTCAGTGTTCACTTAAGAGCTACGGTAGATCGTCAATCACAGCACGGCCTTTATATTTATCTACTGTCTCTTTACTTTCCCCTAAATATTATCAAAAAAGATGATGGAATTAATTTGATTGAATTTGATAAGTCAGTTTCCACTGTATTGCCTCAGGGATTAGTATTTCCAATTTTAGTAAATGGACACATGGCAATCTTAAAGTTCCCCGGCCATGTTTTGTTTCATGGACATGTTTATGTTTATTTAAATCGAAATCAATAACAACAATAGATATTGACAATTCACGCATTCAGTATCTGTGAAAAGCGAGAATAAGTTTTTATTTGATGACGTATAAAACTTTGAACAGGTAAATTAATCCACAGGTAAATGTATTTATCAATTATCTGGCAGTAGTTGTGCAGCTATACAATTCAGATATACCTCATTTCCCCGTGCAGTCAGCAGTGGTAAAAGTAGTATCTACATCATGCAAGTAATGCTTAGTAGCAGTTTTAAATATGTGTTTCTCTCCGGGACTATCAAGAAATGTTCATATGATGTTTAAGACTTAAATTTGTTATTTGATAATACTACAAAAAGAGTAGCCATTCATCTTTAAAGTCTTTATCAATGCGGTGTTCTTGTTATTGCTGTTCATGTATTCTGATACATATTGTGCATGTTTCTGTTGTCTGTTCCAGGCGTGTCTGGTCACCTGAGTTCTACGTTTGGAAGAAAGAAAACATCAGTAGGAACTCCATACTGGATGGCACCAGAGGTAGGCTGTGGCAAATTCATACATTCTAAATAATTTATTGTGTCACTGCTTAGCATGGCAGACACTTAGGGATCACTTTGTCCTTCGTCCGTCACACTTTAACCTGCAGCTAACCTTGGCCATAACTTGAAAAGTATTTGACCTGCGTTTATGAAACTTCACGCACATCTTCATCTCAACCCAAAGAATGTCCAATACCTCTTGACATTCATTTAAGCAGAGCTATGGCCCATTTCATAAAACTTTAACCTGCAACCTAACCAAGCTCATAACTGGCCATAACTTGGAAAGTGTGTTACCTATGTTCATGAAACTTCACACACATCTTCATCTTAACCAAAGGAATGTTGTTACATATGTCCAATAAATTTAACTTTCATTTTGGCAGAGTTATGCCCCTTTTCATAAAACTTTAACCTGCAACCTAACCTAGCTCATAACTTAGCAAAGTATTGGCCTATGGTCATGAAACTTTATACAGTTCTTCCTTATCAATTATCCAGTGCAGATGTTTGCCCCTTTTGAAATAAGCACACGGCAGGCGACACAAGCGTTTCATGAAACACTCTTCTAGTTTGGATTAGAAAAACAAAAGCACATTTTGACAATGATGCCGCATTTACCCTTCAAAATCCATTGAGGATCTGTCATAAGTGCCTGTTTAATATAGAATTTATTAAACAAGTTTGGATAAAATGATATGATGCGAGGCTGTGCCTAACGCGTGGCATGTAATATGCCCCATCAGGTGGCATTTGTTATATATGCAGATTAATGTTCTTTTCTTAACTGGCAACCATGTTAATAATAAATGATAAAACTAGAAAATCATGCCAAATTTTTAATTGGGAATTATTTTATTTTTAAACCAGGTGATAGCCTGTGAGAGGCAGCTGGAGTACTCATATGACATCAGGAGTGACATTTGGTCCTTGGGCATCACAGCCATAGAGCTGATAGATGGAGAGCCACCATTGGCTGATAAGCATCCAATGAGAGCACTCTTTAGGATCCCCAGGTTTGTAATATTTGCTTAGATGGGATAGCACAGCCTTATAATTATCCAATCTGTTGAGTATCCACAGGCCTACACTCTATACTATGTTTTGGATACCACAGACTGACAAACATCCAATGAGGGTGCTGTTGAGTATCCTTAGGCCTGCAATCTCTTCTATGATTGGGTACCACTGAATTGTAATCATCCAATGAGAGGGCTGTTAAGTATCCTTAGACCTACAACCTCTTCTGTGATTGGATACCACCGACTCTTAATCATCCAATGAGAGGGCTGTTGAGTATCCTTAGATCTACAATCTCTTCTATGATTGGATACCACTGACTCTTAATCATCCAATGAGAGGGCTGTTGTGTATCCTTAGACCTACAATCTCTTCTATGATTGGACACCACTGACTCATAATCATCCAATGAGAGTTATGTTGAGGATCCTTAGGCCTACACTCTCTGATGAGATCAGATACCAATGGCTGTCGGCATCTTACAGTGTTTTTTGCTTCAGATGCTTCCATTTGCAAAACTAACATTATCATGATTCTTCAACAATAAACAACAGTTTCAATCATTTTTAAATTACCCTTTTTGAATGTTCTAGTAATTGTTTTAATTGGTTGATCAGGTCGGTTTATGATCAGTAGTTAACCAATCATCAATCCAATAGAATAACCAATCAGAAATAATTGTGTTTCATTTTATTTTAGAAATCCTCCGCCACAAGTCAGAAATCCCAGTGCCTGTACAGCCATGTGCAAAGACTTTATTTCAAGGTAAGAAAAGTAAATTTGGATTTCATAGGGAATAAGATTAAACTAAATAATGTTCAATTTGCATGGTTTCCTTTCTCGAGGAGGATATTTTAAGGACCCCGACAATTAGCAATTTTATTTAATGCTGGATGAATCAATTTATGTTACTCAAAAGAACATGAGTTATTAAAATAGGCATATTAAAGGGACACAAGGCAATCTTGATCTTTTAAAAACTTACGGCATCCCGTTAGTTTTCCAACATAACTTGCATTTGTTCAGTCATTAATGTTACTTATAAGAATAGTATATTTAAAGCAAATTATTTTTGCTTATTATTAACTGGTAATTATATTGCACCAATACTATATTTAAACCTATGGTAGAATAAGACTGAAAAATGAAAACTCACAATTTAATTATATGCAAGCAGGTTTAAAGTCAAACTGATACTGAATAAATAAATTGAGACACTAATTTCAGTGCCTGATAAACACTTCAAGATCGCCATGTGTCCCTTTAACACCTCTTTACACCATTTTAAATATGAATTAAGCATGATTGAGAAGTATGGTGTAGTGGGGTATTGAGTGTGTCCATTTAGCCATACTTTGACCTTAGATTGATTGATCTTCTGATATAATTATTTGCAAAGTTATATCTTGATATTACATATAACACAGTTTGTTGTTTGTCTTTTTAAATTAAATTTGTATAGGTTTGTCGTGTGTCTCTTTACATAAAATTTGTGTAGGTTTGTCTTTTTTAATTAAATTTGTATAAGTTGTCATTTGTCTCTTTTAATTAAATTTATATAAGTTTGTGATGTGTCTCCTTTAATTAAATGTGTATAAGTTTGTCATGTGTCTTTTTAAATGTATATGCATGTCTTGTGTCTCTTTTAATTAAATTTGTATAAGTTTGTCATTTGTCTCTTTAAATTAAATTTGTATAGGTTTGTCTTGTGTCTCTTTTAATTAAATTTGTATAAGTTTGTCATGTGTCTCTTTAAATTAAATTTGTATAAGTTTGTCATGTGTCTCTTTAAATTAAATTTGTATATGTTTGTCGTGTGTCTCTTTAAATGAAATTTATGTAGGTTTGTCTTGTGTCTCTTTAAATGAAATTTGTATGTGTTTGTCATGTGTCTTTTTAAGTAATATTTGTATTGGTTTGTATTCTATTTCTTTAAATTAAATTCGTATAGGTTTATCGTGTGTCTTTTTAAATATTTTTTATGGGCTTGTATTTGTCTCTTTAAATAAAATTTGTGTAGGTTTATCATGAGTCTCTTTTAAGTAATATTTGTATTGGTTTGTCTTCTGTCTCTTTAAATTAATTTTGTATAGGTTTGTCATGTGTCTCTTTAAATGAAATTTGTATGGGTTTGTCTCTTGAAACGAAATGTGTATGGGTTTGTCGTCTGCCTCTTTAAATGATATTTGTATAAGTTTGTCATATGTGTCTTTAAATTAAATCTGAATAGGTTTGTCATGTGCCTCTTTAAATGAAATTTGTGTATTGGTTTGTCATGTGTCTCAGTAAATGAAATTGGTATACGTCTCTTTAAATGAAATTTATATAGGTTTGTCTCCTCAGATAACATATTTTTAGGCTTTTATATATATGTGGTATCGGGTTGTTGGTCTGTCTGTCCGGGTTGTTGGTCTGTCTGTCCGTCCAATTGTGTATTCCGGATGATAGCTCAGAAACCATTACACCTACACTGAAACTTAAGGTACATTGCCCTAGGTGAGAGGAGGAACCCTATTGTTTTTGGGGCCTTTAGATCAAAGGTCAAAGTCATGGTGACCTTATATGGAAATATGCATTCTGGACAGTAACTTCAAAACCATAACACCTACACTCATAAAACTTAATATGTACATTGCCCTAGGTGTGAGGAGGAACCCTATTGTTTTGGGCCCCAGTAAGTCAAAGGTCAGGGTCACAGTGACCTTATATTTAAATATGCATTCCACACAATAACTTCAAAATCATATTACCTACACTCATAAAACTTCATTGCCCTAGGTGAAAAGAGGAGCACTATTGTTTCTGGGGCCTGTAGGTCAAAGGTCAAGATTGCATGACCTTATATTGGAAATAGACATTCCATCTGATAACTTTGAAACCATAATACCCATACTTATGAAACTTCATTTGGTGAGAGAAGGAACTCTATTGATTTTAGTTCAGTGGGACAAACGTCAAGGTGGCCATGACCTTATATGAAAATAGGTATTCCTCGCGATAACTTCGAAACTATACTACCCACACTCAAGAAATTTCATAGATGTATTGACTTTGGTGAGAGGAGGAACCCTATTGATTTTGGGTCATTTGGTCAAAGGTCAAGGTCACTGTGACATTATATGGAAATAGGCATTTCGTGGGATAACTTCAAAAAACATAACACCTACACTCATGAAACACATTGCCCTTGGTTAGAGAAAACATTGTATTTCATTGGGGTTAGCAGGTCAATGGTCAAGGTTGCTATGACCTTATGTGGTAATATGCATTCTGTGTGATAACATCAAAACCATAACACACCCCACTGATGAAACTTTATATACATTGATGTTGGCAAGAGAAAGAATCTTATTGTATTGGGGTCAGTAGGCCAAATGTCAAAGTCACCATGACCTTATATGGAAATACACATTCCACCAAATAACTGAAACCACAACACTGACACTCACGAAACTTCATAGATACCTTGCATTTGGTCAGAGGAGGAACCCTTTTGCTTTTGGGGTCACTAGGTCAAAGCTCAAGGTCACAAGTACATGTTCCAAGTGATAACTCCAGGAGTACAATACAGTCATGAAACTTTGTAGTTACATTGTCCTTGGTGAGAGGAGGAACACTATCACTTTTTGACTTAGTAGGTCAAGGTCACCATGTCTTCATATGGACATACACATAGCAAATGACAATCCTGGAAATATGATACTCACACTTATTAACCTTCATAGGTGCATTGTCCTTGGTCAGAGGAGGAAGCCTATTATATTTGGGTTCAGTAGGTTATCAAGGTCACATTGAACTGACAATGACTGAATCCTAAGACATTTTCCTCACTGTAACTTGTAACTATTAGACCTACAATTTTGAAACTTTACAGAAATAGTACCCATGTTAAAACAACCTCTATTAATTTTAAGCTTAATAGGTCAGATGTCAAGGTCACTGTGACCTGATCATGACATATTCCGTCCCAGCTGTTATTCACGAATATTTGATCTACAGTCTTGAAACTTTATACAAGTAGTGCTCTTGTTTAAACAACATTCCCTATCAGTTATTTTTTTGTTAGAAGGTCAAAGATAAGGGTTACTTTGACCTGACACCTAGAAAATGCTTTTAACATAAAAACTTCAGGAAATGGGTGTATAATGCCCCATAAGGCGGCGCTCTTGTTACGTAAAATGTATTGCAGGGAAAGAGTATTGATCTAAAAAAAAAAAAGAGCTAAAAATTTAACAAAAAAACACAGTTTCCTGAATGTCCTTTCTGATGGCTTAAGTGATTGCATGACAACACTACTGAATGTGCGGAGGAGTAATTAATGGCTTCTTTCACGCTAATTGCTGATAAACTTTCATTAAACAGGAAGTGGTGAAAATGGCAAGCAGATAACACGAACGTTATCCCCTAATGGTATTGTTTTAATGATAACTTAACAGACACTTTTGCAGGTTTTTCTTCTTTATTTTCATTAATAAGCTTCATAAGTACTTATTTATGGGATGCTGTCGATAATATTCCTCTCAAGTTGTTATTTATGGGAAACTGCTCCGTAATTTTTCTGTCACATAGTTTTGAGCAGACAATTTTTATTTAATCTTAGCATGCAATGTGTTTGTACATGTGGTATTAAGCGAAAAGTTCATATACGGCAAATAAAAGTTTAACTTCCAACTTGCGGTGTACTTATTTCGGAAAAAGTCCACTTTACACACAGGCAAATATTCTTAATGTAACCATGTGTGTGAAAAAATAAAAAAATTAAGGTCATCTATATAAAACAGTGTTTTGTTTTAATGCACCGGTAGTATTGAGCTTGGGGTTTATAATGCAAGTTACATTTGAAGTTTTTAAAGCATATACTGAGTATTTTACGTGAATTGCACCGGAAAACAGCAAATACGTCACTTTTACGATGTTTGGCTCGTCCACGCCCATTTCAACAAAACAAGTTCTCTCTTCTCTGTCACCCAATTATTTTTAAAATGTTTTCACAAGTATCAGAGAACTTCATTAAAGACCTCTTGTTTTTACCTGTCATTAGATGCTCCATTTATTCTCGGAAATAGAATACATTGTTTTTTTATATCATTTATGTATCTTCTTTATATTTTTAGTTAAGGCTTATATTCCCTTGTGTGCATTCCTATTGAGGTATGTAACCACCAGTTATTGTCTCCATTGACACCAATGTTAAAATGTCACATATTAATGATGTGCTCAAGTATGGATAATGCAGTAGTGTAATTTTCATATAGAAAACAAGTTTTCCACTTGAAACATCACCGGAAAAGGTGGGATCACATGTAAGAAAGTTTTTACGAAACAAGTCAAGGCTACAGCTGTTTTCATTGACAGTTTCTCACAAAGTGAATTCATAGATTTAAAAATTTGGAAAATGTTCAGCAATTAATACTTCAGTAAAACCTATCAATACACTTCCTATACATACAGCAACAAAATCGAATAAAAGGGCTATTTTCCCGTACTTATAATGCCCAATTACAAAAAAACGGAGGGATTACTTTTTACTTTTTATTATACTAGGAACTACGTTTGATATACCTTGGAGGCCTATATTCACTTGGTGGTGGTAAACCTTGAAATTGCATATAACATTGTTAGTAAGTGGAACTTGAAAGTGCTTGAAAAACATTTACCTGAAACTTAACAGTTCATTATTTTAAAGTATATACCTTGAAAAAGGTGGCAGATCCCACTGAAATGTTGGATTAAAGGTGGGCAAATCCCACTGAAATGTTGGATTAAAGGTGGGCAAATCCCACTGAAATGTTGGAGTGTAAAAAGAGAACAGAGTTTTATTTTAAATACAGTTATCTAGAATCTCTGTAATGATAATTAAAGCACGACCTCCACAGTCTTTCATATACACAAAGAAGGGAGACAGCTGTATGTTATTCTACGATAAAATACAGCTGTTCCATTATTTCCCCGCGCATATTTCATCCGTTCGAAGCGCCGCATTACATGACGTCACTTGGTAAATATACGTCACGAAGACAAACTCAACAGTTATTTTAATGAAATGTTAATTACAACAGACTTGCCATGCTCCCAAACCGTGCACACCCCCGATATAAACCCATCATATGCATCAGTACATATAACATTAATAAGCATATTGAACAAGCTGAGAACGTTTGACATCATACAGCGCAAGCTATATGACGTAAGCAATGACTTAATTGTTTGTTTGTTTGTCAAGTGACTACTAGTGTATTGAAATGCAGAACTTTGCATATGGCTCAATGGAACAGCCTGTAAACGTAGCAGCCTGATTACCTTGACCTTCGAGATAATGACATTCGGATGTGAGTAAAAGACTAAGAATAGTTTGAAGAATGGTTGGTGAATTCCAGGCCTGGATTCCCTTTGTGCAGTTTCATTGGAATTACACATAAGGGAACATAAACTTTAAAAGTTGGCCCGGTGTCAGAAAAAAGTGACTGGGTGAGGTATCATGAACTACTGTGTGGTATTCCAGTGTGGCAGCACTATATCTGCTTCAACTAGACTGTGGATAGATACAATATACTCACAATCACTCACACGCAGTCCACACTCCATTGCACCTAGCTGTACTCGGATTCTCTGGTGACTATCAGTGCAGAGAGACTATAATCCTTAGAATTACACACACACACACAGAGTACAACTTTTGTCAACTCATAATTTGTATTTTCAGATGCCTTAAAAAAGACTATGAACAGAGGCCACTGTCGTGGGATTTGTTGGAACATCCATTCATAAAACAAGTACCACAAGATACTACAAAGGTACTCCTTTTCTTCACCATTTCAGCCTCCCTTAATTATGGACAGAATTTTCAAGTTTTTTGTTGAACTTTGAAAAGTTTGTGTGTAGATACCAAAATCTCATTCCTAGAATGTAAACTGTCACTTGAACATGGTAAGTGGTAAATTTACTGTAATTAACTGTATTTGTACTTCAGCTGAAGGAGAGGTTGGCATCCCTCGCCGCCCTTGTCGAGCGAGTGATCCACGAGCCAGACGTGACAACCAAGCAAGGTCGTCTCAAGTCACGGAAGTCAAGAACCAGCACCATTGCCACGACAGACGACCTCACAAAACTGGAGGTGCTTGATGAAGTAGGTTGAACTATGTCAATATCTTGGGGAACAATTTACCATGTCTGAAACTGATTGGGACTACAGTTTCTTTTGACAGTTTTCTTCTTTAGGGAACCTTCTGAAGTAGTAACAGTTTGCATAAGATTTTTTAAAAAAGGCCTCAAATCCTGATAAATTCAGTGAATTTGAAACTTCAAGATTTACTTTTCTGTCTTTTTCTATGAATCATTATGAGATATCTTTATGAGACTAAATGAAATGAATCATTAATAGTCACGATTTATTTTTTATTTTTATTTTGGAATATGTATACATAAAAATATTAGAAGGAAAATAATTAAGTTTTAACAGTTTTATATGTACTGGGTATGTGAAAAAAAACTATATTGAAGTTAAAAAGTTTTTTAGTTGTTAGTGATTTTCCTCCTAGCCCATAATTTTTGTTCAAGATTATATGTACAGCATATGTGTTGGTTTTATATAAAAATTCATGATAATTGATGTCATGTGATAAATAAGATGTCACATGGTCCAGCCTCGTAATTTTCTGTAGTTATTTGCACTTAAAAAAAAGAGGTATTTTTAGATCATGCTGACTGTCACCTCGTTATTTTCTGTAGTTATGATAATGTATTCATTAAAAATATAGGGGGAGTAACTTTTGAAAAAAACTACTATTGAAAATGCCTGTATTACATTATAATTATATTGAGTTATGTCCCTTGTTTGACCAAGAATTCTCATTTCAAGTCGATCATTTTTGAAGGACTTTAAATTATTGATTAATTTGCACTTGGAAAATCTGCTTTATTTTTATTAAAATCAAATAGATTGTAAAATTTGGAAACAGAACTGTCACATTGCTTGTGTCGCCTGCATAGCATGGCAGATACCTAGGGATCATTGTCCATCGTCCGTCTGTCGTCCGTGGTTGTCGTCCATCACACTTTAACCTGCTACCTATCCTTGGCCATAACTTGAAAAGTATTTGACCTATGTTCATGAAACTTCACACGCATCTTCATCTAAACCCAAGGACTGTTCTTGCACATGTCCAATAAATTTGACTTTCACAACAATAGATATTTATAATTCACACATTGCAATATATGTGAAAAGCAAGAATACGATTTTATTTGATGACATAGAAAACTTTGAACAGGTAAATTAATCCACAGGTAAATGTATTTATCAATTATCTGGCAATAGTTGTGCAGCTATATAATTCAGAATTACCTCATTTCCCCGTGCAGTCTGATGCAGTGGTAAAGTAGTATTTACGTCATGCAAATAATACTTAGTTTTACATACAACTTAGTAGCGGTTTTCAATATATGTTTCTCTCCGAGACTATCAAGAAATGTTTATAAGATGTTTAACAGCTAAATTTGTTAATTGATAATACTACAAAAGGGATGGCCATTCATCTTTAAACAAATGTCTACATTATTGTGTATAAGGGTTGTGCCTGTTAAACTAGAACATGAAACAATAAAGTATTTTGCAAACAAGTAATAAAAATGTGTCAGGGGATGTGACGTGACAGGACAGACGCGATGCGACAGAAAGTTACGGACAGCATGATTCCTATACAGAAATATGAGCCCCCACTTCACTTTCTGAAAACAGGGGCATAAATATGAAATTATGTTACGAAATGGGTTAGAAGCAATGTCATCTGAGAAATACAACTTTGTTATATGAGTTGGTTTAAACAAATTTGATTTGAAAACATATAAAGAAAATAAATTGAATGTTGTTTAACGTCTCATCAATACAGTATATAGGTTATTTAGAGCCGCCCCAGAGAGAGGGGAAGGATACATAGGAATTCGGGAACCGTGCCCTACTCTTAGTATCGAATAGATTCCTATGGTTCTTTAACGTGCTCAGAAGATAGACCGATACACGGGACTGCCCGGTTTACGTCCCCATGCGACGGACGAGGCTAAGGGAAAGTGTCTTGCCCAAGAACACACCGACAAAACTGAGTGGCACCATGGAGGATTGAACCCGGGGCCTCCGGTTACAAATCCGCCGTGCTACCGACTGCGCCACGCCAGCCCTATTTAAAGAAAAAGCATGAAAGCAGGAAAATATGCATTAAAAATAAGAAGAAAAGACACAGCTATAAATATCTTCTGCTGCATGACGATACGTAAATATTTACTGTACTCGGTACTGATTTCTTTCTACAGGAAGCAATAGTGTCCCAGTTATTCACACGTTACTCCCAGAATACCATCTACACGTACATCGGTGATATCCTCTTGGCGGTCAACCCATTCACCTCCCTCACCATTTATAACGAGGAGCATTCTCGGCGATACATGAACGCTGCCAAGGCAGACAACCCGCCACACATATTTGCGATCGCTGACCAGGCATATCAGATGATGATTCATCAGAAGAAACATCAGGTACGATGGCTTCCATCACTTACAGAGAATGTAAAATAATCATTAGCTCGAATTGTATTTGAAATGAAATGTTAATACTCAATAACTGGAATTGTATTTGAAATAATACATTAAAACATTCAATTACTGAAATAATATTAGAATGAAACACTAAAATATTCAGTATGAGACTTGATAACTTGAGAGATGAGCAGTTATTTGTTGAGAGACTGGTGCTGGTAATTTATTTTAGTCGAATTTTACTGTAGTCAGATTTACTGTACACACATTAACTGTGTAGTCATATTTACTGTAGTCAAATTACTTGTACATTATATTTGCTGTAGTCACATTGACTGTATATAAATATTTACTGTATATTCACATTTACTAAAGTCATATTTCCTGTATAGTAATATTAACCATGTAGTCATATTTACTTTAGTCATATTTACTGTATAGACATATTTTATGTAGTCACATTTGCTGTAGTCACATTTGGTAAAGTTGTATTTAATTTCATCATTAACTGTTTAGTCATACTAGCTGTGTATTCATATTTACTTTAGTCACATTAACTGTGTAGTCATATTTGCTGTAGTCATATTGTAGTCATATTATATGTGTAGTCATATTTACTGTATAGTCATATTTAATATATAGTCATATTTACTGTATAGTCATATTTACTCTAGTCACATTAACTGTGTAGTCATATTTACTGTAAAGTCACATTTACTGCAGTCACATTTAGTAAAGTCATATTTAGTAAATTCATCTTAACTGTGTAGTCATATTTACTGCAAAGTCACATTTACTGCAGTCACATTTAGTAAAGTCATATTTAGTAAATTCATCTTAACTGTGTAGTCATATTTACTGTAAAGTCATATTTACTGTAGTCACATGTGCTGTATTGTTTTGGGCTGCTTGTTTCAGCCAAAGTTTTTTTTGACTTTTAAGATAAAATTAACTACCTAAATAAGTTGTACATCAGTGAAACAGACATTTTTTACTACTAAAAATGCACGTTCTAATGATATATAACTGATGTACGTGTTATTTAGATTGCTCAAATTACTTCAGAAAAACCTTTGGCTGAAACAAGCGCCCCAAACAGTAGTCACATTTACTGTAGTCATATTTAGTAAATTCATATTAACTGTGTAGTCATATTGTAGTCATTTTAACTGTGTAGTCATGTATGCTGTATTCACATTTGCTGTAGTCACATTTACTGTAGTCACATTTAGTAAAGTCATATTTAGTAACGTTATTTAGTAACTTCATATTAACTGTGTGCTCATATGTACTGTATAGTCATATTTACTGTAGTCACATTTGCTGTATATTAGTCACATTTTAACCTGTTCATTTCAGTGTATAGTAATCAGTGGAGAATCAGGGGCAGGCAAAACCATGAGTGCAAATTTCTTGGTGCAGCAACTCACCCAGCTTGGCAAGGTTTGTAGAATATAGTAACTACAGCATTATTGGTTATACTGGAATAACATGCTGAGACCCCTGGGGCCCCAGAAGCACTGAGACCCCTGGGGCCCCAGAAGCACATGTCAGATTGATAAAAAATTGAACATCATGAAATCATATCATCGTTGGTATCAAATCGAAGTTCTTTGAGAGTACTTTAAGTTTAGCTGGTTTTCAGTCCTTCCACCATACATGAGCAGGCAAAAAGCAGGTATTTGCGGTAGTGCCATCAACTTTGCTCTAGTTTTCCTTTCAGATGGATGAAAGCAGTGTTAGCAGAGTTATTGACTTTCCAAAAATCACAAATATCGTATTACATAGAATGTCACAGTTGAGTTCAAATACGTTCAGTAAATAAACCAACTTAAAACAAGGTTGTATGCCACATAAAATTGTATGAGAATCATATGATTTTCATACGTGGCAAGAATGATACAGTGCTGAACATCAAATGTACAGGCTGATGGGTTATTTAGAACCAGTATCTATATATGTTTTACAGCTACAATCACATCAGTATTAAAAGACCACTAAAGGGAAGGGCAAAGTCTTAATACAGTGGCATTTTAATTTAAAACAATACACTTGTGAATTGAAATGGTGGACTCTTAAAGAAAATGTCTCTTAAAAGAGTTGGTTCCCCAGGGCCCCCGTTTGGTCATGGGGCAAGAATATGGCCACTGCAGATCCCTTTGGAGGGATAGGCAGAGGGGTAGAATCCCCACAAATTCATGTTCATTTTATCATTTTTTGTTCATGTTCATTAAAGGTCTTCATCATGATCCCTGCATTGTTTCAGGTGCCATCTCACTCGCATCAAAAGAGCAGTGCAGAAAAACAATAAACGTGGCTCCAGCGTAAATGGAGTTTCTACGATAGAATTTGCAGCAACTCTGCAGTTCAGGGTGAGAAGGTTCTATGCCCATTTTCCATAATTTATCTCGATGTACATGGAGGATGAGCCTGGCATGTTCATGCCTGTTAGGCGCCATATAATCTTTTCAAGTGTTGGTGCGCCTTAAACCCCAATTCAATTAAAAGAGTTGGCCAATTGATCAGGTTTGACTGTACATTATAATAATACTTCGTTGATTATTACTTCAGGCCCCCAACAGGAACCTCGAGGAGCGCATACTGCAGGTGAACCCACTGATGGAGGCATTCGGGAACGCTAAGACCATGATCAACGATAACTCCAGTCGCTTTGGCAAATACCTAGAGATGTTCTTCACAGACAACGGAATGGTGGTCGGAGGTATGGTTGAAAACATTATGTAGTTTGATTGGTTGAAATACTGTTTAAAAATCTTTTTTTTGTATAAATAATGCTCCATTGTGTTTCTCCCTGATAAAGAGTTGTCCTTTTTGCATTCTTTATTTGTATAGTTTTATCTCATTACCGTAGATATCATTCTGAGCTAAACTGCAATATTCAGCTTGCTTTTTTTGAAATTTACCTTTTATGATAAAACTAGGATATACAATGTTAAACAAAGCCTGTTATAGCATTCTTTAAAGTCTTAGAAACGTTCAAGTTTTCCTATGTAACTCTATGTAAACTGTGATCCAAGGGGCAGAGTTATTTGAACAAACTCGGTAGAGGACCATAAGTTAATGCATCAAATTAGATTTCAAGGCATTGTAGTTTTGAATCAAGGAAATACTGATATACTGGATTTCAACATGAAGTAAATCAAGTTGTTTCCCTTCGATTAAAATACCTTTTTAGCCAGATTGCATAGCAAATTCGGCGATTTCTGTCCGTCTGTCTGTTACCTGAATTATCCCTCTTTGTTACTTAGATTTTTCAGTTAAAATGATGAATTCGCAATCCGGCGTGAGCACCACTGTTGATGCTTCACTTGTTCAAACATGAAATGCAATACAAAAGATATAAAAAGGGATTAAATTAGAAGAAAAGCAGGGCATGTGGACGGAACGACAGAGAGACTGACATACTGTTAAAAAGAAAAGCAGGGCATGTGGACGGAAGGACAGAGAGACTGACATACTGTTGAAAAGAAAAGCGGGGCATGTGGACGGAAGGACAGAGAGACTGACATACTGTTGAAAAGAAAAGCGGGGCATGTGGACAGAAGGACAGAGAGACTGACATACTGTTGAAAAGGAAAGCGGGGCATGTGGACGGAAGGACAGAGAGACTGACATACTGTTGGAAAAAAAAGCAGGACATATGGACGGAAGGACAGAGAGACTGACATACTGTTGGAAAGAAAAGCGGGGCATGTGGACGGAACGACAGAGAGACTGACATACTGTTGAAAAGAAAAGCGGGGCATGTGGACGGAAGGACAGAGAGACTGACATACTGTTAAAAAGAAAAGCGGGACATATGGACAGAAGTGAAGGACAGAGAGACTGACATACTGTTGAAAAGAAAAGCAGGACATGATCTGGACTTAAGGACAGAGAGACTGACATACTGTTGAAAAGAAAAGCAGAACATGGTCTGAACTTATGGACAGAGAGACTGACATACTGCTGAAAAGAAAAGCAGGACATGATCTGGACGGAAGGACAGAGAGACTGACATACTGTTGAAAAGAAAAGCAGGACATGATCTGGACTTAAGGACAGAGAGACTGACATACTGTTGAAAAGAAAAGCAGGACATGATCTGAACTTATGGACAGAGAGACTGACATAGTGTTGAAAAGAAAAGCGGGACATATAGATGGAAGGGAAGGACAGAGAGACTGACATACTGTTGAAAAGAAAAGCATGACATATGAAAGACAGAGTGACTGACAAAGAGGCTCCTCTTTAAGGAAGCATAACAACTGTCAGTCCAGAGTAAATCAGTAAATCAGGGAAAGAAAAGCGGGGCATGTGGACGGAAGGACAGAGAGACTGACATACTGTTAAAAAGAAAAGCAGGGCATGTGGACGGAACGACAGAGAGACTGACATACTGTTGAAAAGAAAAGCGGGGCATGTGGACGGAAGGACAGAGAGACTGACATACTGTTGAAAAGAAAAGCGGGGCATGTGGACGGACGGACAGAGAGACTGACATACTGTTGAAAATAAAAGTGGGGCATGTGGACGGAAGGACAGAGAGACTGACATACTGTTGAAAAGAAAAGCGGGGCATGTGGACGGAAGGACAGAGAGACTGACATACTGTTGAAAAGAAAAGCGGGGCATGTGGACGGAAGGACAGAGAGACTGACATACTGTTGAAAAGAAAAGCGGGGCATGTGGACGGAACGACAGAGAGACTGACATACTGTTGAAAAGAAAAGCGGGGCATGTGGACGGAAGGACAGAGAGACTGACATACTGTTAAAAAGAAAAGCGGGACATATGGACAGAAGTGAAGGACAGAGAGACTGACATACTGTTGAAAAGAAAAGCAGGACATGATCTGGACTTAAGGACAGAGAGACTGACATACTGTTGAAAAGAAAAGCAGAACATGGTCTGAACTTATGGACAGAGAGACTGACATACTGCTGAAAAGAAAAGCAGGACATGATCTGGACGGAAGGACAGAGAGACTGACATAGTGTTGAAAAGAAAAGCGGGACATATAGATGGAAGGGAAGGACAGAGAGACTGACATACTGTTGAAAAGAAAAGCATGACATATGAAAGACAGAGTGACTGACAAAGAGGCTCCTCTTTAAGGAAGCATAACAACTGTCAGTCCAGAGTAAATCAGTAAATCAGGGAAAGAAAAGCGGGGCATGTGGACGGAAGGACAGAGAGACTGACATACTGTTAAAAAGAAAAGCAGGGCATGTGGACGGAACGACAGAGAGACTGACATACTGTTGAAAAGAAAAGCGGGGCATGTGGACGGAAGGACAGAGAGACTGACATACTGTTGAAAAGAAAAGCGGGGCATGTGGACGGACGGACAGAGAGACTGACATACTGTTGAAAATAAAAGTGGGGCATGTGGACGGAAGGACAGAGAGACTGACATACTGTTGAAAAGAAAAGCGGGGCATGTGGACGGAAGGACAGAGAGACTGACATACTGTTGAAAAGAAAAGCGGGGCATGTGGACGGAAGGACAGAGTGACTGACATACTGTTAAAAAGAAAAGCGGGACATATGGACAGAAGGGAAGGACAGAGAGACTGACATAGTGTTGAAAAGAAAAGCGGGACATATAGATGGAAGGGAAGGACAGAGAGACTGACATACTGTTGAAAAGAAAAGCATGACATATGAAAGACAGAGTGACTGACAAAGAGGCTCCTCTTTAAGGAAGCATAACAACTGTCAGTCCAGAGTAAATCAGTAAATCAGGGAAAGAAAAGCGGGGCATGTGGACGGAAGGACAGAGAGACTGACATACTGTTGAAAAGAAAAGCGGGGCATGTGGACGGAAGGACAGAGAGACTGACATACTGTTGAAAAGAAAAGCGGGGCATGTGGACGGACGGACAGAGAGACTGACATACTGTTGAAAATAAAAGTGGGGCATGTGGACGGAAGGACAGAGAGACTGACATACTGTTGAAAAGAAAAGCGGGGCATGTGGACGGAAGGACAGAGAGACTGACATACTGTTGAAAAGAAAAGCGGGGCATGTGGACGGAAGGACAGAGAGACTGACATACTGTTGAAAAGAAAAGCGGGGCATGTGGACGGAACGACAGAGAGACTGACATACTGTTGAAAAGAAAAGCGGGGCATGTGGACGGAAGGACAGAGAGACTGACATACTGTTAAAAAGAAAAGCGGGACATATGGACAGAAGTGAAGGACAGAGAGACTGACATACTGTTGAAAAGAAAAGCAGGACATGATCTGGACTTAAGGACAGAGAGACTGACATACTGTTGAAAAGAAAAGCAGAACATGGTCTGAACTTATGGACAGAGAGACTGACATACTGCTGAAAAGAAAAGCAGGACATGATCTGGACGGAAGGACAGAGAGACTGACATACTGTTGAAAAGAAAAGCAGGACATGATCTGGACTTAAGGACAGAGAGACTGACATACTGTTGAAAAGAAAAGCAGGACATGATCTGAACTTATGGACAGAGAGACTGACATAGTGTTGAAAAGAAAAGCGGGACATATAGATGGAAGGGAAGGACAGAGAGACTGACATACTGTTGAAAAGAAAAGCATGACATATGAAAGACAGAGTGACTGACAAAGAGGCTCCTCTTTAAGGAAGCATAACAACTGTCAGTCCAGAGTAAATCAGTAAATCAGGGAAAGAAAAGCGGGGCATGTGGACGGAAGGACAGAGAGACTGACATACTGTTAAAAAGAAAAGCAGGGCATGTGGACGGAACGACAGAGAGACTGACATACTGTTGAAAAGAAAAGCGGGGCATGTGGACGGAAGGACAGAGAGACTGACATACTGTTGAAAAGAAAAGCGGGGCATGTGGACGGAACGACAGAGAGACTGACATACTGTTGAAAAGAAAAGCGGGGCATGTGGACGGAAGGACAGAGTGACTGACATACTGTTAAAAAGAAAAGCGGGACATATGGACAGAAGGGAAGGACAGAGAGACTGACATACTGTTGAAAAGAAAAGCAGGACATGATCTGGACTTAAGGACAGAGAGACTGACATACTGTTGAAAAGAAAAGCAGAACATGGTCTGAACTTATGGACAGAGAGACTGACATACTGCTGAAAAGAAAAGCAGGACATGATCTGGACGGAAGGACAGAGAGACTGACATACTGTTGAAAAGAAAAGCAGGACATGATCTGGACTTAAGGACAGAGAGACTGACATACTGTTGAAAAGAAAAGCAGGACATGATCTGAACTTATGGACAGAGAGACTGACATAGTGTTGAAAAGAAAAGCGGGACATATAGATGGAAGGGAAGGACAGAGAGACTGACATACTGTTGAAAAGAAAAGCATGACATATGAAAGACAGAGTGACTGACAAAGAGGCTCCTCTTTAAGGAAGCATAACAACTGTCAGTCCAGAGTAAATCAGTAAATCAGGAAAAGAAAAGCGGGGCATGTGGACGGAAGGACAGAGAGACTGACATACTGTTAAAAAGAAAAGCAGGGCATGTGGACGGAACGACAGAGAGACTGACATACTGTTGAAAATAAAAGTGGGGCATGTGGACAGAAGGACAGAGAGACTGACATACTGTTGAAAAGAAAAGCGGGGCATGTGGACGGAATGACAGAGAGACTGACATACTGTTGAAAAGAAAAGCGGGGCATGTGGACGGAAGGACAGAGAGACTGACATACTGTTGAAAAGAAAAGCGGGGCATGTGGACGGAAGGACAGAGAGACTGGCATACTGTTGGAAAGAAAAGCGGGGCATGTGGACGGAAAGACAGAGAGACTGACATACTGTTGAAAAGAAAAGTGGGGCATGTGGACGGAAGGACAGAGACACTGACATACTGCTGAAAAGAAAAGCAGGACATGATCTGGACGGAAGGACAGAGAGACTGACATACTGTTGAAAAGAAAAGCGGGGCTTGTGGGCGGAAGGACAGAGAGACTGACATACTGTTGAACAGAAAAGCGGGACATGTGGACGGAAGGACAGAGAGACTGACATACTGTTGAAAAGAAAAGCAGGACATATGGACAGAAGGACAGAAAGACTGACATACTGTTGAAAAGAAAAGCAGGACATGATCGAGACGGAAGGACAGAGAGACTGACATACTGTTGAAAAGAAAAGCAGAACATATTGACGGAAGGACATGAAAAGAAAAGCAGGACATATTGACGGAAGGACAGAGAGACTGACATACTATTGAAAAGAAAAGCAGAACATGATCTGGACGGAAGGACAGAGAGATTGACATACTGTTGAAAAGAAAAGCGGGACATATGGACATGAGGGAAGGACAGAGAGACTGACATACTGTTGAAAAGAAAAGCAGGACATGATCTGGACTTAAAGACAGAGAGACTGACATACTGTTGAAAAGAAAAGCAGAACATGGTCTGAACTTATGGACAGAGAGACTGACATACTGCTGAAAAGAAAAGCAGGGCATGTGGACGGAACGACAGAGAGATTGACATACTGTTGAAAAGAAAAGCGGGGCATGTGGACGGAAGGACAGAGAGACTGACATACTGTTGAAAAGAAAAGCGGGGCATGTGGACGGAAGGACAGAGTGACTGACATACTGTTGAAAAGAAAAGCGGGGCATGTGGACGGAAGGACAGAGAGACTGACATACTGTTGAAAAGAAAAGCAGGGCTTGTGGGCGGAAGGACAGAGAGACTGACATACTGTTGAACAGAAAAGCGGGACATGTGGACGGAAGGACAGAGAGACTGACATACTGTTGAAAAGAAAAGCGGGGCTTGTGGACAGAAGGACAGAGAGACTGACATACTGTTGAACAGAAAAGCGGGACATGTGGACGGAAGGACAGAGAGACTGACATGCTGCTGAAAAGAAAAGCAGGACATGATCTGGACGGAAGGACAGAGAGACTGACATACTGTTGAAAAGAAAAGCGGGGCTTGTGGGCGGAAGGACAGAGAGACTGACATACTGTTGAACAGAAAAGCGGGACATGTGGACGGAAGGACAGAGAGACTGACATACTGTTGAAAAGAAAAGCAGGACATAAGGACAGATGGACAGAGAGACTGACATACTGTTAAAAAGAAAAGCGGGACATATGGACAGAAGGGAAGCACAGAGAGACTGACATACTGTTGAAAAGAAAAGCAGGACATGATCTGGACTTTAGGACAGAGAGACTGACATACTGTTGAAAAGAAAAGCAGAACATGGTGTGAACTTATGGACAGAGAGACTGACATACTGCTGAAAAGAAAAGCAGGACATGATCTGGACGGAAGGACAGAGAGACTGACATACTGTTGAAAAGAAAAGCAGGACATGATCTGGACTTAAGGACAGAGAGACTGACATACTGTTGAAAAGAAAAGCAGGACATGATCTGAACTTATGGACAGAGAGACTGACATAGTGTTGAAAAGAAAAGCGGGACATATAGATGGAAGGGAAGGACAGAGAGACTGACATACTGTTGAAAAGAAAAGCATGACATATGAAAGACAGAGTGACTGACAAAGAGGCTCCTCTTTAAGGAAGCATAACAACTGTCAGTCCAGAGTAAATCAGTAAATCAGGGAAAGAAAAGCGGGGCATGTGGACGGAAGGACAGAGAGACTGACATACTGTTAAAAAGAAAAGCAGGGCATGTGGACGGAACGACAGAGAGACTGACATACTGTTGAAAAGAAAAGCGGGGCATGTGGACGGAAGGACAGAGAGACTGACATACTGTTGGAAAGAAAAGCGGGGCATGTGGACGGACGGACAGAGAGACTGACATACTGTTGAAAATAAAAGTGGGGCATGTGGACAGAAGGACAGAGAGACTGACATACTGTTGAAAAGAAAAGCGGGGCATGTGGACGGAAGGACAGAGAGACTGACATACTGTTGAAAAGAAAAGCGGGGCATGTGGACGGAAGGACAGAGAGACTGACATACTGTTGAAAAGAAAAGTGGGGCATGTGGACGGAAGGACAGAGAGACTGGCATACTGTTGGAAAGAAAAGCGGGGCATGTGGACGGAAAGACAGAGAGACTGACATACTGTTGAAAAGAAAAGTGGGGCATGTGGACGGAAGGACAGAGACACTGACATACTGCTGAAAAGAAAAGCAGGACATGATCTGGACGGAAGAACAGAGAGACTGACATACTGTTGAAAAGAAAAGCGGGGCTTGTGGGCGGAAGGACAGAGAGACTGACATACTGTTGAACAGAAAAGCGGGACATGTGGACGGAAGGACAGAGAGACTGACATACTGTTGAAAAGAAAAGCAGGACATATGGACAGAAGGACAGAAAGACTGACATACTGTTGAAAAGAAAAGCAGGACATGATCGAGACGGAAGGACAGAGAGACTGACATACTGTTGAAAAGAAAAGCAGAACATATTGACGGAAGGACATGAAAAGAAAAGCAGGACATATTGACGGAAGGACAGAGAGACTGACATACTATTGAAAAGAAAAGCAGAACATGATCTGGACGGAAGGACAGAGAGACTGACATACTGTTGAAAAGAAAAGCGGGACATATGGACATGAGGGAAGGACAGAGAGACTGACATACTGTTGAAAAGAAAAGCAGGACATGATCTGGACTTAAAGACAGAGAGACTGACATACTGTTGAAAAGAAAAGCAGAACATGGTCTGAACTTATGGACAGAGAGACTGACATACTGCTGAAAAGAAAAGCAGGGCATGTGGACGGAACGACAGAGAGATTGACATACTGTTGAAAAGAAAAGCGGGGCATGTGGACGGAAGGACAGAGAGACTGACATACTGTTGAAAAGAAAAGCGGGGCATGTGGACGGAAGGACAGAGAGACTGACATACTGTTGAAAAGAAAAGCAGGGCTTGTGGGCGGAAGGACAGAGAGACTGACATACTGTTGAACAGAAAAGCGGGACATGTGGACGGAAGGACAGAGAGACTGACATACTGTTGAAAAGAAAAGCGGGGCTTGTGGACAGAAGGACAGAGAGACTGACATACTGTTGAACAGAAAAGCGGGACATGTGGACGGAAGGACAGAGAGACTGACATGCTGCTGAAAAGAAAAGCAGGACATGATCTGGACGGAAGGACAGAGAGACTGACATACTGTTGAAAAGAAAAGCGGGGCTTGTGGGCGGAAGGACAGAGAGACTGACATACTGTTGAACAGAAAAGCGGGACATGTGGACGGAAGGACAGAGAGACTGACATACTGTTGAAAAGAAAAGCAGGACATAAGGACAGATGGACAGAGAGACTGACATACTGTTAAAAAGAAAAGCGGGACATATGGACAGAAGGGAAGGACAGAGAGACTGACATACTGTTGAAAAGAAAAGCAGGACATGATCTGGACTTAAGGACAGAGAGACTGACATACTGTTGAAAAGAAAAGCAGAACATGGTCTGAACTTATGGACAGAGAGACTGACATTCTGCTGAAAAGAAAAGCAGGACATGATCTGGACGGAAGGACAGAGAGACTGACATACTGTTGAAAAGAAAAGCAGGACATGATCTGAACTTATGGACAGAGAGACTGACATAGTGTTGAAAAGAAAAGCGGGACATATAGATGGAAGGGAAGGACAGAGAGACTGACATACTGTTGAAAAGAAAAGCATGACATATGAAAGACAGAGTGACTGACAAAGAGGCTCCTCTTTAAGGAAGCATAACAACTGTCAGTCCAGAGTAAATCAGTAAATCAGTCTCATTCTCATTGTACGGATTTGTATTTACACTGTTTTACATATTTTCATGAACTTCATGTTACTTTGTAGCCAAAATCACAGAGTACCTTCTGGAGAAATCACGAGTCACATGTCAAGCACAGTAAGTGTTATTCATTTATATGTCAAGTTTAGAAAGTGATCTATTATGTCAGGCACAGTAATGCCCCCTTTACACAGATGGAGATCGTTGAGCTATACAAAATTGGCCCGATCTCTCTACGATCTCCTAAAACCTCGAACAAGTCACTTCTGTTTTCATTGAGCGATCAAAAATTCAATTTTCGGCAACTTCAATGGCAATCTATAGAGATCATTGAGCGACCTTGGCGATCATTGAGCGCTCATTGAAAGATCGTTGAGAGACCGATGAGATCGTTGAGCGCTCCTTGAGCGTTCGTTGAGAGATTACTTACCTTGGTGATCGATCTCCTCATAGTTTTGGACTGGGTCAAAACTATGAGGAGACCGTGGCGACCGTAGAGATCACTGGAGGATCATTGAGAGATCATTGCGATATGTTGGCGATCACTGGGCGTTCATTGAAAGTTCGTCAAGAGATCTGGCCAATTTTTGATCGCTCAGTGATCGCCACCTCTGTATAAAGGGAGTATAAGTGATTATATTTATTTCAAACAAAGTAAGGACTTCTTTGAAAGTCCAGTAGTTACCGCACTGGTTAAGTGATCCAGGAGCAACAAGTTCTGTTTTTACCAGAACCATTGTGGGTCAATTCGCTAACTTTGCCAGTCATTTTGATTCAGTTAAAACTGAGGTTCCAACATACAACAAAATACACAATAAACCTCATTAAACCACACGCTCACATACTGACCGAATGTGTAATGTGTGGTTTGAACTTGAATTATCCAATGTCCCTTGCACAGTCAGATTCTACAAAGTCAAATTAAATTCAGCAAATGTCATATTTCATTGTCTTAGCTTGCAGCATGTTGTGTTAATACAGCAAATGTCACAATTTCATCGTCACAATGTAACTTGCAGCATGTTGTGTTAACGCAGCAAATGTCACAATTTCATCGTCACAATGTATATGCTATGTTGTGTTAATACAGCAAATGTCACAATTTCAGCGTCACAATGTAACTTCCAGCATGTTGTGTTAATACAGCAAATGTCACAATTCCATCATCCCAACGTAGCTTCCAACATGTTGTGTTAATACAGCAAATGTTACAATTTCATTGTCACAACATAGCTTTCAAAATATTGCAATTTCAGTGTCACAACATAGCTTGCAACCTGTTGTGATAATACAGCAAGTGTCACAATTTCATCATCACAACATAGCTTGCAACATGTTGTGTTAATACAACAAATGTTACAATATCATTGTCAAAACATAGCTTGCAATATCTTGTTTAATACAGCAAATGTTACAGTTTCGTTGTCACAACATAGCTTGCAACATGTTGTGTTAATATAGCAAATGTTGCAATTTCAGTGTCGCAACATAGCCTGCATCATATTGTAAATTAGGTCATCAAGATGAGTTGTGTTGTTTAATTTGTTTAATTACCCAGATTTCAAGGCGGTATATTCTGCTGGAACCTTATAAAAAGCTTTCAAATTCAATCTTGTGATCTGTTCATTTTATCCGTTTGGCCTTAGTACTTAGTATTTAGTATTTTCATAAAGTTTTTTCAGGTGCATATCCAGAAATGTTTCTCGTATTTGACCGAGTTACGTTCATTCATGTTTCTTGGTGATTGGATGGACATTATTTGTGTTATTGATTCATTGCTTGTAAGTATGTTATAATCCAGAGCGACAGTTTAGAATATTTTCTAATGAAACAACTGAGATTTTGACTTTTACATCAACTAGAAAATGACTCTGGGCATGTCTGGGTTTAAGAGTGAGCTTATGCATGACATATTGAAAACCAGTTCACCATCACAGCCACAAATATGGGGTGGCATACTTCTAACATGGGAGATATTATTAATTATTGGGTTTGTTTATAGGGGGCGAGGCGATATGGGGCGAGGCGATAGCCGAGTCCCCCTATACATCTGACTGACCCCACATATTTCTGTAGGGGGTCAGTAACAAACCCAATAACTGATTTATTGCATTGAGCACCTTTTTTAAGGCAAACGCCAATATTTAACCCATTATAATGGAGCGTCAACGTCATTGAGACCGGTACAGTTTAAAAACATTATTTAATTTACTTATTATGTTTGTTACTAATGATTTAAAGAACTATTTGCAAATTATTTAAACTTTGAATCAAAATTGTAGTCCATATTGTTTTAGTGAACCTCTATGAAATCTACTGACCCACTATAGAATAATAGAGGGTCACCATGTGACAGTTCTAATCCAATGAAATTCCTAGGATTTTGTGTGAGGTGCAATAAAACAGGTATGATGACTGAGTTATGTTGATCAGTTTAAAAGTATTCTTTCTTACAGGGGTGAGCGGAGCTTCCATATATTCTACTACGTGCACGACGGTCTCCCTAGTGAAGATAAAATGCACAAGTATCATCTCCATGACAATGCCTCATACAGGTAGGTCATTCCAAGGTCAAGGTCAAGGTCATTGGGGTATGAGTTACATAAAAGTTGAATTTTGTTTCTTTGAATCAAATTATACATTAATTTATTAGAAAGCTGTTAATATACCCCCGCTTTCACAAAGTGAAGTGGGGGCTATATAGAAATCCCGATGTCCATAATATCCTGTCCTGTTCCGTCGCGGCGTATCCCGTCACGTAACATATTTTTAGCTCTACTGGCCGAAAGAGCTTATGGGATGACCAGTTGTCCGTTAACTTATGCCTTGTGAACACTCTAGTGCCTTCATTATTAATCAGATCTTTACGAAACTTTGACAGTGTCTTTATATACATGAAAGCTCATTCAAATTCGAAAACCAGTCAGATCGGATTTGTTTCACTGGAGTTATGGCGCTTGTTTTGTTGAAAAATGCCATATTAAGCCTTGTGAACACCCTAGCACCTTCATTTATTTTTTGATCTTAACTAAACTTGCGTAGACGGATAATATCAATGAAAGCTCAGACAAGTTTGAAAACCAGCCAAATCGGATCAGTAACACCGGAGTTATGGCCCTTGTTTTTCTGAGAAATGCTATTTTCTGCCTTGTGAACACTATAGGGCCTTCAATATTAATCTGATCTGTACGAAACTTTGACAATGTCTTTATATCAATGAAAGCTTGGACAAGTTCGAAAACCAGACCTTATGATTTACCAAATCAAAGATTTAAGCCTACAAAATTGCTCGGTATATACTGCTTTACTACTCATGTCGCGTTTCAGTCAAACGCTGTGGAGCATTCTCCGTCTCCGTTCGGTATTGAAAGAGACAATGCCCGTAACTTTTACCTTATAAAACACAAAATAATATTTCATTGACAAACATAACACAACAACCATTATTGAAAAAAACACAAGATTGTTCGATGGAAGTCAATAGCGGTGCAAAAAAAGAAGACCGATTCTTGGGGTTGAACCCACACTAAAATTACACTCGCAGAACGTCGCAATAGTCCATGTTGCTACCGCGCTACCGACTGAGCTAAGTGGGCCAGACGTACTAAGACATACTATTTAGAAAATCTAATGTCGCAGTAATCTCAGTAGAATATATATTTATCGTGCAATCCACAGCAATAATACGTGAAGACTTTGTCTTTTTTTGTCAGGGGCCTAGGAATCTTTATGTGAGAAAGCTATCCAGCTGGCTTGCGGAACGTCGGTGGTTCTACCCAGGTGCTCGTCCGTGCACGAAAATTGTCCGGAGGGTCACCTGGGGTCTTCCTCCACCAATGGAAGCTGGAAAGTCGCCATATCACCTTAGCTGTTGGTGCGACTATAAAATCCAATTCAATTCAATTCAATTATCTTTTTTTGGATAGCTCTGTGTGTTTTATGTGGATTTTCTAAAGTTCATGTGAAATGCGCGATTTCATTGGTTGAATTTTGTTGATCTTCTCATGAATATTGATTAGATGAAAGGTCGATCTGACATGACCTCCAAGGCAGTGTTGTGAGATCCTTTAGCAGAGAGTATCAAAGCGTAATTAGGATATGATTTTAATGAGATTGCTTTGGTGTATAAGAGACAATAAAACTTTTTGTTTCTCAAACAATTGGTACAAACTATTTTAAGACCCCTTGACAGTGTTGAGTTACTGAGATTATTAATGTAAGCATGCCAAATAGAAGGGACAGATCTACGACCCTCTATTTTGTGAATCTTCAAATTTAATTTGATATATTAAAAATACAATTACTTTTAAACTAGATTTCTGACATTGACATTATCAAAGACAAACATTTTTTTCCCAGGTACATCACTGACTACACAAGTGTTCCCATTGACGTGGCAACCTTGTCTGCAAACAGGGTCAAGTTCAAGGCCATTATGCATTGTTTTGACATAATTGGCTTTAAACCAGAGGTAAGTTACCTTGACTGCGGATGTGTTGAAATTGTGGATTGTACACTTGGATGCCACCCCCACTACCCTACAGAGCATCACTTACCCCCTAGGACCTTGGTTATATACATTGGGTTAAATTCAAGATCATAAATCCTTATTTTGAAAGCAGAGTTAAATATTTCGAAATTTGATCTGGTGGAGTATTGGCTTTTATGAATATATAGCACATAACACTCAACTCTCAATACCACACCCCACATGCCACATGCCACATGCCACACCTCACACCAACACCCCACACCCCACACCCAACACCAACACTCCACACCCCACTCACCACACCCCACACACCACACCCCACACCCACACTACACACCCCACCAATGCAAGTTTTATGTGTTTAATATGATAATCAAAGTATCGAGAGCACTAGCAGAAGATCTGGCAACCTGACCTTGCCAAACATTAAATTTAATATTAGTTTGCAGTAGTTTTAAAAGGGACTGACTGAACACTTATGAAATTCCCATAGTATGTTTTAAAAATGACATGAGACAGTTTTTGCATATGTCTAAATATGAAATGCTCTACACGGTTTACTCACTTGCCTCAATAAATGTTGTCAGACATTCATGTTTAAACAATATAGTTACATAATTCACAATTATCCTAAAATTTATCATCCTTTTAACAGGAAGTATCGTCAATATTGGGCGTGATAGCAGCCATTTTACACACGGGTAACATAGAGTTCAAGGACCAGGTATCGGAGGTGCATGCTGGGGATGGTGCAGTTATCCAGAACCCAGAGTTGACAGTCATAGGTAATCTGTCAAAATGGATAGAAATGAATGGGTAGAATTAAAGAAGGGTCATTCAGAATGTTTGGAAACAAATGGGTAGACTTAAAGAAGGGTCATTCAGAATGTTTGGAAATGAATGGGTAGACTTAAAGAAGGGTCATTCAGAATGTTTGGAAATGAATGGGTAGAATTAAAGAAGGATCATTCAGAATGTTTGGAAATGAATGGGTAGACTTAAAGAAGGGTCATTTAGAATGTTTGGAAATGAATGGGTAGACTTAAAGAAGGGTCATTCAGAATGTTTGGAAATGAATGGGTAGACTTAAAGAAGGGTCATTCAGAATGTTTGGAAATGAATTGGTAGACAAAGAAGGGTCATTCAGAATGTTTGGAAATGAATGGGTAGACTTAAAGAAGGATCATTCAGAATGTTTGGAAATGAATGGGTAGACTTAAAGAAGGGTCATTCAGAATGTTTGGAAATGAATTGGTAGACAAAGAAGGGTCATTCAGAATGTTTGGAAATGAATGGGTAGACTTAAAGAAGGATCATTCAGAATGTTTGGAAATGAATGGGTAGACTTAAAGAAGGGTCATTCAGAATGTTTGGAAATGAATTGGTAGACAAAGAAAGATCATTCAGAATGTTTGGAAATTAATGGGTAGACTTAAAGAAGGGTCATTCAGAATGTTTGGAAATGAATGGGTAGACTTGAAGAGGGGTCATTCAGAATGTTTGGTTTGGAAATGAATTGGTAGACTTAAAGAGGGGTTATTCAGAATGTTTGGAAATAAATTGGTAGACTTAAAGTGGGTTTATTTAGAATGTTTGGAAATGAATTGGTCAACTTAAAGAGAGGTTATTCAGAATGTTTGTAAATGAATTGGTAGATTTAAAGGGAGGTTATTCATAATGTTTGGAAATGAATTGGTAGACTTAAAGTGGCGTTATTCATAATGTTTGGACATGAATTGGTCAACTTAAAGAGGGGTCATTCTGAACTTTTGGAAATGAATTGGTAGACTTAAAGAGGATGCTTGGTAATGCGTGGGTAGACTTAAAAAGAGGGGTCATTCAAAATGTTTGGTTACAAATGAATGGGTAGACTTAAAGAGAGGTCATTCAGAATGTTTGGAAATTAATGGGTAGATTCAATATGATTGGCAGTAAATGGGTAGCTTCAACATGATTGGCAGTGAATGGGTAGAGTTGAATAGGGTGGTTCAGTATAGCAATGAATAAAATTCAACAGTTGTCATTCAAAATGTTTGGTAATAAATGGGTATTTTAAATGTTGTTCAATATGTTTGACGAATTAAAGGGGGGGGGGGGCATTCAGAATGTTTGGTAATGAATAGTTAAATTCAAGAGGGTTGTTCAATATGTTTGGCAATAAATGGGTAAAATTGAACATGGTTGTTTTTATATGTTAGGCCAGAAACTTCTGTCAAAAGAAGGAGTATTAGAGAGATTTGCTAATATCTGTAGTGGTATAATAATTTCAGTAGTGTGTTTCTGAAGTTGTGTAAATAAATAGTTGAGGGTCATCCAACAAGTTTGATTATAAACATACAAAAGGGTATGTGGAAAATTCGAAAAATACATGGTAAAAAAAGTTAAATTTTTTAAAATACTTCTATGGAAGTGCAAAATTAAGGTGTAACAATGTAAGAGTCTCTCTTCATTTAATGAAATGTTGCATTATGGCTCCATTTTCAGTTGCCAAACTTCTAGGACTTGATGCCAAAGACTTGGTGGATGTGCTGGTAACAACAGGCATGGTTGCCAGGGGAGAAGTGATCATTCGTGTCAACACGCTGCACGAAGCGACAGACGTCCGTGACGCCATGGCCAAGTCTTTGTATGGCAGGCTGTTCAGCTGGATTGTAAACAAGATCAACATTCTGTTACAACCCGATAAACATATGTATAAACTGTGAGTTGGTTTTCATCATCAGTATCATTATTATCATCATCTTCATCAGCTGGGGCAGCATAATCCTCTGTTTTATGTATTAAATACAATCCTTTTCATTTTCTTCTTCTTCCGATTAACTGCAAATTGACATAGTGGTAGAATGTCTGCCTTGCATGCGGAAGGTCATGGGTCAATCAACGGCCTGGTGATACCTAAGGCTTCATAAAAATGGTACTAGTAGCTCCCTTGCTTAATGTTCAGCATATATATAGGGTAGTTCTAGGACTGGTTGGCATGGTGTCAGTTTAATGTGACTGGGTGGGGCATCATCTGTCTGCGACATGGTATTCCAGTGTGCCAGCACTATAAAGTTGAACATTGAGATCACTGCTACAAGTAGACATGGTCTTGATATGACTGAAAGATTATTAAAAGCAATGTTAAACCCGATACGTACATATTCTTCTTCTTAATCATCATCTATTTCTTATTCTTAATCATCATCTATTTCTTAATCATCATCAATTTCTTCTTCTTAATCATCATCAATTTCTTCTTCTTAATCATCATCTATTTCTTAATCATCATCTATTTCTTATTATTAATTATCATCAATTTCTTCTTCTTAATCATCATCCATTTTTTTAATCATCATCTATTTCTTCTTCTTAATCATCATCTATTTCTTATTCTTAATCATCATCTATTTCTTAATCATCATCTATTTCTTCTTCTTAATCATCATCTATTTCTTATTCTTAATCATCATCTATTTCTTAATCATCATCTATTTCTTCTTCTTAATCATCATCTATTTCTTATTCTTAATCATCATCTATTTCTTAATCATCATCTATTTCTTATTCTTAATCATCATCTATTTCTTAATCATCATCTATTTCTTCTTCATAATCATCATCAATTTCTCCCATTTCTGCTCATGTGAGATAGGCATTTTCCTCATTTGAGATAACTCTATCTTACATGACATGTGACTTATGACGTCGTCTTATTCTGGCGTTAAATCAGCAAAGTCATTCATTTTATGCCGTTAATAAACACATAATGGGAGAAAAATAATATATTCTTCTTCTTAATCATCATCTATTTCTTCTTCTTAATCATCATCAATTTCTTCTTCTAAATCATTATCTATTTCTTCTTCTTAATCATCATCAATTTCTTCTTCTTAATCATCATCTATTTCTTCTTTTTAATCATCATCAATTTCTTCTTCTTAATCAATTCATCATCTATTTCTTCTTCTTAATCATCATCTATTTCTTCTTCTTAATCATCATCAATTTCTTCTTCTTAATCACCATCTATTTCTTCTTCTTAATCATCATCAATTTCTTCTTCTTAATCATCATCAATTTCTTCTTCTTAATCATCATCTATTTCTTCTTCTTAATCATCATCAAATTCTTCTTCTTAATCATCATCTATTTCTTCTTCTTAATCATCATCCATTTCTTCTTATTAATCATCATCTATTTCTTCTTTTTAATCATCATCAATTTCTTCTTCTTAATCAATTCATCATCTATTTCTTCTTCTTAATCATCATCTATTTCTTCTTCTTAATCATCATCAATTTCTTCTTCTTAATCATCATCAAATTCTTCTTCTTAATCATCATCTGCTTCATCTTTTTCATTTGGAAATTTCTGTTTTTGTTTTCTGATTTCTGTCGTTATTATCATGTCAGTATTGAATTGATTATCATTGTTATGTTTCCCTCGTCTCTAATTCCAGGGACAGTCTCAGCGTCATTGGTTTACTGGACATATTTGGTTTTGAGAATTTCCACACCAACTCATTCGAGCAGCTGTGTATCAACATAGCTAATGAACAAATTCAGTATTACTTCAACCAGCATATTTTTGCCTGGGAAATAGTGAGTTCACATACTTCAACCAACATATCTTTGCCTGAAGTAATATAATACAAATTCAGTATTACTTCAAGCAGCATATCTTTGCCTGGGAAATGGTGAGTTCACATACTTCATCCAGCATATCTTTGCCTGGGAAATGGTGAGTTCACATAATTCACCCAATATATTTTTGCCTGGGAAATGGTGAGTTCACATACTTCAACCAACATATCTTTGCCTGGGAAATGGTGGGTTCACATACTTCAACCAGCATATCTTTGCCTGGGAAATGGGGAGTTGATGTATTCAGTACAAATTCAGTATTATATTACTTCAACCAACATATCTTTGCCTGGGAAATGGTGAGTTCACATACTTCAACCAACATATCTTTGCCTTGGAAACGGTGAATACACATACTTCAGCCAGCATATCTTTGCCTGGGAAATGGTGAGTTCACATACTTCAACCAGCATATCTTTGCCTGGGAAATGGTGAGTTCACATGCTTCAACCAACATATCTTTGCCTTGGAAATGGCGAGTTCACATACATCAACCAACATATCTTTGCCTGGGAAATGGAGAGTTCACATACTTCAACCAGTATATCTTTGTCTGGGAAATGGTGAGTTCACATGCTTCAACCAACATATCTATACATGGGAAATGGTGAGTTCACATACTTCAACCAACATATCTTTGCCTGGGAAATGGAGAGTTCACATACTTCAACCAACATATCTTTGCCTGGGAAATGGGGAGTTCACATGCTTCAACCAACATATCTTTGCCTGGGAAATGGGGAGTTCACATACTTCAACCAACATATCTTTGCCTGGGAAATGGGGAGTTGATGTATTCAGTACAAATTCAGTATTATATTACTTCAACCAACATATCTTTGCCTGGGAAATGGAGAGTTCACATACTTCAACCAACATATCTTTGCCTGGGAAATGGCGAGTTCACATACTTCAACCAACATATCTTTGCCTGGGAAATGGGGAGGTTATGTATTCAGTACAAATTCAGTATTGTATTACTTCAACCAACATATCTTTGCCTGGGAAATGGAGAGTTCACATACTTCAACCAACATATCTTTGCCTGGGAAATGGAGAGCACATACTTCAACCAACATATCTTTGCCTGGGAAATGGAGAGTTCACATACTTCAACCAACATATCTTTGCCTAGGAAATGGGTGCAAATCAAAATCTCTAGAAAAGGCAGTGGAAATTTCAAAGATACCTTTAAAGACAGGTTGCTGGTTAAAACACAATAACATTAACATATATATAATGTAGCGTTTAGGTGTGACTGCTTAAAATAATGTTATTCTCGGTAATAATGACGCTGTTTGAGAGAGTGGTTATTGAAGTCCTATAACTCCTATAATTTTGTATTTACCTTCATACAGTCTATATCTGTATGCTGTTTACAACACTGTTGGACCTGTTGGTTCCAGGGGCGGATACAGGATTTGAGACGGGGGTTGGACGCAACATAAACAAATAATAATAATAACCAAGAACACTTTTCAGTTTCGTTGTGGGAATGGGGCGCAACTTAAAAGATGTTAACCAAAAAAAAATAAAAATTATATATGGTTTTTTTTTATAACTTTTCAGATTTTGGAGGTTTTGGGAAGTGGGCGCACCGGGTGAGGCCTCCCTCTGGATCCGCCACTGGGTTCAACATCAATAATTAATATGGGTTAAACAATAGCCATCATTAAGAAAATGAAATATTTGCAGAGCTCTAGACTGCGTAATTTAAGCAAATAAATGAGCCAACAAAAGCAAAATGTTTCGGTCTATGCTTATTAAAAATGTAAAACAAATTAAGAAAAACACAGATTTATTTCAATGAGTAACTATATATGGTTAGTTAGTGGAACTGTTCTGTACTCGTCACTTGTGTGTAGGATATGTTCATGTACTATAAGATGCAAGACTCGATTAGAGCATATTCAGAACAAATCTATGCTTGACAAAATGAACATTTCATAGACTGGTTTTGAGTTTATATTTACTTCTTAAAATGTGTTGAAGTAATGTAAAACCTAATTAATAGGTACTGTAATCCAGTCTGTGTATTTATTTCCTGTAATTTTTTCCCCGTAAAAATGTGAAAATATATCTTCAGGTAAAAGCGTTCTCGGACGGAAAAAAGTAATGTAATTAAGATATCTTTCCATGAATATTGTTTGATTTAATTGACCAAAGTGGTGACAATTCAGTTGAAACTGTGCAATTTACAATAATTGAAGAAAAAAAACAGCAAATGTGTACAAATGGAAGGGTAAAAATATTGATACGAAAAAATGATTGGGGTAAAAAAAACAAATAGTAATATCCTTATCTAGAGCTCTTTATTTGTCTCTTTCTGATCCACTGAAGACAACAATGTTTTGATAATACCATGACTGCTTAAATGTTGTTTTGCATGGTGACAGGCCATTTATATTGATTACGTGCACCGCTCTTCCTTTTGATCATTATCATTGTTGCATATTTATTTACAGCAAGAGTACAAGAACGAGGGTATAGATGCCAGTGTGATCACCTTCGTTGACAATCGCCCCCTACTGGACATGTTTCTTATAAAGCCAATGGGACTGTTGGCGCTCCTGGATGAGGAGAGCCATTTTCCGAAAGCAACAGACAAGTCTTTAGTTGGTCAGTCTTGGCACCATTTTTTTTTACCGTTAATTTAAATGAAGGAAATAAATATTTAAAAAATAGCAAGTTATGCTTTCACTATGCAAACTCATGATTGGGCAATTATTTGAATTGAAGAAATAGATAAGTTACAAGTTGATATAAGATCTGATATATTGGAATAGGAAAGCAAGAAAGATTGAAATAAAGAAACAAAATACTGAGAATTCTTTAAAGAATATTTATGTGTTTGTTCCATGTTAGTGCGCTTGCCTCGTACTGTAACCAACAGGTTGTAAGCAACAGGTTGTATAGAAACACCACCCCGGAACATTATACTTGTGACCTTGAGCAAGTCACATCCTGCCTCGCCATCAGAAAGGAACGTTAACACGATGGTCACATGAGGTGGAGTCTGTCCTTTAAGCTTGTTAACCCGCAGCCCGCTAAGCATGACTATAATAGCCTTTGCGTCCATTGTAACTCACCGTCTGATCAGGGTTTACAATGTCTGGCTGCTGATCAGTCATTTTCCAAAAAACACCCCTTTGTCACATAAATGGAATGGTCTTAATTTAAAGAAAGAACAGTCCATGACGTATATGTAGGGGGTTAAGGGTTAAAGAACCAGGGGAATATATTCAACTGTAAGAGTTGGGCCATCAATAATTTTCCTCAGTGCTCTGGCTCTCATTGAGAGCAGCTCTGTATAACCTAAATAATGGGATAATGAGCCGTTAAAACTAAAAAATTCAAACATTTCAGAGAAGTTTCACCAAAACATTAAGAGTCCTTCATATCGCCGGCCCAAGACTACGACGTCTTTATTCTTTAGTGTGGACCACTACGCGGGTTGTGTACAGTACGACGCTGTAGGGTTTCTGGAGAAAAATCGGGACAGGCTTCCTGCGGAGATTGTTAATTTAATGAGGGCCTCAGACAATAGTGTTGTGAGATCTCTATTCCAGACCCCGTTAACAAAAACTGGTAAGTTTTCAGGATGTTAGATAGTAATTATGTGAGATCTTTGTAGGCTGAAGAACCTTAGACAATACTTATGTAAGATCCCTGTTGCAGATTTAATTTACTAAATCTGGTTTTCAGCATGTTAGATTATTGTGATGATGTGAGTTCTTGGTCAGTTTTAAAGGTATCAAAAAATTAGTGTTGTCTGATCTTTGTTCCATGAACTGTTAAGTTTTCAGGATGTTAGATCAACTGTGCATTTGAGGGTGCCCAGACATCAAATATGAATCAAGATTTGTTTTTAATTACTTACTATATGTTTTCACCTGATATGGTAATAAAAAAATGTTCAGTATGTTCAAAGGCCTCAACAGTAGTGTTGTAAGGGTCCTGTTCCAGACTCAGTTAACAGGATTTTAGGTATTAGTGATGTGAGATCTTTGTAAGACTAAGACCTCAAACAATAGTGTTATGAGATCTCTATTTTCGACTCCATTTATAAAATTTGAGAATGAAATCGATAATTTTGTGAGATTGTGGTAAGTTTTGATGATCTCGTACAACAGTGATGTGAGACCTTTATTAACCAAAACCGGTAAGGTCTTAGAATGCTAAACAACAGTGCTGTAGTGTTTTATGGGGCTAAATACAAATTGGCCCTAGCGACCATTTAGCTCAGCGGAGAAAGCCTACAGCTTTGTGCCCTAGTGGTAACATGGATGATACGGTAATCTTCCCAATATGAACTTACATGGGTTTTTGCTTGGCCTGTCGGAGGTTGGCGGTATGTGGACTGATTTGGTTTAATTTGACCTGGGGCTGACATGATCCTTATAAACCATAGATCAGTGTTCAATTTGGCCCATGACTGAGGAAAACTGCTTGTCCGAGTCGGAACTGCTCGTCATAGTTACGCCAACCAAAACCACCCTGACGCAATGCCGCATCTCTTATTAAGGCCATGTAATGTAATAGCTTGCTAGTTTTTGTTGGGAACCAGGTAGATGCTCATAAATATTATGAAGGCATCTGTCCATTTCTCAATGGATGGTATCTTTTGGTGGGTCCCTTTTGGCCACGACTCCAAAATCCCACTGTCACTTAATAGGAACAGTGCCCAGAACATAGATTGTTAATGAAAACCGTTTGAACAGATTTTGTTTTTAATAGACAGCATGTATATTTATGTCGTCCCCACCACACCGCATGTCCAGACCAGAAGCTCTTTGCTCTAACAGAGCTGGATCGATTTGGCCTGAAGACTGAAAAAGACCTTCGAAATCAACAAACTGGTGTTTACCTGTTTGCCCCGAAGGCACTTCCCCTCTGTCTTCTGGATCAAGGATTTGGAATCGATCTTTCATCTCATCAAATTCCTGATCGTCGTCGGACGGAATCGCTGGTTGGTCTATCGCTGGTTGGTCTGTCGCGGTCCTCCGTTTTTGCGGTGCCGACCGCATTTTGCCGGTAACCGCCTGTTCCTGCAGCTTCCCTCGATGCTTGAGCTATTTTACATCCTTCCTAGGCTTTCCTCTTCCAGACAAGATGGCTAATTTCAAAGATGTTTATCGACTTTTATGAAAATAATATGTTTTCCTGCTTCTATAGTGCCCAGAAAATCAGAAGAGGGAAAAGTCATGTGACAGCAGCCGCGACGTCACAGTTTCATGCAATCGCCCTTGATGGCATTTGCACTTAGTAATTCTTGCCCTTATACTTGCCAAATAAATAAATAAAATCTGTAAAAATAAATATAAGCATATTGCTAAATGCAATAGCCATTCTTGTAAGCTTTTGGGTACTACCCTGATATATGAGAACAAACAAAATGGATGTACATGTATAATATATATTGACATAGAATGACATTTGTTTGTGGTTATCACGTTTGTTTTAGATATAACTGAGAGAGGTTATGGTAAGATTCTTTGATTATTTTAACATACATTATTCACTCTATCACCAAGCAGCAATTTTTTTGTGCCAAATTATGTTTTGTTTGATGTTTACCTAATTTCTTCACTAAATATACAATGAGAGTTGGGGTTATATGCACACAGGCGCGTAGCTAGACCATTTTTCGTCAACGCAAGGTTGATTGTAATACTAACAAATTATTCAAATTGCTTGAAATGCATTATTTATTTTCTTGTCAAAATGTTCATACGCATATATGCCAGTCTTCGAATTAACCCACTAGCCTGAAGCCCGGGGCTAATAAACTGTCATTCGGGCCAGTGATTTTTTTTTAATTTATGTAGTCGGGCTAAAGAAAAATTTACGGGTTTTCATTGAGTATATAAGACTTCGGGCTAGTGACAAAAATGTTTTAATTCAAAGACTAATAGGCAGCTATGAACGCGCGTGCCACATGATGTCCTTTTCATTTAAATTAAATATGTTTTGATAACAAAGTGACAGTCAGTGAACTAGTATCAGTACATTAAACTAATTCTTTCAACTTAAATTGACGAATAGAAGTCTCATGTCATGCATCCTGAAACTTTGTTTCACAGAATTAGTGTTTCTACATTAACACATACTTAGGGCTATTCCATTTAGATTTAGCCCTTAAAGTAACTATCCCGCCAACAACAGCAACATTTTACAACATAAATATGCTATTTTTCTAAACCTACTGATGACGAGATATATATATAACATACATATTTTGAGAATCCAAACTCTGTAGACAAAATATAAATGGCTTTAACCAGCCAAGTCAAACCCCAAACTGGAGCGTCGAATTAAGAGTTACCAGCTCATCATTTATTTTACGCATAGTCACGGGTATTTTAAGAACCCAAAAATAAATCTATACTTTTAATTGGTTTTGTAGTGTAATTTTGCTGTTATTTGGAGGGTTAGCTTCTTATCCTGCTAAGGGTGACAACAATAGCCTTTGCATCCTTTGTAAACCCAGATCAGCCTGCGAGTAACCAGCAGGCTGATCAAGGTTTAAAACATCCGACTGCTGATCAGTCATTTCTGAAAAACACACCTTTGTCACATAAATGGAATAGTCTTAATTTAAAGAAAGAACAGTCCATTATGTATATGTAGCGGGGTAAGGGTTAAACAAACTAGAGTCCTGCACATTGTTTAGGTAATGTTAAAGCTTAGCTCTTCTGTTATGAGGGTGAATACGGTAAAATTACGGTACAAATCTGGTTTCCGGTGTTGAAAGGGTACTGTTTTGATTGGATCTAAGGCTCTGCCGAAGTTCGAAAGCGTCTCTGTGGCCGAATAGGGAACGACGTTGCGTTGTAAACATTTGCTTGTCACCTCTGCGGGTTCGAATCCCACTGGGAGCTCGACTTTAAGTGAGGAAATGTCGATTCTTATGGATGGCAGGAGGTGTACAGTACTGGTTCTACCCAGGAAAAGTGGGCGGTCTGCCTCCATCACAAAAAAATTACCATCACATATAACCTTAAGTGTGTTGAAAATGATGTAAAAAACCATACAAACAAACAAACTGCTGAAGTTCAAATTGAAACAAGGGTTGGAATTGCCCTATCCAAAACTGTACTCATGGTTGATTCTTTTTCTTGCATTATTCACTGACATTTTGTGCATTGAATTCACACCCAGTCAATGTTTATTTACAAATTATGTCATTTCGACATCATTATTTATGCCAAGATTTTTATCCAGCACCTGTGTGTAAGATAAGGTTTTTCAGCACATGCTTGTGTCCTTTCCATTTTGTTTCTAATAGCTGCCACTCTTTAAAACCAGCAGTTTTCTGGCAGATCACAAAACAATATGAAATATGTCTGGTATCTCAGGTGTGAGTCCTAAAAATAAACAATAATTGAGTTAATTTTTGAAAAATACAACCCGGCCATTTTGAAAAATACGGCTACCCGGAGCAGAAAATAAGAATACAGCATCTGATATGTGAGAAAATGTATTTATTATTTCATTAATAATTTTACTGTTGTCAGGAAAGAATGACATTGATTTTTATTATTTAATTAATTTTCACTAAGGCCAAAAAAAAAATAGGTGTGTTTCCTATTGCATGCTCTAAAAAAATAGGGTCTGTAGGTAGGCATTTTTTTTTCTCATAAACCCCATACAAGTTAATGATACAGCTGAAAGTTTCTCTGTGATGTCAGTTTACCTCGATATATTGTGATAAATCATTGTTCAGAACAAATCCAAAAAAAAAAAGAAAAAAAAGGTCGGCCCCTTAAAAACAGTTTTTTTTAGCTCTACTGATCAGAGATCAGCAGAGCTTATGCCGTGGTGCGGCGTCCGTCGTCCGTCCGTCTGTCCGTCCGTCCGTCCGTCCGTCCGTCCGTCTGTCTGTCCGTCCGTTAACTTTTATTTGTAGCGACTACTCCTCTGAAACTACTAGATGGATATTCATTAAACTTTACAGAAATGTTGCCCATGAAGTCTAGTTGATCCTAGCAAAAATTCATGTTGATGTGAAATCTAAGATGGCCGCCAAAGCTAAAAATAGATTTTTTAAATTTAAGTTTGTAGCGACTACTTCTTGAAAACTATAAGTGATATTGATTTGGGACGTTTTCTAAAATGATCAGCATGACTTGATGTTGGTCCTTGTCGAAAATCGTTTTGATTTGACGTTAAACATGGCTGCCGCGGCCATCTTTGTTTACATAGAGTTATATAATGAAAACTTGTAGCGACTACTCCTCTGAAACTACTTGACGGATTTTCATGAAACTTTACAGGAATGTTGCTCTTAATGTCTAATTGATCCTAGCAAAATTTCAGATCGGCCAGAAATTCAAGATGGCTGCCACAGTTAAAAATAGATTTTTAAAAAATAAGTTTGTAGCGACTACTTCTTGAAAACTATAAGTGATATTGATATGGGACTTTTCTAAAATGATCAGCATGACATGATGTTGGTCCTTATCAAAAATCGTTTTGATTCGACGTTAAACGTGGCTGCCAGCGGCCATCTTTGTTTACATAGAGTTATATAGTAAAAACTTGTAGCGACTACTCCTCTGAAACTACTTGGCGGATTTTCATGAAACTTTACAGGAATGTTGCTCTTAATGTCTAATTGATCCTAGCAAAATTTCAGATCGGCCAGAAATTCAAGATGGCTGCCACAGTTAAAAATAGATTTTTAAAAAATAAGTTTGTAGCGACTACTTCTTGAAAACTATAAGTGATATTGATATGGGACTTTTTCTAAAATGATCAGCATGACATGATGGTTATCCGAGTCGAACATTATTTTGATTCGACATTAAACATGGCTGCCAGTGGCCATCTTTGTTTACATAGAGTTATATAATGAAAACTTGTAGCGACTACTCCTCTGAAACTACTTGACGGATTTTCATGAAACTTCACAGAAATGTTGCTCTTGATGTCTAATTGATCCTAGCAAAATTTCAGGTCGGCCGGAAATTCAAGATGGCCGCCATGGCTAAAAATAGATTTTCAAAATACAAGTTTGTAGCGACTACTTCTTGAAAACTATAAGTGATATTGACATGGGACTTTTTCTAAAATGATCAGCATGACATGATGTTGGTCCTTGTCGAAAATCGTTTTGATTCGACGTTAAACATGGCTGCCAGTGGCCATCTTTGTTTACATAGAGTTATATAATGAAAACTTGTAGCGACTACTCCTCTGAAACTACTTTACGGATTTTCATAAAACTTCACAGGAATGTTGCTCTTGATGTCTTATTGATCCTAGCAAAATTTCAGGTCGGCCGGAAAATAAAGGGCTGCCACAGCTAAAAATAGATTTAAAAAAAATAAGATTGTAGCGACGACTTCTTGAAAACTTTAAGAGATATTGATATGGGACTTTTTCTAAAATGATCGGCATGACATGATGGTTATCCGAGTTGAACATTATTTTGATTCGACGTTAAACATGGCTGCCAGTGGCCATCTTTGTTTACATAGAGTTATATAATGAAAACTTGTAGCGACTACTCCTCTGAAAGTACTTTACGGATTTTCATGAAACTTCACAGAAATGTTGCTCTTGATGTCTAATTGATCCTAGCAAAATTTCAGGTCGACCGGAAATTCAAGATGGCCGCCACGGCTAAAAATAGATTTTCAAAAATCAAGTTTGTAGTCACTACTTCCTGAAATCAAAATCAATCAGTAGAGCTTCAAGGTCATTGACCTCTTGTTTTTTTTGCCTAAATGTTTTATTTATTAAAAAAAAAAAGTTTTTTTTAATCCCACTTCTCTTTTACTAAATCAAAAGCCTTCTCACAATTAATTTGATAGTAAAACAATAATCAATCGTGAATGATTGTATTATTATGTCTCCACCCACATGAAGCGGATATATATTTTTTTCTGTCTGTATGTCTGTCTATTTGTCTGTCTGCTAACATTGGGGGTTTAAGGGCTAAAATAGTCACCCATGACAGGCTTATAGGCTATTTTTGCTTGCTTAAGGGCTAGTAGCCCATAAGCTTTTCATTTAGACATTCAAACACATCAGTAGAGGTGGTTGTGGGGTGGGTAATTACAAAAAAAATCTGTTTAAAAATACCCCTTTATTTAGGAACACAAATTTGTCCATTCGTGTTTAGGACAGTTTGGATCGTTTAAAGGGCTAAAATTTGGCCCTAAAGGGCTAAAATATAGCCCCAAAACTATATGGACAACATTTATGGACTTGTTTACCCCATAAAACATGGACAAATATTAGCCCCTAAGTGGTACACCCTAAACCTCCAATGTTGGTCTTCTTTGTGTGTCTGTGTGTCTGTGTGTCTGTCTCTCTCTCTCTCTCTTATGTAAATATGATTTTACCCCAGCGTTTGTATTTTATTATTTATTAATATAATTCCCACCCCCCACTTTCTTTTAATTGTTTAAGCTAACTGTCATCACATGTCATTGGTTTTCATTCCCCACAACCCCTTTCTTCTTTTTAACTTGCATATCTTCACAAATATTGGAAATAAAAAATCAAAAATCACAATATTGGGATATGTTTTCTTAATTTGAATAAATAACTATGAAAAAATTTAAGGTTCGGAATAAATGATGAATTCCCAATGCACAAAGGAAAGCCTTGACATTTGAACTTGAGACATAATATATTGATTTACCATCCGTAATCTCAAAACAGAAAAAAAAAAAATATGTAAACATCAACCGACCATGTGTAAAACATATAGTTTTATGTATACATGCAGTTATTCTTTTTCTGTTTTGACAGAAGATGGAAGATAAGGATGGTACATGGATATTTTATAAGTTTCTGGTTAATATTTAAAAGCAATAGGATGGAATTTCTATGAAATCTTAGGAAACTGCATTGCGAATTCAACTATTACTCCACCTAATAACTGTCTTCACAAATTACAAAATACATATGTAGTCACTAAAATTAGCCTTTAACCCGCTAAGCATGACTATATATAATAGCCTTTGCATCCATTGTTAACCCAGATCAGCCTGCGAGTAACTCGCAGGCTGATCAGGGTTTACAATGTCTGGCTGCTGATCAGTCATTTTCCCGAAACACCCCTTTGTCACATAACTGGAACGGCCTTAATTCAAAGAAAGAATGGTCCATTATGTATATGTAGTGGGTTAAGGGTTAATATTTCCACCATGTTGTAGCTTTAATCATTTCAACATAGTTCAGGCGTAGAGACTGCCTTTTTTTATTTTTTTTGTAGCTAGTTTAACTTAATAGGTAGGTTTTGATTTCATTTCTTATTTTATTAGGTGATTTTGTTATTTCTAGAAATTGTAAAACTTTGACAAGAATACCGTTACGAAAAGTTTTGATAGAAAAAAATCTGGGTTAAAGGGGCACACCTCAATCTTGAAGTCTGTTTATATGTGTTCACGCATAGAAACAAACCATAAATTTAAAAATGCATTTTCTTTAAATTTGTGCTTTCTAACCTCCTTATTTGTTAAGCTGAAATATTATAATATGTACAGATTTGATTTTGCTGAAAAATCCAAAATATGTCGGTTTTAGCTTTACATGTTACACAGCGTTCCCAATCAGATGAATTGTGTTCAATGGCTAAAAAGTCTTGCTCCTGCCTGCAGCAGAATAATGATCAGCGAATTATCTCGGATAAGACCAAGAGAAGACTATTTTTATATGTAAGACTATAAGAATCCATCATGAGTATCCATGTGAGATAGAGAAATCTCACCCGAGGGGTTAGAATTGCAACCAGGGCCGAGGCTCTGCCGAGTGCCTGGTTGCAATTCTGATCCCGAGGGTGAGATTTCCCTATCTCACATGGATCACTCATGATGGATTATTTTCTCCCATTATGTGTTTATTAACGTCATAAAATCAATGACTTTGCTGATTTAACGCCAGAAAAAGGCGACGTCGACGTAACGTCATGATGTCGTAAGCCACATGTCATGTAAGATAGAGTTATCTCACATGAGGAAAATGCCTATCTCACATGAGCAGAAATGGGAGAATAGGGTGATCTCAGATTCCTCTATAATCTTTTAATCTTCTCTGATAAGCTGTTAACCTCGTGTTTGTTTTTCTCTTCCAACAGGTAACCTTGCTGGTGGTAGCTTAAAGCCAAGTGGTACCAACAGCAGCCTGAGTTCGCCATCCAGTACCTCCACTGGTCTCACGTTCATGACCGTCCAAAGTTTGTCCACCCAGGCGTCCAGTATGGGCGGCAGTCGGGTGAGTATGTGCTGGGCCATTGTTTTGAGCTTGATAACTTAGGCCAACTTTTAAGTGCTTTTTTAGGCAATTTGGCATAAACATTTAATCGACCAAATGAAAGGTGAACCTATCTTGCGTTAAATCGCACAGTTTTATATAATCTTCTTGAATAATATAACAAGTCTTAATGTTTTGATTGGAAGACCTAACGTCAGGTTGAATAACTGACCTAGGATCAGGTTGGATAACGGTTATTCCTGATAAAGGTATTAAAACATTACGTGATCTAGCCATAATTCCATTAGGCGATTTGAAAGCTTATATTAGCAGGATTTTAAAACTGATATTTTGACAATAAAACACGTCCAAAACATTATTTACTGAAAAAATGCAATAACCTGTTTAAAATTTCCTATTAAATGTTTGAATTTTAAAATATGCAATTTTTTTAAGCCGAAATTAAGGTTTATTTCATACCACAGCCAGCCCCATTTTTCACTTCTCAGAAAAGGGGTTGGATGGGGTATGAAAGTTAATACTCGGAACACGTAATGTTTGCAAGGGCATAACATGTCTATGTTGCAATTAACAGCTTACTGACTGTATATATATTCCTGCTTCCTGAAATATTTGGTCTTGTTTTACCCCTCCTGTTGTCTCAAATCCCTTGTCACTCCTCTGTCATTTGCTTTATGGAGAAATAACACATTTTATTTAAAAGCAGCTCAAAGTCATATAAAGCTCATTTAACACTTCGCTGGTGTATGAAAACATAACCACCAGCAGCACTATGTTTCACTCAAGTTGGCAGTAGATTGCTTGAAAACATTCGAAATATTTAATCTGTTAAAAAAAAAAATTGCATACTAATTTAGCAACATTCGTTTGTAAATAAACATGAGTTCTATTAATAGATCATGCTGCATCACCCAGATGAGGATCACTCAAAGCACATGATTTTCACGAAAATAACATAGGTTTCAGGGCTTTATTTTCTTCTATAAGAAGGGCCGAAGTTCGGCTACTACACAATTCAATATTGGTAATTTTTTTCACGACTGTGGCCGATTTTTTTTCACAATTTTTTTCTCAATTTTGTTTTTTTGGTAAACAACATTTCCCCATGTAACTTTCTCAATATTGTTTTGTTTTGGATACATTTACATTAGAAAGTTTATCTAAAATGTACCATATTATGCTGAATAATTGTACATTTCTTTTATAGTGTCCTCCTCCCACAAAACAATGTATGCATGTATCGAGTAATATTGCCTTTAACAGTTATTTTTTCAAATACTTATTTTCACAAATCAGATAGTTATCACGTTGTTTTTTTCACAAAATGACCAGGCTAGGGAGTCTTCACAATTCTTAGAAAAAAAGCCCTGGTTTACATTACGTTTTCATACCAATTATGCAATATGTAATAGATAGAGTTGGTTAATTTTAACAGCAAGATGGGCGTAGTTGTTTATTTGTTTAAATTAACCAACTCGATGAGAACATACTCTATTAGATTTGTAGCATGTCCATTTCATCTGTCTGCCATACTGTTACTTCCGATAACTGGTAGTTAGAGCACACCATTCATTTTGACAGATGTTATTTTCAGTTAAATGATTTACAACTATGCAAATACAAAGGAAATATCAGTGACCATGCTAAAATGTATTGAAAATAGTAAATTGTAAAAACTCATGCGAACCTTATTCTGTGCTGTTGAATTGAGTAAGTAGTTTCCTAAATTATGCCACTAATAAAAAAACTTGTTCATCTTTTAAAGCTTTATTGAGCCTATTCTGCGTTTAAAGTAGCTATCTCGCCAACAGCAGCCACATTTTGCAACACATGTAAACCGTTTCTTAACCTGATGGCAACAAGGTATTTATTTGATTTACCTCTTTTGAGAATCCAAACTCTATAGACACAAAATAAACGGCTTTAACCAGTCAGGCAAACCCCAAAACTGGAGCGTCACATTAAGAGTTACCTACTCATAATTCATTTTACGCATATTCAATCACGGGTATTTAAAAACCCTTGATTAAACCTATACTTTTAATTGACACATACACATTTTATATGACCTGAGCACGTAGCTAGAGTTTTGATAAACATTTTATTGTGCAATTTTGCCGTTATTTGGAGGGTTAGTGTCTTTAATATGTGATGCTATTCTCCTTTAATACGTAGATGTCTATATTTCTATGTTGTTATCTATGTTTTCAGATTTATAATGCCCTAGTAAGTATGGGTGACCATTAACAGAGCATTGACCTAATCAGTCATCCAAATTGTCAGTCATGAAGTTCTGGCATTTGTTATCATTTATCATGTCGAAACATTATACAGTATGTAAAAATTGTGATCAACTTTACTTGTTCCAAAAATACTATAATAAGTGTGGAATTAAAGAAAGAACCTATGATATTTCTTTTATTTTACCTAAACCAATCATGAAAATATTAGAATTTGAACCTTAGTATTGTATAACACATAAATGGTTTCTATTCCAAGTTCAACATATGCCAGGATGAAATGATTACTGATATTGAACCCAAAATGAAAATATCAGACCTGTTATCTCTGTGTGTATAAGGTTTCTAGTCCATTAACCTATTTAAAGGGGTTGATGTACTATTTTCAAACACTATTTATTTAATAGGGCTCTGAAAAACTTGAAAATAGCTGAAAGAATTATCAAAATGCCATGAAAAACAAAGTAGATATGCCCTATTGAAAATGTGCAAAGAAAATAAATGGAGATGGCCATCTTTGAACGATGACGTCATCGCGCCATTTTACCGTATATGGCATATTGACAAAACACATTTTAAAGCAAAGAAAATCACTGCAATTGATTAAAAATAAATATATAGATGTAAAATATATAAATTGTATGGTTATTTTTCATTTGCAGTGATTTTCTTTGCTTTAAAATACATTTTGTCAATATGCCATATATGGTAAAAAGGCACGATGACGTCATCTTTCCAAGATGGCAGCCTCCATTTATGTTTTCTTGCAACTTTTCGATAGGTCATATCTCCTTTATTTTTCATGGCATTTTGATAATTCTTTCAGCTTTTTTCAAGTTGTTCAGAGCCTTTTAAAATAAACCTTGTTTGAAAATAGTGCATCAACCCCTTTAAGGCACAGAAGACTGCAGACAAATATGCAGTTTTGCAGTTTTGTTAACACACTACTACATGTAGGGGGCTATCTCCAAGGTTGGCATGCCACAACTTGATTATAAGTCAGACTGATTGCCACTTGATTTTGAGACAGACTAGTTGCAACTTGATTCTGAAATAAGTGGTCGCCACTTGATTGGAAGTCAGACTGGTTGCAACCTGATTCCAAGTCAGACTGGTTGCAGAATGTATTGGATCACAACTCATTTATTAGCTCAGACCCAGACAATATAGTGTAGCTGATATTTTCATTTTGATTGGATTGGTAAACTCTTTGATTTCCATTGAACACTATATTTTCACTAGTTGTTAGGCCTTCAGCCCATATATATATATGCAGATGTGTTCCCTCTAAATGTGAAGCTTTCTGCCCATATATACCAAATTCTGTTGTAGTGAGGTGATATGTTAGGCATACATATATCACTTATATTCAGACTTCTGTTGTAGTTTGACTAGATGTTATGCCTACAGCCCATATACAGACTTATGTTGTAGTTTGACTAGTTGTTATGCCTACAGCCCATATACAGACTTATGTTGTAGTTTGACTAGATGTTGAATGTACAGACAGTCCATATACATACTTCTGGTGTAGTTTGACTACATGTTAGGCCCCCAGCCCATATATACATAATTCATTCTAGTTTAACTAAATGTTAGGTCTACAGCCCTTATATACATAATTCATTCTAGTTTGACTAGATGTTAGGTCTACAGCCCATATATATATGTCATTGTAGTTTGACTAGATGTTAAGGGTACAGACAGCTGTATACCGACTTCTGGTGTAGTTTGACTAGATATTAGACCTACAGCCCATATACAGACTTCTGATGGGGTTTGGCTAGATGTTAGGCCTACAGCCCATATATATATAAGTCATTGTAGTTTGACTAGATGTTAAGGGTACAGACAGCTGTATACCGACTTCTGGTGTAGTTTGACTAGGTATTAGGCCTACAGCCCATATACAGACTTCTGATAGGGTTTGGCTAGATGTTAGGCCTACAGCCCATATACAGACTTCTGATGGGGTTTGGCTAGATGTTAGGCCTACAGCCCATATACAGACTTCTGATGGGGTTTGGCTAGATGTTAGGCCTACAGCCCATATACAGACTTCTGATGGGGTTTGGCTAGATGTTAGGCTTACAGCCCATATACAGACTTCTGATGGGGTTTGGCTAGATGTTAGGCCTACAGCCCAGATACAGACTTCTGATGGGGTTTGGCTAGATGTTAGGCGTACAGCCCATATACAGACTTCTGATGGGGTTTGGCTAGATGTTAGGCCTACAGCCCATATACAGACTTCTGATGGGGTTTGGCTAGATGTTAGGCTTACAGCCCATATACAGACTTCTGATGGGGTTTGGCTAGATGTTAGGCCTACAGCCCAGATACAGACTTCTGATGGGGTTTGGCTAGATGTTAGGCCTACAGCCCATATACAGACTTCTGATGGGGTTTGGCTAGATGTTAGGCCTACAGCCCAGATACAGACTTCTGATGGGGTTTGGCTAGATGTTAGGCCTACAGCCCATATACAGACTTCTGATGGGGTTTGGCTAGATGTTAGGCCTACAGCCCATATACAGACTTCTGATGGGGTTTGGCTAGATGTTAGGCCTACAGCCCATATATATATATATATACTTCTGTTGTAGTTTGTCTAGATGTTAGGCCTTCAGATCATATAAATAGACTTACGTTGTAGTTTGACTAGATATTAGGCTTACAGCCTATATATACATATTTCTGTTGTATTTTGATAAGATGGTAGGCCTACAGCCCCTATATACAGACTTTGCTCACTAGATGTTGGCCTACATCACATATAATATACTCTGAGTGTTAAACCCCTTATCTGCGGATTCTGAGTGGGATATTTTAGATGTGTATAACTTAACCCTTATCCCGCTAAGCGCAACTATAATAGCCTTTGCATCCATTGTAAACCCAGATCAGCCTGCGAGTAACTTTTTGTCACATATATGGAATGGTCATAATTCAAAGAAAGAACAGTCCATTATATATATGTAGCGGGTTAAGGTTAACTAAAGACTCTTATGTAAGGTTTAAATTTGTACCAAATAAATACAAACATAGATTTGTACAATACAATGTATAGCCAACAACTGCAAATCTAGTCAGTTCAGATTTTTACCACGTAACTACAGACTAAATATAGATTTAGGATTTGAACCACGTAACTTCGTCATGCACTCTGAGTGTTAGTTTTTAGATTTGTTAGATTTGAACCACATAACTACGGACTCACGAGTGTTAGGAGTTAGATTTGCACCATATAACATCCAATTCGTTAGTGTTTGTACCTACTACACTTTAGATAGTACCATAATTATACCCTCAAACTCTGATTGTTAAGTTTTAGATTTGTATGACATAACTACAAACTCTTTAAGAGGTTGATCTTAGATGTGTACCACCTGACAGTGGTTTATGGTTTAGGATTTGTACCTAATAACAACACACACTGAGTGTTGGGAAGTGTTGAAGTTTACCTGGTATGGACTAATGTTTAAAGATGAATGGCCACCCTTTTTTGTAGTATCATCAATTAAGAAATTTAACTCTTAAACATCATATGAACATTTTTAAAACCGCTACTAAGTTGTATGTAAAAATGAGTATTATTTGCATGATGTAGATACTACTTTTACCACTGCCAAGGGGAAATGAGGTAAATCTGAATTGTATAGCTGCACAACTATTGCCAGATAACTGATAAATACATTTACCTGTGGATTAATTTACCTGTTCAAAGTTTTTTAGTCATCAAATAAAATCTTATTCTCGCTTTTCACAGAAATTGCAATGTGTGAATTGTAAATATCTATGGTTATGTATTGATTTCGATTTATATAAACATAAACATGTTCATGAAACAAAGCATGGCCTTAGAACTTTAAGATTGTTCCATCATCACAAGTTTTGAGTGTTAGGGTTTAATTTAAATTCACAACATTACCTAGTGTAAATTTTAACGTTTATATGACATAAATTTTGGACAGAAAGTTACATGTTACAAAATTTATGTTTAAAAAAATGAAAGTTACGTTTTAGATATGTACTGCAATAATAAACACTGAAAGTTTTGTTTAGATGTGTATTGCATATCTAAAAACTGACAGTTTGGTTTTAAATGTGTTCTGCATTACTAAAAACTGAAAGTTTCATTTAGATATGTACTGCAATATTAAACACTGAAAGTTTTGTTTAGATGTGTATTGCATGTCTAAAAACTGACAGTTTGGTTTTAAATGTGTTCTGCATTACTAAAAACTGAAAGTTTTGTTTTAGATGTGTATTGCAATACTAAAAGTATAAATTCTGGTTTTAGATGTTTACTGCAATACTAAAAATAGAAAGTTTTGTTTAAGGTGTGTTCTGCAGGTGTGTAATGCATTACTTATTACTGAAAGTTTGGTTTTAGATGTGTACTGCAATTATACTAAAATGTGAAAGTTTGGTTTAAGATGTGTTCTGCATTACTGCAAACTGACAGTTTGGTTTTAGATGTTTACTGCAATACTAAAAAGTGAAGGTTTTGGTTTCAGATGTGTTTGCATTAGATTTAGGTTTTAGATGAATATTGCATTACTTTAAATTTATCTAATATTTATAAAAACCTGTATACAATTTATACCAGCAAATGTAAAGCTCACACTTTCTTGATGACGTCATAAACACTAGATCAAATCATGGTATCTACCTATCATACTGGGAAGTAATAGACACACATAAACCCACAATGCCTTTGACTTCATCTTGGAATGTTATCCCTTAACCTCATTAAAGCTGTATTCCTTTCTCTTTGTTTTGTATAAAAAGAAATTTCTTTTTATTGTAAGGATCTTGAAAAATAAAAATGAGAAAAATTAATAATTCCACAATATCATTTTCTATGCAGTAACGTTCACAATACAATTTACAAATGCTAGTTAATAATTTCTGGATTTTGAACATTAATTACCAACCAATATTTCTGGTTGAGACCTTTACAAGAAATAACGCTTCATTTTGATCCTGTAATTATGCCCCCTTTCGAAGATTATATTGCTTTGCAAATGGTCGGTAGGTCGGTCGGTCAGTCAGTCCCGGTCGGTTTGTGCTCCTCCCCTTTTGGGTAGATTTGCATAAGAAATGTGGTTGCCATGGTAACAAAACGTAAAAATTACTAAAAATTGCTTGTTTTCATGATAACTCAAAAATAGCTGGCACACCAAACTCGAAACTTGGCAGGAATGTTTGTGTCATGGTGTAGTTGTGCACCTCCCCTTTTGGGTAGATTCACTTAAGAAATGTGGTTGCCATGGTAACAAAACTTGTAAAAAAATCACTGAAAATTACTTGTCTTTACGATAACTCAAGAACAGCTGGCACTACAAACGCAAAACTTAGCATGAATGTTTGTGTCATGGTTTAGTTGTGCACCTCCCCTTTTGGGTAGATGCGCACAAGAAATGTGGTTGCCATGGTAACAAAATGTGTAAAAAATCACTAAAAATTGCTTGTCTTCACGATAACTCAAGAACAGCTGGCACTACAAACTCGAAACTTGGCAGGCATGTTTGTGTCATGGTGTAGTTGTGCACCTCCCCTTTTGGGTAGATTCACATAAGAAATGTAGGTGCCATGGTAACAAAACTTGTAAAAAATCACTAAAAATTGCTGGCACTACACAAACTCAAAATCACTAAAAATTGCTGGCATTACAAACTCGAAACTTAGCAGGAATGTTTGTGTCATTTTCGTTGAAGACCATGACATGTTCATATGTTTTACAAACACCTTTTGTTTATTATATTATATGCTTTTTCATGGGCGTTACAACTATATATTATGCACATAAACGTGTTCATACAAACTGTAAAATAGAAACAAGTTCACGCATCAGTGTAGTTATTAATATCTAGATACGTAAAATTGCTTTAATTTGCATAACATTTACCAAAAAAATCATGGTTAGCGAGCCCCAAATCCTAACAGTCTTGTGACATTGTTTCTCTTTTATGATTAACTTTTGCGTACATCGTAGAAATTCCTGGCTATGCCACTGTGTTTGCGTTGTCTTATAATTAATTATTCAAATGGAATATAAACTGTCCAGTTTTTTAGCGAGAAAGCAGTAGTTAAAGCAAGATGAATTATCGAGGTCTGCAGTCAAAGTTGGAAACTAAAATGTTAAATGGTCTATTTCAGGGTTCCTCTTCTGTAACATCCATGACCCGTATACAACAAACCGTGGCAACGTATTTTAGATTTTCACTGATGGACCTACTGTCCAAGATGGTGGCTGGTTCCCCTCATTTTGTCAGGTATGATTTGTGGTAGTTTGTAGTTCTAAGGATTATAATCCCTCTGCCATTGTACCAAGAGGATAATTTCTCACTGGCAAGGCATGTTAAGAGAATGGACCTAGAATTTAGATACTGTATTACATTATATGAAGGTGGCTTGTTCCCTTCATTCTGTCCTGTATGAGAATTAAAAAACTTCTAATATTTATTGGTGACTGGTTCCCCTCATTTTGTTAACTAAATTGTTAAAGATACCAAATACAAGACACTAGTAATTTTCATCAATATACACAATTCGATATCAATATTATAGGTGCATCAGACCAAATGAAGAAAACATGCCGGACCAGTTTGACATAAAGAAGGTCACCATTCAGCTCACATACACGGGTGTACTCGAGACAACACGCATCAGACGTGAGGGATACTCTCACAGAATACTGTTTGCCGAGTTTGTAAAAAGGTACATAACCGCTGCGGGATCGAATCCCACTGGGATCTCAACTTGTAAATGAGAAAGTGTTGATTCTTATTGATGGTGGGAGGTATACAGTAATGGTTCTACCAAGGAAAAAGGGGGTGGCCTGCCTCTACCACAAACAAATCGACCACATTTTGCCTAAAATGTGCTAAAAAAGATGTAAAATGCCATTCAAACAAACAAAACAAACAAACATAGTCAGGTCCGTGTGTCTATGTACAGAACAATCAAAGTTAATTGTTGACTGTTCATGGGAAACTTTAAGTTAATTGTTGACTGTTCATGGGAAACTTTAAGTTAATTGTTGACTGTTCATGGGAAACTTTAAGTTAATTGTTGACTGTTCATGGGAATCTTTAAGTTAATTGTTGACTGTTCATGGGAGACTTTAAGTTAATTGTTGACTGTTCATGGGAAACTTTAAGTTAATTGTTGACTGTTCATGGGAAACTTTAAGTTAATTGTTGACTGTTCATGGGAAACTTTAAGTTAATTGTTGACTGTTCATGGGAAACTTTAAGTTAATTGTTGACTGTTCATGGGAGACTTTAAGTTAATTGTTGACTGTTCATGGAAACTTTAAGTTAATTGTTGACTGTTCATGGGAAACTTTAAGTTAATTGTTGACTGTTCATGGGAAGACTGTTCATGGGAAACTTTAAGTTAATTGTTGACTGTTCATGGGAGACTTTAAGTTAATTGTTGACTGTTCATGGAAACTTTAAGTTAATTGTTGACTGTTCATGGGAAACTTTAAGTTAATTGTTGACTGTTCAAGGGAAACTTTATGTTAATTGTTGACTGTTCATGGGAAACATTAAGTTAATTGTTGACTGTTCATGGGAAACTTTATGTTAATTGTTGATTGTTCATGGGAAACTTTATGTTAATTGTTGACTGTTCATGTGAAACTTTAAGTTAATTGTTGACTGTTCATGGGAAACTTTAAGTTAATTGTTTACTGTTCATGGGAAACTTTAAGTTAATTGTTGACTGTTCATGGGAAACTTTATGTTAATTGTTGACTGTTCATGGGGAACTTTAAGTTAATTGTTGACTGTTCATGGGAAACTTTAAGTTAATTGTTAAGTTAATTGTTGACTGCTCATGGGAAACTTTAAGTTAATTGTTTACTGTTCATGGGAAACTTTAAGTTAATTGTTTACTGTTCATGGGAAACTTTAAGTTAATTGTTGACTGTTCATGGGATACTTAAAGTTAATTGTTGACTGTTCATGGGAAACTTTCAGTTAATTGTTGACTGTTCATGGGAATCTTTAAGTTAATTGTTGACTGTTCATGGGAAACTTTATGTTAATTGTTGACTGTTCATGGGAAACTTTAAGTTAATTGTTGACTGTTCATGGGAAACTTTAAGTTAATTGTTGACTGTTCATGGGAAAATTTATGTTAATTGTTGACTGTTCATGGGAAACTTTAAGTTAATTGTTGACTGTTCATGGGAAACTTTATGTTAATTGTTGACTGTTCATGGGAAACTTTAAGTTAATTGTTGACTGGTCATGGGAAACTTTAAGTTAATTGTTGACTGTTTATGGGAAACATTAAGTTAATTGTTGACTGTTCATGGGAAACTTTCTGTTAATTGTTGACTGTTCATGGAAACTTTAAGTTAATTGTTGACATTATGGGAAACTTTATGTTAATTGTTGACAGTTCATGTGAAACTTTAAGTTAATTGTTGACTGTTCATGGGAAACTTTAAGTTAATTGTTTACTGTTCATGGGAAACTTTAAGTTAATTGTTGACTGTTCATGGGAAACTTTATGTTAATTGTTGACTGTGCATGAGGAACTTTAAGTTAATTGTTGACTGTTCATGGGAAACTTTAAGTTAATTGTTAAGTTAATTGTTGACTGTTCATGGGAAACTTTATGTTAATTGTTGACTGTTCATGGGCAACTTTAAGTTAATTGTTGACTTTCATGGGAAACTTTAAGTTAATTGTTGACTGTTCATGGGAAACTTTCAGTTAATTGTTGACTGTTCATGGGAAACTTTAAATTAAGTGTTGACTGTTCATGGGAAACTTTAAGTTAATTGTTGACTGTTCATGGGAAACTTTAAATTAAGTGTTGACTGTTCATGGGAAACTTTAAGTTAATTGTTGACTGTTCATGGGAAACTTTAAGTTAATTGTTGACTGTTCATGGGAAACTTTTAGTTAATTGTTGACTGTTCATGGGAAACTTTAAGTTAATTGTTGACTGTTCATGGGAAACTTTAAGTTAATTGTTGACTGTTCATGGGAAACTTTATGTTAATTGTTGACTGTTCATGGGAAACTTTAAGTTAATTGTTGACTGTTCATGGGAAACTTTAAGTTAATTGTTGACTGTTCATGGGAAACTTTAAGTTAATTGTTGACTGTTCATGGGAATCTTTAAGTTAATTGTTGACTGTTCATGGGAGACTTTAAGTTAATTGTTGACTGTTCATGGGAAACTTTAAGTTAATTGTTGACTGTTCATGGGAAACTTTATGTTAATTGTTGACTGTTCATGTGAAACTTTAAGTTAATTGTTGACTGTTCATGGGAAACTTTAAGTTAATTGTTTACTGTTCATGGGAAACTTTAAGTTAATTGTTGACTGTTCATGGGAAACTTTATGTTAATTGTTGACTGTTCATGGGGAACTTTAAGTTAATTGTTGACTGTTCATGGGAAACTTTAAGTTAATTGTTAAGTTAATTGTTGACTGTTCATGGGAAACTTTAAGTTAATTGTTTACTGTTCATGGGAAACTTTAAGTTAATTGTTTACTGTTCATGGGAAACTTTAAGTTAATTGTTGACTGTTCATGGGATACTTAAAGTTAATTGTTGACTGTTCATGGGAAACTTTCAGTTAATTGTTGACTGTTCATGGGAATCTTTAAGTTAATTGTTGACTGTTCATGGGAAACTTTATGTTAATTGTTGACTGTTCATGGGAAACTTTAAGTTAATTGTTGACTGTTCATGGGAAACTTTAAGTTAATTGTTGACTGTTCATGGGAAAATTTATGTTAATTGTTGACTGTTCATGGGAAACTTTAAGTTAATTGTTGACTGTTCATGGGAAACTTTATGTTAATTGTTGACTGTTCATGGGAAACTTTAAGTTAATTGTTGACTGGTCATGGGAAACTTTAAGTTAATTGTTGACTGTTTATGGGAAACATTAAGTTAATTGTTGACTGTTCATGGGAAACTTTATGTTAATTGTTGACTGTTCATGGGAAACTTTAAGTTAATTGTTGACATTATGGGAAACTTTATGTTAATTGTTGACAGTTCATGTGAAACTTTAAGTTAATTGTTGACTGTTCATGGGAAACTTTAAGTTAATTGTTTACTGTTCATGGGAAACTTTAAGTTAATTGTTGACTGTTCATGGGAAACTTTATGTTAATTGTTGACTGTGCATGAGGAACTTTAAGTTAATTGTTGACTGTTCATGGGAAACTTTAAGTTAATTGTTAAGTTAATTGTTGACTGTTCATGGGAAACTTTATGTTAATTGTTGACTGTTCATGGGCAACTTTAAGTTAATTGTTGACTTTCATGGGAAACTTTAAGTTAATTGTTGACTGTTCATGGGAAACTTTCAGTTAATTGTTGACTGTTCATGGGAAACTTTAAATTAAGTGTTGACTGTTCATGGGAAACTTTAAGTTAATTGTTGACTGTTCATGGGAAACTTTAAATTAAGTGTTGACTGTTCATGGGAAACTTTAAGTTAATTGTTGACTGTTCATGGGAAACTTTAAGTTAATTGTTGACTGTTCATGGGAAACTTTTAGTTAATTGTTGACTGTTCATGGGAAACTTTAAGTTAATTGTTGACTGTTCATGGGAAACTTTAAGTTAATTGTTGACTGTTCATGGGAAACTTTATGTTAATTGTTGACTGTTCATGGGAAACTTTAAGTTAATTGTTGACTGTTCATGGGAAACTTTAAGTTAATTGTTGACTGTTCATGGGAAACTTTATGTTAATTGTTGACTGTTCATGGGGAACTTTAAGTTAATTGTTGACTGTTCATGGGAAACTTTAAGTTAATTGTTAAGTTAATTGTTGACTGTTCATGGGAAACTTTATGTTAATTGTTGACTGTTCATGGGAAACTTTAAGTTAATTGTTGACTGTTCATGGGAAACTTTATGTTAGAAAAAGTCCTATGTGTTATGCATTCTATTCTGAAATTTTACAACTGGGTTACATGATGTTTCGCAGATAAACTCAAAGAATTTCAAAACCATCTCACTGTTTCGCAGAAAAAAATCTACCCCAAAATAAAATTCCATTAAACTTAGACAAATGAACCAGTATGCACTGTAAGTTCTGTGCATTTTGGACTAATGGCGAGTTATCCGTCGTCCGTCATCCGTCCGTCCGTCATTAACTTTTGTCTCGTTAAGATGATAGGGCCTTCATTTTTCATCCGATCTTTACCAAACTTGAACAGGTTGTTAATATCAATGAAAGCTCGCACAAGTTTGAAAACCAGCCAGATTGGACCAGTAACAGCGGAGTTATGGCCCTTGATTTAGTTAAAAATGCTATATTTTGCCTCGTTAAGACGATAGGGCCTTCATTTTTCATCCTATCTTTACCAAACTTTACCACATTGTTAATATCAATGAAAGCTTGGACAAGTTCGAAAACCACCCAGATTGGACCAGTAACAGCGGAGTTATGGCCCTTGATTTAGTTAAAAATTATATAGTTTGCCTCATTAAGATGATAGGGCCTTCATTTTTCATCCTATCTTTACCAAACTTTACCAAACTTTACCGTATTGTTAATATCAATGAAAGCTCTGACGAGTTCGAAAACCAGCCATATCGGACTAGTTACAGCGGAGTTCTGGCCCTTGATTTAGTTCAAAATGCTATATTTTGCCTCGTTAAGACGATAGCGGCTTCATTGTTCATCCGATCTTTACCAAACTGTATCAGATTGTTAATATCAATGAAAGCTCGGACAAGTTCGAAAACAATCCATATCGGACCAGTAACAGCTGAGTTAATGCTCTTGATTTAGTTCAAAATGCTATATTTTGCCTCTTTAAGACGATAGGGCTTTCATTTTTTATTCGATCATTACCAAACTTTACCAGATTGTTAATGTCAATGAAAGCTCGGTCAAGTTCGAAAACCAGCCAGGTCGAACCAGTAACAGCGGAGTTACGGCCCTTGATTTTGTTAAAAATGCTATAATTTGCCTCGTCATACGATAGGGCCTTCATTTTGCATCTGATCTTTGCCAAACTTTACGAGATTTTATGACTTTCTTTTTTCTTTTTTTTTTCCTTTTTTTTTAAATTTTTCTTTTTTTTTTGAATTTTTTTTTTTTGTTAATTCTTTTTTTTAAAATTATTTTTTGAATTTTTTTTTTTAATTTTTTTTTTTTAATTTCTTTTTGAATTTTTGATTTTTTTTTAGCTCTATGTTCCAGTCGGATCAGTAACAGAGGAGTTATGGCTCTTGATTTAGTTAAAAATGCTATATTTTTCCTCGTTAATACGGTAGGGCCTTCACTTTTCAACTGATCTTTTATCAAACTTTACCAGATTGTTTAGTTATGGCCCTTGATTTACTCAAAAACTGTTTTTTGCCCGAAACTTCCAAAAAAACGTAAATGGCAGTCACTCGCTTCATTGATGTTATAAGAGCCATGTTAGCCAGTAGAGCGTCCACAGGCCCTGTTGGGCCTCTTGTTTTATTTAGTAAAATTTTAATATACTAAAAAAACATTTTAAAATTAATTGCATCTATTGTTTATTATAAAACGAAATCTGAAAATGGGAGCAGGGTGGGATGTTGTAATAATTGCTCTTGAATACCCTGGATTCAATGGCTTCAAAGCATAGAAAATAAATACTTATTTGTATGTGATTCTACCTAAAGAAAAAACATAAGTTCACCAATTGTTGTATGGAAAACGTCATGTGTATGAACTGGCCATATCGTATTGAATTTTTCCGTATATACTCAAAAGTAAGATGTTTGTAAAAGGATTGAATTTTTAGCTCTACTGACCGTCCGTCCGTCTTTAACCTTTTGTCTCATTAAGACGCGAAAGGACCTTCATTTTTCATCTGATCTTTACCAAACTTTACCAGATTGTTAATGTCAATGATAGCTCGGACAAGTACGAAAACCAGCCATATCAGACCAGTAACAGCGGAGTTATGGCCCTTGATTTAGTTAAAAATGCTATATTTTGCCATGTTAGGATGATAGGGCCTTCATTTTTCATCTGATTTATATGAAACTTTAACAGATTGTTAATGTCAATGAAAGCTCGGAAAATTGCGAAAACCAGCCAGATCGGACCACTAACAGCAGTGTTATGGCCCTTGATTTATTTAAAAATGCTATATTTTGCCTCGTTAAGAAGATAGGGCTTTCATTTTTCATGCGATCTTTACCAAATTTTACCAGATTGTTAATGTCAATAAAAGCTCGAACAAGTTCGAAAACCAGCCATATCAGACCAGTAACAGTGGAGTTATGTTCCTTGATCTCGTTAAATATGCTATATTTTGCCTTGTTACGGCGATAGGCCCTTCATTTTTCATCTGATCTTTACCAAACTTTACCAGATTTTTTTTTTCTTTTATTATTTTTATATTTCTTTATTTTTTAGCTCTACTGGCCAAAGGCCAGCAGAGCTTATGGGATGCTGAGTTGTCCGTCGTCCGTCCGTCGTAAACTTTTGTCTCGTTAAGACTATAGAGCCTTCATTTTTAATCCGATCTTTACCAAACTTTACCAGATTGTTAATGTCAATGAAAGCTCGGAATAGTTTGAAAACCAGCCAGATCGGACCAGTAACAGCGGAGTTATGGCCCTTGATTTCATTAAAAAACGTATATTTTGCATTGTTAAGGCGATAGGGCCTTCATTTTTCATCTGATCTTTACCAAACTTTACCAGATTTTTCTCTTTTTCTTTATTATTTTTTTTTTTTTTAAATTTTTACATTTTTCTTTTTTTAGTTTTTCAATATATTTTTTTTTCATTATTATTAATTTTTTTTTTTTCATTTTTAGCTCTACTGATCAGAGATGCGCAGAGCTTATGCCGTGGTGCGGCGTCCGTCGTCCGTCCGTCCGTCCGTCCGTCTGTCCGTCTGTCCGTCTGTCTGTCCGTAAACTTTTATTTGTAGCGACTTCACAGCTGAAACTACTGGATGGATATTCATGAAACTTTACAGAAATGTTGCCCATAAAGTCTAGTTGATCCTAGCAAAAATTCATGTTGATGTGAAATCCAAGATGGCCGCCAAAGCTAAAAATAGAGTTTTAAAATACAAGTTTGTAGCGACTTCTTCTTGAAAACTATAAGTGATATTGATATGGGACTTTTTCTAAAATGATCAGCATGACATGATGTTGATCCTAGTCAAATATCATTTTGATTCAACGTTAAACATGGCTGCCAGCGGCCATCTTTGTTTACATAGAGTTATATAGTAAAAACTTGTAGCGACTACTTCTCTGAAACTACTTGGCGGATTGTCATGAAACTTTACAGGAATGTTGCTCTTGATGTCTAATTGATCCTAGAAAAATTTCAGGTCGGCCGGAAATTCAAGATGGCCGTCACAGCTAAAAATAGATTTTTAAAAAATAAGTTTGTAGCGACTACTTCTTGAAAACTATAAGTGATATTGATATGGGACTTTTTCTAAAATGATCAGCATTACCTGATGTTGATCCTAGTCAAAAATCGTTTTGATTCAACGTTAAACATGGCTGCCAGTGGCCATCTTTGTTTACATAGAGTTATATAGTAAAAACTTGTAGCGACTACTCCTCTGAAACTACTTGGCGGATTGTCATGAAACTTTACAGGAATGTTGCTCTTGATGTCTAATTGATCCTATCAAAATTTCAGGTCGGCCGGAAATTCAAGATGGCCGTCACAGCTAAAAATAGATTTTTAAAAAATAAGTTTGTAGCGACTACTTCTTGAAAACTATAAGTGATATTGATATGGGACTTTTTCTAAAATGATCAGCATTACCTGATGTTGATCCTAGTCAAAAATCGTTTTGATTCAACGTTAAACATGGCTGCCAGTGGCCATCTTTGTTTACATAGAGTTATATAGTAAAAACTTGTAGCGACTACTCCTCTGAAACTACTTGGCGGATTGTCATGAAACTTTACAGGAATGTTGCTCTTGATGTCTAATTGATCCTATCAAAATTTCAGGTCGGCCGGAAATTCAAGATGGCCGTCACAGCTAAAAATAGATTTTTAAAAAATAAGTTTGTAGCGACTACTTCTTGAAAACTATAAGTGATATTGATATGGGACTTTTTCTAAAATGATCAGCATGACATGATGTAGATCCTTGTGGAAAATTATTTTGATTCGACATTAAACATGGCTGCCAGTGGCCATCTTTGGTTACATAGAGTTATATAGTAAAAACTTGTAGCGACTACGCCTCTGAAACTACTTGACGGATGTTCATGAAACTTCACAGGAATGTTGCTCTTGATGTCTAGTTGATCCTAGAAAAATTTCAGGTCGGCCGGAAATTCAAGATGGCCGCCACAGCTAAAAATAGATTTAAAATAAATAAGTTTGTAGCAACTACTTCTTCAAAACAATAAGAGATATTGATATGGGACTTTTTCTAAAATGATCAGTATGACATGATGTTGGTCCTTGTCGAAAATCGTTTTGATTTGACCTTAAACATGGCTGCTTTGTTTACATAGAGTTATATAATGAAAACTTGTAGCGACTACTTCTTTGAAACTACCTGACGGATTTTCATGAAACTTCACAGGAATGTTGCTCTTAATGTCTTATTGATCTTAGCAAAATTTCAGGTCGGCCGGAAATTCAAGATGGCCGCCACGGTTAAAAATAGATTTTCAAAAAACAAGTCTGTAGCGACTACTTCCTGAAATCAAAATCAATCAGTAGAGCTTCAAGGTCATTGACCTCTTGTTATTATCTCTACTGGCAAAGTTCGAAACCAGCCAGATCGGACCAGTAACGGCGGAGATATGGCTCTTGATTTATTTAAAAATGCTATATTTTGTCTCTTTAAGAAGATAGTCACACGCTTCATTGATGTTATAAGAGCCATATTAGCCAGTAGAGCGTCCACAGGCCCTCTTGGGCCTCTTGTTTTAACATAAAAGCAGAAAATTACTTAAATATTAAATTAAAGTTATAATTCGTATGGCATATTACAGGTATCAATTACTGGCCTTAGGTCACATTGACCGGGTGACCCCAGATAAGAAGGGCTGCCAGATACTGTTGAAGGAACTGGGGCTGACTGACTGGGCGCTGGGTCATACAAAGGTATGTTACAAAAGTGACAGTGTTCCTGTCATGATACTAATGCCTTCACTGGGTTGGAACATATCCCTGATCACACTGGGTTGATACATATCCCCGATCACACTGGGTTGATACATATCCCCGATCACACTGGGTTGATACATATCCCCGATCACACTGGGTTGATACATATCCCCGATCACACTGGGTTGATACATATCCCCGATCACACTGGGTTGGAACATATCCCTGATCACACTGGGCTGATACATATCCCTGATCACACTGGGTTGATACATATCCCCGATCACACTGGGTTGATACATATCCCCGATCACACGGCTGATACATATCCCTGATCACACTGGGTTGATACATATCCCCGATCACACTGGGTTGATACATATCCCCATCACACTGGGTTGATACATATCCCCGATCACACTGGGTTGATACACATCCCCGATCACACTGGGTTGATACATATCCCCGATCACACTGGGTTGATACATATCCCTGATCACACTGGGTTGATATATATCCCTGATCGCACTGGGTTGATATATATCCCTGATCACACAGGGTTGATCTATATCCCTGATCACACTGGGTTGATACATATCCCTGATCACACTGGGTTGATACATATCCCTGATCAGTGTTAAATATACTCAGTACAATTAAAACTGGAAATATTTTGATTTTCGATTATTTTCAGTCCACTGTTTTTTTATTTTTTTTATTATTTACAGGTATTCCTGAAGTTCTACCACACTGAGGTGTTGGCCAGGAGATATGAGGATGTAAAGAGGAAGGTAGTGAGAATACAGTCTGTGATACATATAATTATTATTTACAGGTATTCCTGAAGTTCTACCACACTGAGGTGTTGGCCAGGAGATTTGAGGATGTACAGAGGAAGGTAGTCAGAATACAGTCTGTGATACGTATGCACCTGGCCAGGAATGCATACTTCACACTCAAGTGGAAACTGCAGAAATTTGCCCTCATCATGCAGAAGTGTAAGTACAAAGTAGTGTCACCATATTTCCCCTAATAGTCTGTTTATAGACCCATCAACTGTCTGTAAACAAAAGCATGTCAATTAGTATGCGACACAAAAGTGGTTGTTATGTGTTAAGGTAATTTGTTGTAAAAAAAAATGATGTTGGGGTCTAAATGCAAAATAACTGTAACTGTATATAAATAAAGAACAAGATAAGATATTTTCGCATTGAACCCTCCATTAATAAACCACACAGTCACTATCTGGTTTAAACCCCTGATCGTTAAATGACTAATATAGGTTTGTTTCTTTGGTATTGTAGATGCGCGTGGTTGGCTGGTTAGAAGGAAATATAAGAAGATGTTTGAGAACAGAAAACATGCTGCAGTTATGATACAGAAAGGTAAAACAAAATATTCAGGGCTGGTGACCTGACTGGAACTTGTCGGAGATAATGTCAGGCTTTGTTTAACCCTTTCGCTGCCGATGGCGACTTTTGTCGACTGTTTTGTGCTATTCATATGACACTGTTTTCCTAACAACGACACCGGGAATTCCCCCGATTTCAAAACGAGGTTCTTTGTTTGCAAGAAACTAATTTTAACCAAAGGAATTTCGGCATATGTGTATGTTAAAACGTAAATAAAAGGACAAATTGTATAGGGATTTCGAGACATAAAAATGGCTTCCTCAAAAAAGGGGCCAATGTTTACAGGATCGCAAGTTCTGCAAATGATTTGCTACGACAGCGAAGGTGAAGGTGGCGATTATGAAACAGATTCTGACGAAGAAATGAGTGATATTTTCTTTTGATATTTTACGTATATTCACCTAATTAAACTGATATGAATGATAAAATTATGATATTTTAACATTTTTAATTATATAATTAAATTATATAATGCTTTGAAGTAGAATTTTTATTTTTTATATTATTATTGAAGTTTATGTATATATCTATGTCCTGTTCAAATTTGAAGTTGATATGTCTTGAAATAACGAAGTTATGGCCGTTTTCCCAATTACACCCAATTATCAGGAATCCCTGTAAAAATATTTGGCACTGGGGAGTACATTTGCCTATTAATTTGACAGTGAAAGGGTTAACGCATAACTTGCCATATGGGAGTGTTATAAAGCCATGATATATTTATAATATTATACTAGAGAAATAAATGTGCAAATTAAGACCGAATCATCGTTCGGTTATTTTTACTTCAATTCGGAGAACGTCTGAATTGCCTCGTTGATAGTTCTGTTGTTCGTTTTTTTACAGAGAAGACACAGTCAACATATGATATCATCATATGATGTCATCATACAAACATACAATGTCATCAGATGTAAACGTTATATATAGGCAGCTACACTGCATTGTGACGATAATAAATGAGGCTATAATTGACATGATGCTTGACACAGCCTCGCATCATATGTTTTTATCCTACTTGTTTAATAAATTTAATATTAAACAGGCACTCGATCATGTTAAGGTACTCTATTTAGCTATTAATTTTGTTTTTATATTTAAAAAAACAACAATATAGTTACTTCTAGAGCATGGCCATCCATGGTTCCAACCATTATAAATACTGTATAATCCCTAATAAACGCCCCTCCCCTAATAAATGCCCCCTTCAGAGTATTTTTTTTTTAACTTACCAAATGATGCAAGTTAATCTGTTTCATTCCCAATGGAACACACAAAATCACTAGAAAACTTAAAATCTGATACATTGATTGATTGTCATGCGGACTTCGGTTTTCTTGGTAAAGAAAATCATTAAATAATGTCTGATTTAAAAGCTAAATTATTTATTTTTGGTCTCAAATAAATGCCCCCCGTTTTAAAAAATGTTACGCCCCCGGGGCGTTTATTGGGGATTATAGGGTAGTTCAGAAATTCAATTTAGCATGAATCATGTGTATTGAAACATTTGAGTGGGTATATTTTATTACCCACCTACAGTACTTTAGAGAAATAGTAAGTAGTTGAAGATGTTCGAGAAAAACAAAAAAGCACACGACAGTGACTGTTGTCATCACAGACTGTATAGGAGTTCTAGTTTAGCTTAAGTTGATAAAATTGAAATATTTTATATACAATACAGCAACAAATCTCTGATAAATGTTTTACAGAAAATAAAAATAAACTCATTGAAAAACATGTTTCGGTATACTATTTCAGTTACACGAGGATATTTCACCCGGAAGCGGTACATTCCGGAGATACATCTGAGAAGGAAGTCCGTAGTGAAGATTCAGTCTCAGTATAGAGGCCACGTTGCACGGATCCAAGTGAAGAAACTGAGAGATGAGCAGAACCAGAAAGCTGCGTTCATTCAGCGAGGTTTGTATTTATTTAGATTTTAATGTTTTGGGGTGCACAGGAGAGGATTGGAAATTGGAAGTCAGGGGAGAGAACAGTGAGTAGCGATTGGTGATGAGTCTGGGAAAAATGGGGACAGAGTAGGGCCAGAGAGATGTTGATATTGTGGATGAGAAGGTGGTTAAGAAAGACATTGATAGAGTATACAATATTTCCTGGGTTTTTGGTATAATAACTGTTTTGATAAGACAGAGCCTTGGTTCTGAAAATTATACCTCAGTTTGCAATTTTCCTATCTGAATTAGATATCCTTGATTGATACGTTTTTGGGCATATTGTTCACATTGTGAGTGTTCACGATGCCATCAGTATTCAATTGTACACTTCTTAACAACATATGTAATGAAACTGTTTACATTCTCAACGTTGATAAGAGTGAGTTGTAAGAGTAAGACGAGATTGTTCAATCTGTCGAAAAGATTTTTCCAGCATCTGTTAAAAACAAGGATATCCTTAGAAGTATTGGTTTGTGATGGAGGCCAGGTTAGAAGTCAATCATGAGTAAGGTGGTGTCAGTGACACTGATATAGAGGATGGGGAGTGTTGAAAGGAAGCAGAAGGTGAAGGCTATGGCAAGTAAGTGAGGGGACAGACTGAGAGTATTGGTTTGTGATGGAGGCCAGGTTTGACGTCAATCATGAGTAAGGTGGTGTCTGTGACACTGATATAGAGGATGGGGTGTGTTGAAAGGAAGCAGAAGGGGAAGGCCATGGCAAGTAAGTGAGGGGACAGACTGAGAGTATTGGTTTGTGATGGAGGCTAGGTTTGACGTCAATCATGAGTAAGGTGGTGTCCGTGACACTGATATAGAGGATGGTGAGTGTTGAAAGGAAGGCTAAGGCAAGTAAGTGAGGGGACAGACTGAGAGTATTGGTTTGAGATGGAGGTCAGGTTTTAAGTCGTGCAGACGTGAGGTGGTGTCAGTGACATTGATATAGAGGATGGGGAGTGTTGAAAGGAAGCAGAAGGGGAAGGCTATGGCAAGTAAGTGAGGGGACAGACTGAGAGTACTGGTTTGAGATGGAGGCCAGGTTTGAAGTCGTGCAGACGCGAGGTGGTGTCAGTGACATTGATATAGAGGATGGTGAGTGTTGAAAGGAAGCAGAAGGGGAAGGCTATGGCAAGTAAGTGAGGGTACAGACTGAGAGTATTGGTTTGTGATGGAGGCCAGGTTTGAAATCGTACAGACGTGAGTTGGTGTCAGAGTGACATTGATATAGAGAATGGTGAGTGTTGAAAGGAAGCAGAAGGGGAGGTGATGGCAAGAAGGGGAGGGGATAATGTGGAAGTATTGTTGGTGACGGAGGCCAGGTTTGAAATTAGGAAGAAAGGTGACAGTGAGATGTTCTGTTGAGTGTTGAGAAGGAGTATTAGGGAAGAGACAGCCAAAGTGTTGAGGAGTATTAAGGCAGGACTACTGGAAATTGCGGAAAGCGACAGTGGGCATGAGGAAGACTGGATTTGGAGTCGAATATGGGGGTACAAATGGATGGTGATATTGATGGTGATGAGTGTTTGGGATGGGAGGGTTATGGGAAGTAGGAAGAGAGAAGAATGAGTGAGAAAGAGATGGGGGGTATGTTCATGATGGTGGCCTGGTTTGGAACTGGGAAGAATAAGGTGGGTGAGGTGTGGGGTGGATCAGAGACGTAACTTCAACATTAGCGATACTGTTATATGAACTGCCTTGCATAATTAGTTAGACCAAACTAGACCAAACTTGATACAGGATCTTGGATCTTATTACATATTAAGTCAGATTTCTCAAGGTTTCATATCTTTGAGTGAAAGTACAGACACCTTGGAATTAAAGTATTAAGGTGATACGTTTATGTTCAGGGGACTATCAAATATAGCTAATCATTATTTATGCATGCTGAAATGGTTAATTAAAATTATCTCTAATTTGATCTCAGCATTTAGATCCCGTCAAGCCAAACTTCTTGCCCAACAAAAGCAGATGTCCGAACAAAAGACGACGACGTCTGCGGCAGTGACAATCCAGGCATACTATCGTATGTGGCGATGTCGGCGGACGTACCAGGTGTTACAGAAGTACAGGGACCAAAAAGAGTTGCAGCTTATTTACTTCTCACAACAGGTTAGCAGGTTGACGCAAACATTCTTTATTTCAATAACTGGAAACATTTTCATCACCCCTTGCAAGGCTCGGGAAACTGACAAAAGATGTTATAAACACATGAAGTATTGTAAATAACAACAAATAAATTGGCTCTCTTTTGCTGAGTATCTCCTTTTTGAAGAGCTAATATAATATTCTGCTCTTTCAGTATTATTTTTTATACCCCCGAAGGGCGGCATATAGTAGTCGCACTGTCCGTCAGCAAAATTCAGGTCCGTGGTTCCAAGGGCAAGGTCACACTTAGAGGTCAAAGGTAAAAAAGAACTGCTTGCTTGTCTGGTTAATAACTCTGACATTCGTGGACGGATTTTCAAATAACGACACAAGTGCTCACCACAACAAGATGATGTGTCGCGCGCAAAATCCAGGTCGGTGTCTCCAAGGTCACAAGGTCAAAACCACTTCGGGGGCATTTGTCACTTACAGTGACATTTCTTGTTATTCATGCATAGTGCTGTGCTTTTAAGTGCGCCGCACCTATAACACGACATGGATTAACAGGGGATTTTATAAAATTCTTATTTGTTTATAAAAATCATACAAACTTAAATGCGTTAAAAACAACACTCTTTGATTATATACATGCAGTTATACTCAATAGTTGTATATACATTTTCTGTGTTAAAATTAACTGTAAACTCAAATCAAGCATTACAATTGGTAGACAGGTGATAAAAGGGGGTAAAGGTAACACTGGCTGAGTCATTTGGCATGGCAGGTCACAGATTGAACTTGACAGTCCAGAACCTATACAACCAGCCCAGACCACTTGTGTAATATAATGCAGTGGGTTAAGACTGAAAACAAACAACAGAAAAGAAAAAAATAGATTTTAAATAATACATTTTCTAGAAGACAAAAGTGATTTAGTGAAGTTTTATGTTAAAGGCACTGGAGGCGATCTGGAAAACATACGGGTTTCGTTCCAAATTGGGATAAAACCATCACAGCTTGCATAATGAATGCTCATATCCACTAAACTAGTCCCCATGAAACGTCTGATTAAACTATAATGAATGAAATCATTTGGTCGAGAAAATTTCGACGACACCACAAATTATGATTTAACAACAAATCGGACCAACGATTTTCAATTTTTTTAAAGTAATAAATAAACTGAAGGTAATACGCGACTCAGTTTAATGCATGTGCACATTTCATATGAAACTGATTACTCTTCCAGGTCACCTCCAGTCCCTGTAGGACTTACAGATCATTATCAAGTGGCATATATTTACATTCACACTATAAGTCAGTGTTATAGACTACACTATGCTGATTATCCTACTGTGATATTCTAATGATTGATTTGTCTTATTTTTTATCTTTAGGTTGAAGCCTATTCTGAAGACATGATATTGAAATTCACCAAGACTAACAATACAGCTAAGCCTGTCCCCATCCCAGATCACCATGTGTCCCCTCCATCCCCTAAAGCAGCACCTAAACCAAAAGCCGAGCCTCACCCAAAGGACAAGAGAAAGCGCCGAGCTCCCAGCATGCCAAAACAGTTGGCTAAGCAACCGAATATTGTCATGGATGTCGGGGAGGAGCGATTGGAACACATGAAGAAGATGAGTGAGCTGAAATCACTCATGCCTGACTTGGAACTGCAGTATTATACACACATGGTTAGTAATCATATTGAGTATCAGTAATGACGAGTATTAGTAATCTCATTAATTGAGTACTTATGATGATAAGAACCAGTACTCACATTGAGTACCAATAATGATGAGAACAAGTACTGGTAATGACGAGTATGAGTAATCTCATTAATCAAGTACTTATAATGATGAGTACCAGTAATGACAATAATGATGAGTACAGGTACTCACGTTGAGTACCAATAATGATGAGTATTGATGAGTATGTATAATGATGAGTACCAGTAATAGTAACTTGTTTACAAGCCCATTGATGGACATTTGTTGATTTAAACAGGTAAATTAATCCACAGGTAAATGTATTTATCAAGTATCTGGTAATAGTTGTGCAGCTATACAATTCAGATTTACCTCATTTCCCCGTGCAGTCACGCAGTGGTCAAAGAAGTATCTACGTCATGCCAATAATACTTATTTTTACATACAAGTTAATAGCAGTTTTAAATATATGTTTCTCTGCGGGACTATCAAGAAATGTTCATATGATGTTAAAGAGTTAAATTTGTTAATTGATAATACTACAAAAAGGGTGGCCATTCACCTTTAGTCAACGAGATGAGACCATACTCTATTTGTTTTGTAGCATGCCCATTTCATCTGTCTGCCATACTCTAACTTCGGATGTCTGGTAGTTATTGCACACCAGTTGTTTTGACAGGTGTTACTTCGAGTTTAATGATTTACACTGTGCACATACAAAGGAAATGTCAGCGACCATAATACAACAATATTTATTTGAGTATTTGACACTATCCCTATTAATAAGGCAGCACTGTCTTCCTTTATCTCTTGTTCATTATCCATAATTGTCAATAAAACTGTTATTGTAGAATACTGGAGATGAAGGTAGTGAAGCAGACAAGTCTGTAGAACCTAAAGCTGGGCCGTCTTCTGGGAGAACAACGTAAGTATAAAACTTTAGTTGGTCTACTTAAGAAATAGAACATCGTTTACTGTGAATTATCGTTTAATATATCACGGTTTGGAGTTCAATTGTAAACAATAATTTCACGAGCTCGAAGGGCGAGTGAAATTATTGTTTACAATTGAACGACAAACCGTGATTAATTATAGATAATTCACCGTAAACGATGTTCTATTTCTATTCTAATACCCCTAAAATGTGAAAATAACGCACACATCTGAAATCTTTCGCATTGCTTTGCTTGCTCTTCTAACGTTGCATACGTTACAATGCGGAATGCGCAATGCTTATTCTCCTAACATTGCAAAAATTACAGTGATATATCGTTCAATATAACGAGATATTTTAAACTAGGCTATATAGTGCGGGTGTATTAGAATGAGGTATAAAACTTGTGTCGAATCAACTGATGGAAAACATCTAACATGCTTTTGACAATGTACATATGTAAATGCTTTTGAACAATTCTGTATATAAAATCAGTTGCATGTATGGTAGTTTTCATACATATATTTGTACATGAATTACAAATAGGTCTTAACAAGAAGAGATTCTTAAAAGTCACTCTAAAGTACTTTTTCTTCTTCTAATTTTCAGATAAATATTAGGCCTGAGATGCATTTTAATTCATACTCACACTTGTCATCAATCCACTTATACTAATACATAATGATATTACATACATGATCAACCATTAACAGGTCCAAGAAGCAGTTGATGAGTGAAGAAGCAGAGAATTACTACTCGACCATTGTAAAGAGGACATCAGTGAAGAGTGAAACACAGTAAGTATACACTGGTAGGGGAGGGGCCTAGTTTGGGGAGCGTATGAGTAGGGAAGTAGACAACTACTGCACAACCATTGTAAATAGGAGTTGGGAGTGGGGTGAGGGTGGGGAAGGGTTGGATGAGGACATCCGTAAAGAGTGATACATGTAAGTATATACAAGACATAACGTGGAGTTTTTAGTGGGTGGAGGGGGCGGGATTTTGGTTGGGGTGGGGTGAGTGAGCATATGTGTGAGTTTTATCAAAATATCTTCATCACAGTCACCAATAAAACATGTTCTGTTGATGTTTTATCTTTGTACGGTCTTCAAAATGTTTCAGTGAGGATGATAATTTGGCTCTGGGAGAGTCTGCAGCCACCATTGCTGTTAAACATGTAGTAGACTGGGACACACCCATATTACAGGCCAAGGAGAAGGCTCTCTCACCACGGTATGTAACCAGTCACGTCTCATATTACCTAAATTTGTTTTCTCTACTGATTTACAAGATATTTGTAGTTTGATTTTAATGGTATTGAACAAAACATGTTTAATTTATGCAAATAATTTATTTAATTATATTTTACTGGTCTTCTTCAAAATATTACAAAAAAATACATGAATGTGAAATATTTCTATAGGATTTAATCTGTAAAGTGAATTTGAGGTGAGTTTTACCTGATATTAACATGTCATTTTAGCAATGAGTGACCCTGCCATATAAGCACCTCTTGCACAATTTTTACTAACTGAACATGAATAAATAACCCAAAAAACAGACTAACCTAAAATAAACAATTCCAACTGCGTATTTGCCCCCAGAATTGTCCTATTTCCACATTGTATCTAAAATTTGTCACAATAGGAATCTAAATATCTCTATTTAAATGCAGAATATGCTTACAAAAGCATAAAATACAACTGACACAGTTTTCCAGTCTTATAACTTCAGGTATTGTGGCAGAATAAAACTTTGCTAACTGCGCCAAATTAATAGTTCCAATACAGTATTGCAAAAACTCATGTGAACTAATATACTGTAATGTTGTGTCCCACATACACTGCCACTAGCATAAAATGGCTAGATGGCAGGGCCAAATGATTTATTTATAGTACATACTAGTACTGTGCACATCAGATATCACCAGTGGCTAAACAAGTCCCATACATTTTTACCGCAGGATAAAATTCAAATGGGAACATCGGGTTATTTAATGTAAATTTGATGGTAATCTCTGTTTAAAAGTTGAAATTAAGTATATTGGTGCTTGAATGTTCTAGGATAGTGGCACTGTGTTTGAATGTGGCCATTGTGTTAAACATCATATTGAGCATGTCAACGTAATGTCATCTCCATTACATGGTCCCGCATTAATTCCATTAAGCGATGGGAAAGCTTATATTAGCAGGATTTCATAACAGATATTTCGGCAATAAAAACATGTTTAAAAACATTGTTTACAAAATTACATATTAAATGTTTTAATTTTACAATATGCAACATTTTAAGCCTAAATTAAGGTTTTATTTCATACCCCATCCAACCCCAGTTTCGCTTCTTTGAGAAGGGGTTGGATGGTGTATGATAGTTGATACTTGGACCACGTAATGATCTAGTGGATAAATTCTTTAAACAAAATGAATAATTTCATAATATTCCACCACTGATAGCGAGTATTGTGTAAAACTTCCATCAATATTGAAGTATGAAAAGTTGGTTTAAACAAATATTTATTCCAAAAATGTGGGAACACTATGTCAAATAATACATGGACAGGATTTGAAAACTTATATAAAATCATCTCCTTAAATGTCTGTGGCTTATCGAATTCAATCATTTGTCACTCCGCATTTGACCATCTGTTGGAGGTCCTGAGGCTATGGCTTATCTAGACTGGTGCTTTGGCGACGATGTGTCAAGGATGTCAGGGGACCAGTCTATGGCTTATCTAAAACAAGTTGTAATATTGTCCCCTCCTTTCGGATGTATTGAAGAGCCAGATACAGTCACCATAATGCTGACCAGACAGCATGTGAAGTTTTACATAAATGGGAAATTCATTCTAGAGTCAAGGTGGGACAGGTATCAAGTACATAGTTTGAGACCAGAGAATTTTATTGCTCCCTGAATTATTCAAATCACCCCACATGTAAGAATGTATATGGTAAGTGATAGCTTAAATTTTAATGCCATTTTCTATTTTTCTGCATAGTTTAACTGATTATTATGAAATCATGGCATGATATAGGTAACACAACTCCACCATTTATGTTTCTGTTACTTTTTCTCTTTTTTTTTATTTTAATCGAAAGTTTTAAACCAGTCACATTATAACATTCAGTAGAATTGCTGTGCTTAGTTGGTCAATGTGTTTGATACATTTCTCGTTGCTTCATGCAAGAGTAGATGCCACACGCAATATACTATTTAACCGTCTTGTAGCTAGGGTCAGTAAAATATTCTTGAAGACGTTCTGTAAATACATTGTATCACTGGTTAATGAACTGTTCAAGCTAAGGCTATACAGTTGTTTACTTATTCTAAGTAAGCTTTTCCCGTTTACTTATTCAAAGTAAGCTCCTGCTATTTACTTAACATTCTGACTGAAGTCCTCCTATTTACTTATTCTAAGTAAGCTGTTCCCGTTTACCACTTATTCAAAGTAAGCTCCTGCTATTCACTTAACATTCTGACTGAAGTCCTCCTATTTACTTATTCTAAGTAAGCTCTTCCCGTTTACCACTTATTCAAAGTAAGCTCCTGCTATTCACTTAACATTCTGACTGAAGTCCTCCTATTTACTTATTCTAAGTAAGCTCTTCCAGTTAACCACTTATTCAAAGTAAGCTCCTGCTATTCACTTAACATTCTGACTGAAGTCCTCCTATTTACTTATTCTAAGTAAGCTCTTCCCGTTTACCACTTATTCAAAGTAAGCTCCTGCTATTCACTTAACATTCTGACTGAAGTCCTCCTATTTACTTATTCTAAGTAAGCTCTTCCAGTTAACCACTTATTCAAAGTAAGCTCCTGCTATTCACTTAACATTCTGACTGAAGTCCTCCTATTTACTTATTCTAAGTAAGCTCTTCCAGTTAACCACTTATTCAAAGTAAGCTCCTGCTATTCAGTTATTCTAACTCCTCCTATTCACTTAGTCTGACTAATTAAATGCCTTATATTCACATATTCTTCTCCTTATTTTTTAGTAAGTTCTTTCTAATTGCCTATTCAAAGACAGCTCCTCCTCTTAACATAGACATATTAAGCTCCTTCCCTTTATCTATTCTTTGTTATCACCTCTTCTTTATCTATTCTTATATAGCTCCTTCTCTTTGATCTATTGTTAGCTCCTCCTCTTTATCCATTCTTAGTTTTTTTGTCACCTTTTCGAAGGAAAATGCGATACATAGAGATCACTTTGTCGTCCGTCCGTCAGTCAGTCCATCACGAAAACTTAACGTTGGCTATAACTTTTTCATTTCTTGATATTTCTTCAAACTTTCAATATATACTCACCATGACAACATCGACATGACCATACTAAAATATAAAGGTCAGGGTCACACTGAAGGTCATTATATGGGTTAAATACTCAGTTTTTTCTTCACGAAAACTTAACGTTGGCTATAACTTTCTCATTTCGTGATATTTCTTCATCAAACTTTTAATATGTACTCATCATGCCAACACCGACATGACCATACTAAAATATAAAGGTCAAGGTCACACTGAAGGTCATTATATGGGTTAAATACTCATTTTTAGCTCTACTGGCCAAGGGCCAGCAGAGCTTATGGGATCGTGTGTTGTCCGTCTTCCGTCGTCCGTCCGTCGTCCGTTAACTTTTCTTGTGTACACTCTAGAGGCCACATTTCTGATGCAATCATCATGAAACTTTGTCAGAATGTTTGTCTCAATAAAATCTCGGTCAAGTTCGAAAATGGGTCATGTGGGGTCAAAAACTAGGTCACTAGGTCAAATACTTGAAAAACCTTGTGTACACTCTAGAAGCCGTATTTCTGACCCAATCTTGATGAAACTTTGTCAAAATGTTTGTCTTAATTATATCTTGGTCAAGTTCAAAAATGGGTCACATGGTATTAAAAACTAGGTCACTAGGTCAAACTTTGGAAAAACAGTGTGTACACTCTAGAGGCCATATTTTTGACCCGATCTTGATGAAACTTTGTCAGAATGTTTGTCTCAATGAAATCTCGGTAATGTTTAAAAATGGGTCATGTGGGGTCAAAAACTAGGTCACTAGGTCAAATACTTGAAAAAACTTGTGTACACTCTAGAGGCCACATTTCTGATGCAATCATCATGAAACTTTGTCAGAATGTTTGTCTCAATGAAATCTCGGTCAAGTTCGAAAATGGGTCATGTGGGGTCAAAAACTAGGTCACTAGGTCAAATACTTGAAAAACCTTGTGTACACTCTAGAAGCCGTATTTCTGACCCAATTTTGATGAAACTTTGTCAAAATGTTTGTCTTAATTATATCTTGGTCAAGTTCAAAAATGGGTCACATGGTGTTAAAAACTAGGTCACTAGGTCAAACTTTGGAAAAACCGTGTGTACACTCTAGAGGCCATATTTTTGACCCGATCTTGATGAAACTTTGTCAGAATGTTTGTCTCAATGAAATCTCGGTCATGTTTAAAAATGGGTCATGTGGGGTCAAAAACTAGGTCACTAGGTCAAATACTTGAAAAAACTTGTGTACACTCTAGAGGTCATATTTGTTACCCAATCTTGATGAAACTTTGTCAAATTGTTTATCTTAATTATATCTTGATCAAGTTCGGAAATGGGTCACATGAAGTTAAAAACTAGGTCACTAGGTCAAATATTGGAAAAACCTTGTGTACACTCTAGAGGCCATATTTTTGACCCGATCTTGATGCAATTTTGTCAGAATATTTGTCTCAATTATAGCTTGCTAAAGTTCGAAAATGGGTCACACAGGGTCAAAAACTAGGTCACTAGGTCAAATACTTGAAAAACCTTGTGTACACTCTAGAGGCCATATTTCTGACCCGATCTTGATGAAACTTTGTCGAAATGATGTCTTAATTATATTTTGGTCAAGTTCGAAAATGGGTCCCATGGGGTCGAAAACAAGGTCACTAGGTCAAATACTTGAAAAACCTTGTGTACACTCTAGACACCATGTAGTACGACTCGATTCATCAATGGTATAACAGCCAGTAGAGCGTTCACAGGCCCTCTTGGGCCTCTTGTTTTCTTCATGAAAACTTAACGTTGCCTATAACTTTCTCATTTCTTCATCAAACGTTCAATGTATACTCATCATGACAACATCAACATGACCATACTAAAATATAAAGGTCAAGATCACACTGAAGGTCATTATATGGGTTAAATACTCCTTTTTTTTCCTTCACGAAACTTAGTCAGGCCAGTTTGTCAAGGTCATTTATCTGGGTCCAAAAAACCTTGTTATACTGACAAAGCACTGACAGGCGACACACATGTTCCGCGTAACACCCATCTAGTTATATATTGTTAGCTTCTCCCCTTTTACTTATTCGTAGCTCCTCCTCTTTTACCTATTCTCAGCTCCTCCTTTTTTACCTATGATTTCTTAGCTCTGCCTCTTTTATCTATTCTTAGCTCCTCTTCTTTTACCTATTCTTAGCTCCCCCTCTTGATCTATTATAGTTAGCGCCTTCTTCTTTTACCTTTTCTTAGCTATCAGTAGCTATTCCTATTGATCAATTCTAAGCTTCTGCTCTTGATCTGTTATTAGCTAGCTCCTCCTCTTTAACATTGTCTTAGTTGGCTCCTCCTCTTTTATCTTTTCTTAGCTATCAGAAGCTATTCCTATTGATCAATTCTAAGCTCCTGCTCTTGATCTGTTATTAGCTAGCTCCTCCTCTTTAACATTGTCTTAGTTGGCTCCTCCTCTTTTATCTTTTCTTAATAATTTTCTCTTTAGATTGTTAAAGCTTTTAATTGTTCTTCCATTTTCTGTCTGTTTACAGAATTTAACTGACTAATGGAGGCAAACTTCAGAAGCATTTCATCAGCCTGAGTGTGTTAATAATATTTAGAGTAGTTACATTTGTTTACTTTACCGTTGTCTTACATATTTTGGAGAAGCACATACATACATTGTAATAAATAAATTGTCATGGAACTCTGTGGACACATCTACAGAAGCACTTCCATAACAGTGCAAAGAAATGCAAAGAAACATTACTAAGTAAATTAAGTTGCATATTTTTAGGTTTTACACTCACAATTTTTCAAAACACATTTTCTTCTGCAAATGTTAGCAGCATTCCTGTTTGTTATTGCTATTAAAAATAACCATTCAGATAACTTATTGAGGAATAGAAATGCTGTTTTATAAGTTGCAGATTTAATTTATTTTGTTCTGTATAGTTATGCACCTATCAATGTTTTCCCCCACAGTCTGGTACTCCAGGGATTAGACATTGACAATGCCACCGGGCTGGGGAATTGGTAGACTCTGGGGAATGAGACGTTGCTTCTATGGATGGGAATTAGACAGTCAATTTGTCTAATTACCCTGGGTATGCCCGCCGCCCCCAGTTGGGGAAAACATTGATAGGTTCATTATTGACTCATGTTATGTTAGTCATGTTATAGAGCAAGCACATGCCTCTAGCTTTCTGCTCCATAGCTGCTGTTGCTGTAGAAATGCTTTTAGAATATTCATCTTTATTTTTCATAAATATTTAAAATTAAAAATTTGCTGAAATAAACATAGGATTTCATCAAACGATGCCATGGATGGACTGTTCGCTCCGCTGACTTCACCACCAATGCAGATGAGCCCATTTGACCAGCTGTCAGATACCATTAGCAACACCTCTTCATCTCATTTGCATGTTGATGTACCTGCCCACTTCAAAAGCTCCACCTCATCTCTACCAAGCTCCTCCCAGTCTACATTGAAAGAATTTCTGCTGGAACAAAAATCATTGAATACGAATAAGGCATTCACGACGCTTATAAATATAACCAAACAAAGACAGCTTGGGATTCTGAATTTGCATGTCACTGCCCCCTCTACCTCGGAAAGCGTCAACATCGGCCAATTGGATCTGAGCTCTGAATCAAGCTTCAGCCTCGCAGAGAAAACCTCGATTACGAGTCAGGATCTTGCACTGAACATGTTGGATGAGGCGATCGGTGGCGAGTTGTCACCGGCATTGCTCAGAAAATCTCCCGATGATGGTCAGATTTCGCCCGGATTTCTCAGAACTTTACCAGATCTGGACCAACGGGCTCAGAACCAACGGACTCGGGACCAACTAGCGAGAGTTGTAGCGGAGGCGCTAATTGCCAAGTTAGTAACACAGTGGTGTTGTGATGGTGTATTGGCATGGGTCTGTGTTTGATGTCAGTAATTGATGGGTTGGTTTCTTTCTAAAATCACTTATTTTGTTTCTTGTATTTGGTTTTCATAACACTTGTGTCTATTTTAGTCAGATGTTCACTTTGCAGTGTATCTGTTAGGTAGTTAAAAAAAAATCTGATACAAAAATTATTTCACTATATAAATTGATATAAATGAATTTCACTTAATCATCTTAATAGATTTACCGGTAAACAAATTACATAGAGGAAATCATTTCTTCATGGGATACTTTTAAATATTGTTTGTGAATGTGAACTGCAAACTCACAAGTTTTGCTTGTCTTTAGTTTTCTTTTTATAACACTATATGTGGCTATTTAGTATATGGTTTCACAGTGTTTTTATTTGTTATTTTTACTTTATATGGTACATGTATCTGTATGGTGTAGTTTGTGTTTGTGGGTATGAATAACTGTTTTACTGACACTTAATGTGGAAACACATGGTAATTCATTCTATGGTCACCGTTAGTAGAGTTTTCCAGAGATTTTCAGTTTCAGACTTGTAACGTCTACTGGTACGACAAAGTTAAGATTTTTTTCAACACTGTTGAGGACATTGTAAGATATTATAATTTGTCTGTGTCAAGTAAATGTCAGTACAAAATTCATATTGTAAAAATTATGACCTGCCAGAAAGTAACTACAGGATTCATGTTGATATGTAGATGGACGGATGGACGGACAGATAGTTTGACCTTGTAGTAGTTATTTGTCACAAACTGTGTATTCAGTTGATATATGAAAAACTTTATATGATTTCATTTATACAAGTAAGTTTGTAAGAAAAGAGATTTATATTTCTTTCAACAGTTTCATAAATACTGAGTTAGCGAACTGTAATCTTTAAAACAATTTATCAATAATCAGTGTAGTATTTAACCCTTAGCCTTCTAAGGGGAACTACAATAGCCTTTGCATCCATTGTAAACCCAAATCAGCCTGTGAGTAACTTTCAGGCTGATCAGGGTTAACAATGTCTGGCTGCTCATCAGTCATTTCTCCAAAACACACCTTTGTAACATAAATGTAATGGTCTAAATTTAAAGAAAGGACAGTCCATTATACATTCATTGCGGGCTATAAGGGTTAAAGTGCAATATTTTGACCATTTTTATACAATAGTACAGGAATGAGATAAATTACAGACAATATATTTCATCGAAATTATTCCGTAATATTTGGGCGACATAATTCAGATATTTAAGTGTGAAACACTTTATTTTTGTAGCAAGCCGCAGTCATTAATCTTCCCAAAGAGGGAACAAGCCTGGGATTCCCCGCTGCTGTCTGCCTGCACTGCCACTGGCATTAATTTGTCACATGGGACAACTTCACTGTCAGTATGATTCATGTGATTGGTTGGATGTTGTCATGTGATGTTTGAGTCTTTATTGTCATGCAGCCATTTTGATGGTTCAATCTTGTCAGATGACTCTTCGATAGTAATATATTGTTAAATATATGCATAGAGACTTATTATTGGTGAAGTATGCTTAGCTCAGTGGTTGGAGCGTCCATTGTATCATTCAAGGAGTTGTTGGTACGATCCTCGGCATGAGAAGATAATTAGACATGAATACACTTTACCGCTCATTGGTAGTAAACATTACTTAATTACTGGAGACTATTCTCTAGGCATAAACAGGGGAATTCCTCAGCAATTTCCCTCTGTATGTTCCTGTGTCATCCACCACCTCGGTGAAATACAGACCAGAGATCGCCAACAAAGCAGAGACAATATCCCACTGTAGATCATGCTCAAATGTCCCCTTCTAGGCAGGGACTGTTAACCATAGACACATGCAAGCACACATGAAAGCACGCATGAGCCCACAAAGACACGCATACACATAACGCTGAGGCAATAAATATGATTCTAGACAGGTACACAATCGCATGCATGCACACAGTCATTTATTTATTTAAAGATTAACCAAGATTTATTTTAAAAATACCCTATTTTATTTCACAACAGAGTTACCAACCTTTATTTCACAGTAGAGTTACCAACCTTTATTTTACAGTAGCTTTATATCAAGCTTTATTTCATCCCAAAGTTTACCAAAGCTTTACTTTACCATAGATTTAACTAGGCTTTACTTCACATTATATTTAAATAGGCTTATTTCCCAGTAGTTTTAAACACTCTTTATTTCACAATAGATTTATATATGCTTTATTTCACATTATTTTTAAACAATCTTTATTTCACAATAGATTTATATATGCTTTATTTCACAGTAGTTTTATTCACTCTTTATTTCACAATATATTTAAATATGCTTTATTTCACAGTAGTTTTAAACACTCTTTATTTCACAATAGATTTATATATGCTTTATTTTGAAATAGATTTATATATGCTTTATTTCACAGTAGTGTTTGCCAAGCTTTATTTCACAGAAGAATGACCAAGCTTAATTTCACAATATAGTTACCCGGTTTTATTTTTTAAGTATTAATGTTACCAAGCTTAAGCCTTTATTTCGTAACAGATTGCCATGTTTGACTAGTATGTCACACTTCTGTTACCAAAGCTTCTTTTTCTTAAAGTTTGCCAAAGCTTTATTTCACAGTGCAGTGACCGAGTTTTATTTTAGTATAGTTATGTAGCTTTAATCTACAGTACTGTTACCAAGCTTTATCTTGCATTTATTGGTATTTGGCTTTATTTTGCAGTAGCGATACCAGCTTTATTTATATAGTATAGTTGCATTTCTAAGTTTTATTTTAGTATAATTATGTAGCTTTAATCTGCAGTACTGTTACTAAACTTTATCTTGCATTTATTGGTATTTGGCTTTATTTTGCAGTAGTGTTTCCAGCTTTATTTATTTAGTAGAGTTGCATTTCTAAGTTTTATTTTAGTATAATTATGTAGCTTTAATCTGCAGTACTGTTACTAAGCTTTATCTTGCATTTATTGGTATTTGGCTTTATTTTGCAGTAGTGTTACCAGCTTTAATTATTTAGTAGAGTTGCATTTCTAAGTTTTATTTTAGTATAATTATGTAGCTTTATTTTGCAGTACTGTTACTAAACTTTATCTTGCATTTATTGGTATTTGGCTTTATTTTGCAGTAGTGTTACCAGCTTTATTTATTTAGTAGAGTTGCATTTCTAAGTTTTATTTTAGAGTATAATTTCCAGCTTTATTCACCTGAACAGTTACCAAGCTTTATTTTCACCTTTAACCATGCTTTAAGCCTTTTATTACATAATTTCCTTTAAACTTAATTAAAAAAAGACTGCAGTGTCTGTACAGAGTTTTTATTTAATTTAGCATCATGCTTTACTGATATATATATACTCTGTAAAAAAAAGTTTTGGACCATGGCAGTGTTCGAACCCGTACAATGATCGCTGAACCATGACATTCGACCATAACCCTTATTATCTCAGTTGATAATTCACAATAGATCAGCAATCAACAATAATTATCGTTTACAATGAAAGTTTGCGAAAAAATAATGATCGTTTTAATGGTTACTCGAATGTGTCCGTAACTGTTACTTTTTATGGACTTTGCAACATTTTTTACAGACCATTTGTGTGTTTGCGATATTTTTTTAAAATCAAATCTTGTTTGGAATATAATGTTTCTGGTACCAAATTAACCGGGTAAGGTAGATCTTGGTTACTAAAAAAAGATACTTAAATTCTGTCCACTAGTTTTATTTTTATATGACTTTATATACCCTGGTCCAAAACCTTTGTTTACCGAATATATTTTCCCCCATGTTTTCTCAAGGCATATCAAATCATCCTAATCCAGATTATTTCAGAATGTTTTTTTAATTTTTAATTTTGCATATTTTCCATGTTTAAGGTATGACTCTCAGTATGGCATGCCTGCATCTCGCGGTTCCACTGTAATGGGCAACACGGAGTATGACTCTCAGTACGACATGCCTACATGTCGCGGTTCCACTCTAACGGTGAACACAGAGTATGACCCTCAGTACGGCATGCTTACGTCTCGCGGTTCAACTCTAACGGGCAACACGGAGTATGATTATCAGAAATTGTTTGCTATAACTGAGGAGCATATGGACCTACACTGACTGACCTTTCTGCACTCATGGCATCTTGATGCGCAGTGGTTGAGTACACTATGTTGTTTTATGGCACTGTTCTTCCCATGGTGCATCTGCCAGCTGATTGTAATCTTAAACAGTTTGAATGTTGTCATGTGACACTCTTCCCATGGTGCATCTGTCAGCTAATGGCAATCTTACTCAGTTTAAATGTTGTCATGCGTCGCTGTTCCCATGGTACATCTCTTAGATGACATTAAACAGTTTGAATGTTGTCATGTGACACTCTTCCCATGCTACAGTTTGAATGTTGTCATGTGACACTCTTCCCATGGTACATCTCTCAGCTGATTGAAGCCTTAAACAGTTTGAATGTTGTCATGTGACATTCTTCCCATGGTACATCACTCAGCTGATCGAAGCCTTAAACAGATTGAATGTTGTCATGTGACATTCTTCCCGTGGTACAGTTTGAATGTTGTCATGTGACACTCTTCCCATGGTACATCTCTCACCTGATTGAAGCCTTAAACAGTTTGAATGTTGTCATGTGACATTCCCATGGTACATCTCTCAGCTGATTGAAGCCTTAAACAGATTGAATGTTGTCATGTGACATTCTTCCCATGGTACATCTCTCAGCTGATCGAAGCCTTAAACAGTTTGAATGTTGTCATGTGACACTCTTCCCATGGTACAGTTTGAATGTTGTCATGTGACACTCTTCCCATGGTACATCTCTCAGCTGATTGAAGCCTTAAACAGTTTGAATGTTGTCATGTGACATTTTTCCCATGGTACAGTTTGAATGTTGTCATGTGACACTCTTCTCATGGTACATCTCTCAGCTGATCGAAGCCTTAAACAGTTTGAATGTTGTCATGTGACATTCTTCCCATGGTACAGTTTGAATGTTGTCATGTGAAACTCTTCCCATGGTACAGTTTGAATGTTATCATGTGACATTCTTCCCATGGTATATCTCTCAGCTGATCGAAGCCTTAAACAGTTTGAATGTTGTCATGTGACACTCTTCTCATGGTACAGTTTGAATGTTGTCATGTGACACTCTTCCCATGGTACATCTTCCAGCTGAATGAAGCCTTAAACAGTTTGAATGTTGTCATGTGAGACATCTTCCCAGGGTACAGTTTGAATGTTGTCATGTGAAACTCTTCCCATGGTACAGTTTGAATGTTGTCATGTGAAACTCTTCCCATGGTACAGTTGGAATGTTGTCATGTGACACTCTTCCCAGGGTACATCTCTCAGCTGATCGAAGCCTTAAACAGTTTGAATATTGTCATGTGACACTCTTGCCATGGTACAGTTTGAATGTTGTCATGTGACACTCTTCCCATGGTACAGTTTGAATGTTGTCATGTGACAATCTTCCCATGGTACATCTCTCAGCTGATCGAAGCCTTAAACAGTTGGAATGTTGTCATGTGACACTCTTCCCATGGTACATCTCTCAGCTGATCGAAGCCTTAAACAGTTTGAATGTTGTCACGTGACACTCTTCCCATGGTACAGTTTGAATGTTGTCATGTGAAACTCTTCCCATGGTACAGTTTGAATGTTGTCTTGTGACACTCTTCCCATGGTACAGTTTGAATGTTGTCATGTGACACTCTTCCCATGGTACAGTTTGAATGTTGTCATGTGACACTCTTCCCATGGTACAGTTTGAATGTTGTCATGTGACACTCTTCCCATGGTACATCTCTCAGCTGATCGAAGCCTTAAACAGTTTGAATGTTGTCATGTGACACTCTTCCCATGGTACAGTTTGAATGTTGTCATGTGACACTCTTCCCATGGTACATCTCTCAGCTGATCGAAGCCTTAAACAGTTTGAATGTTGTCATGTGACACTCTTTCCATGGTACAGTTTGAATGTTGTCATGTGACACTCTTCCCATACTACAGTGTGAATGTTGTCATGTGACACTCTTCCCATGGTACATCTCTCAGCTGATCGAAGCCTTAAACAGTTTGAATGTTGTCATGTGACACTCTTCCCATGGTACAGTTTGAATGTTGTCATGTGACACTCTTCCCATGGTACATCTCTCAGCTGATCGATGCCTTAAACAGTTTGGGTGTTGTCATGTGACACTCTTTCCATGGTACAGTTTGAATGTTGTCATGTGACACTCTTCCCATACTACAGTTTGAATGTTGTCATGTGACACTCTTCCCATGGTACATCTCTCAGCTGAACGAAGCCTTAAACAGTTTGAATGTTGTCATGTGACACTCTTCCCATGGTACAGTTTGAATGTTGTCATGTGACACTCTTCCCATGGTACATCTCTCAGCTGATCCAAGCCTTAAACAGTTTGAATGTTGTCATGTGACACTCTTTCCATGCTACAGTTTGAATGTTGTCATGTGACACTCTTCCCATACTACAGTTTGAATGTTGTCATGTGACACTCTTCCCATGGTACATCTCTCAGCTGATCGAAGCCTTAAACAGTTTGAATGTTGTCATGTGACACTCTTTCCATGGTACAGTTTGAATGTTGTCATGTGACACTCTTTCCATGGTGCATCTGTCAGCTAATGGCAGCCTTACTCAGTTTAAATTTTGGTATGTGACAATGTTCCCATGGTACATCTCTCAGATGACAATAAACAGTTTGAATGTTGTCATGTCACACTCTTCCCATGGTGCATCTGTCAGCTAATGGCAACCTTACTCAGTTTAAATTTTGGCATGTGACACTATTCCCATGATGCATCTCTCACCTGATTGCAACCTTACACGGTTTGAATTTTGTAAAACGCCTTGCTTTTGCGTCTGAACTGATTGTAACCAGTAACCTAATTGTATTGTCCGCGTCTGAAGAACTAGAGACAGACGTTTGATTTTTTGGCAGTAGCCGTGTCAACATTAAAGTTGCACATTAAAGTTTAGCATTTAGATCAGTTTCTTAGAAATTACATGTACCAGAGCAATCAAACTCGGATTTTATTGCATATGAGGATAGAATATCTCTAAAAGGTCACACTATAGCCCTACACTCTCCAAACACAGTAATTGATGTTTCTGTCTACTCTAAAAAAAAGTAGGTCACCATGACCCACCTTGACCCCTTTATACTTCATTGAATTCGAGTGTAGGTTTGTAGTTACATCAGTTTCTTAGTGTCCGATAGCCCATTCAGAACTATCCAGATGAGTTATATAAAAATTCCAACAAGTGGAGTGCGTGGTCCAGTGGTAGAGCACCGAACTCCAGATCGAGAGGTCATGGGTTCGACCCATGCCATGGCCATGTTATTTATCCGTAAGCAAGATACCTAATCCACATTGCTTAGTACTGGTTATACCTAGAAAGCCATCGAGAGTGATTAATATAAGTTGCAAGAACTTGTTTCACAATCGATGTAAAAGAAAAATGTTTAAACTACATTCCGACCAGAAGCAGGTCGCCATGAGTGTGTGTGTGTGTAGTAACCATGACCTGCTTTTTACGCTTTTTATTTGCATTCATTAGTCTTCGTCATAAATTATTAATATCTCTGCACTTCTCAAACTTAATACAAAGTTACATCTAAGCAAGTAATATACATTCCGACGAAAATAAAAAAAGAAGGTTACTGTGACTGAACTATGAACTTAACATTTCATTCATTCTGGTTAATGTTTTCTCCAGGTCCATTAAACCACCTATTAAATTTCATAGACAGAGATATTTGGTTTCACAGAATTCTTGTTTTAAAAATATTTTCTTTATGGCTAACACTTTGACCCTGTATGTATTGTTGTTTTCTTTAAACACAGTCTGTGGGATTGTGACTCTGAAATGACCTTGACCATAATCTGACCTTGACCCACATGTATTGTATTGTCTTGTGACACAGTGTGTTGTATAATGACTCTCAAGTGACCTGAAATGTATTGTTGTGCTGTTTGTAATGTCCTGGAGATTAGCTGTGAGACTCAGAGCTCATGGTTTTATTTTCTGTAGCAACCATAGAGCTATGATGTATATCATATTATTACATAACTTGCGGGGTGGGAGTGAAAGCCATGATGTGTTTATCATACTTATTACACAAATGATATAAATTTGCAAATGAAGGTCCAATCATCGTTTGGTCCTTTCTGTTCAATTCGGTGTGCATTGGAATTACGTCGTCGATTTCTGTAACTGTTCGAAATATCGAAATATGAAAACTGAGGACGTGATTTTGTTGTTCGGTGGAGTACGGAGAAGACCGAGTGAACATACAACGTTATCATACAAAAATACGACGTCATGAACTGATAATATTATATGTAGGAAGCTGCAAGGGAGCAACAATAAAACATGTTTCTTTTGAGTCTTTTTTGGAGTTATGTGTTAAATAGAATCTCACATTTGTGCCTATTTAATATTGAATTGATTAAACTCGTTGGATCAAATTGATATAATGCTCAGCACAGCCTCGCATCATATAATTTTATCCAACTCTTTTAATAAATTCAATATTAAATAAGCACATAATTATGTAAGATCCTCTATTTATTATTCATATACATATATTTTCTACAGGCTGCGTCACTAAGCTCTATAGGGTAACTCGCCCTTAAGTTGGACTTGCCCCTGACTCGGACAGTTATTGATGGCTGAATATCTTTCTCAACTGGAAACGGTCAATATTTGTTACTATGAAAGGGAGGCAATCCAATGATTTCTTTCATTCAAAACAACAAGAATTACCCCCAATCTATTGATTTCTCCAGTTGCCTTTACAGTCCGTCTCAAGGGCAATTATATGTTTGACTGGGGCATGTCTAAATATATCTGCCCTGAAGACAAACACTGAAGTCAGGAGCCAATACCCGAACATTTTACACAAGAAGACATCTAAAATATGTAATTTATGTAAGGAAATTTATATACATACATGAAGAAAAATAAGGACAATTCCTTTATTTGAGCTTATGGCAACATTGAAGCACTTTTATGACCCACTACTGAAGTTGCAAAAAATGTCTAACTCAAGGCGAATTTTGGCGAGTGTGAACAGTATGACCTAATCCCAGCAAAAACGCTGGTACCGCTAAACAGTTGACATCGAATGATACATTAAACACTGAGGAAGCAACCAGATGGTTTCAGCAAGTAGGAGTATGAACATAAATAGACAGAGGTGCCGAGAACCAATAACCTGTCCGACTCAGGGGCGAGTTACCCTATATGGAAAGAATATACAACAATAAGAGATATGATTTTCACAGCTACCTGGACATAATTATCATGCAAAGTTTGCATGTTGTCGTTTCTGTAGGTTTTTGCATGCTGTATTCGATGGGAAGGTAAATGAGTTGCAAATGTTTGATGAACCTCATTTATTTATACATAATGATGTTTATTGATAATTTATACATTTGTTGTAATTTGTTTCAACATGTTACTTCCATTGAATTGTGAACACATTCATTGTGTAGGCAAACAGTCATGCTTGATACCTTTTACTGCATTGTATTGGTTATATCGCATCACATGGTCATTGCTCATACTTCTAGAACCTTTAAAGTAGCTATTACATAATTGTGTACTCCATTTCTAAACCTACTGACGACGAGGTATATGTATAAAACCTACTGACGACGAGGTATATGTATAACTTACATATTTTGAGAATCCAAACTCTATAGACACAATATAAATGGCTTTAACCAGCCAGACCAAACTCCCAAACTGGAGCGTCAAATTAAGAGTTACCAACTCGTAATTCATTTTACGCATATTCAGTCACGGGTATTTTAAGAACCCGTAAAACCTATACTTTTAATCGGCACATATACATTATTATATGACCTAAACACCAGGATAGAGTTTTGATAAATGGTTTTGTAGTGTAATTCTGTCGTTATTTGGCACGTTAGTTTCTTTAATAATCAATTAAGTGGAGTGCGTGGTCCAGTGGTAGTGGGTTCGATCCTCCGCCGCAGCCACGTTATTTATCCTTGAGCAAGATAATTAATCCACATTGCTTAGTACTGGTTCTTCCCAGGAAGCCATCGAGAGTGATTAATCTAAGTTGCAAGAACTTGTTTCGCAATCGATGTAAAATAAATATGTTTAAAACAATAATCAATAACCACACCTTTTATAAATAACAATGGCATATACCATATGGATAAAACAAAGGTGTCCCATGGTAAGTATGGAGAAGTTGGGTTACAATCCCGGGTTAGATTCCAGAAATGGCACGGTAACATTGCTATAAAGTATTGTTTACCCTGTATTTTACTTCCCATATTTAACTACATTTGTTATACATTAGGACACACTGACTGGGAAGGATTCTATATCAAGTGGGGTAAACAACTATATCATTGTGGTAAAACAACTATATCATCGTGGTAAAAATAATTATTTAGAAAATATTTCACATATAAATTCACTTTAGAAGGGTATTCTTAAGAAGGGTATTTCACATGCCAGAATCGATTTTAATAGGTGTGAAGGTCTCACCTTTTTGTTTTGTTTGATCAAGGTCATGAAAAGCTGAGTTTCACAGTGAAACTGTCTGATTCAAAAATAAGTGAAGATACATTATTAGTCAGCAGCATGCTGGGAAATCAATACTTCCTCTGAAAATCCAAGATGGTCGCCATTTTATTTAAATCTAATTCTTTGTCAAATGAATTCTCTAACAAAAAATAGAAGTTATGGACGTTAATGGAGGTTAATGATGATAAAGTGATAAATAATTTTTATATTGACCCTTAACCCGCTAAGCATGACTATAATAGCCTTTGCATCAATTGTAAACCCAGATCAGCCTGTAACTCGCTGGCTGCTGATCAGTTATTTCCCCCAAAACACTCTTTTGTCACATAAATGGAATGGTCTTAATTCAAAGAAAGAACAGTCCATTATATATATGTAGGGTGTTAAAGGTTAAAGAATCACAGTTGGGCTATTTAGTGTCGTCTGACATGACAATTCTTGTGAATTAAACGTGGAAATCCTACCAATAATTTTCTTTGTAACCTTAAAATTGTACCATTTTTGATTCAGATTAATGATTATTGATCATGTACCTTTCTAATGTATTGTGGTGAACTCAAATCAATGTTTTGCTTAAAGTGACTGGAGGTGATTGGAAAAAAATAGGGATAAATGTATGCATTTATATGTACCAGAAATGGCAAAATCGAATAACTATAAGTAAAGTGATATATTTTATTTATTTCACAATTTTAGACTATATATTTGTTTATTTCATCAACAAAATATATCCAAATAGCTTCCAATTTCTTTAATTGTCTTACTAACAGTGAATATCTTTATTAGATTATATTCCATGCTTTAGTTTTGTTTTTAAAATGCTAACCTTAACTTGTTTAATCTCTTGATGTGTGCCTGTATCCCTTTATTGTGTCAATTTATTTAATGTGTTTCGAGTCACAGACATCAGCACACTTTAATGCCAGTTTTTATTGCTGATCTATCTACATCATCTATGACTTTCTGAACTTTTTTTTATTTTATTATTTATCATGTTTATAATATGGAACGTTACAACATTTCATTCTCATATGGTTGGAAGTACAGGCCGTGTTTCCCTTTAATTTCATTTATAGTGTTCCACATTGAATACAATTGGTTTTAATTATCTATTTCAGTCCCTTGACCTCTGACCCACCCACACATCCCTTGACCTCTGACCCACCCACACCTCCCCATGGCAACCACATTCACATTGATGATGACCTCAAGACAGATCGTGATGAATTCTTCGCAGAGACCAGCAAGGATGACTTGACCAATACGTTAAAAGAAGAATATCGACAAAGTGCAAAAGGAAAATGGCAAATGTTGCATACTCTGATTTCTGCAGGGCTATTCTCCTTACCTAATGCAGTCAACGCATACACTGACCATAGAAATGATCACATGACAAATGCAACAACCAATGGCAGACATGAACAAAATCACATGACTTCTGATTCAACCAATCATAGGCAGCGACCTCCATCACCTTCCAGCAGCAAATGGACAAAAATTCCTGTACATTATAATGAAAATTCCAGTAGAAGTCCTGATGTCCATGGCAATGGAGCTATAGTAAATAGTGACATTCCAAGCAAACCATCTGCAAAGGTTAAATTTTCTGCAGGGTAAGTGCTAATTAATGTTGTGTTTTTATCAGTACATGAAAGATGACGGTACTAGGGTTACACATTTACACATAAACACAATCACATAAACACATCACGACCATACTCCTTTTACACCGGGGGGATAATAAAAAAAAATCAGAAGTGCAATGAGGGTAAGTGGGATGAGGGTAAGGGTGGAAAATTATCACTTTTTTTGCAACCACAAAATGTCTACCATATTGTTTCTAATTAGCGCTCCCCCTCTGATTAGCACCCCCCCACCACCTAACTTTTTAAAAAAAAATCTTACCTTGAGGTGTAAAAGTGGTTAATATCCAAGAAAAGTGGTTAAAATCCAAGAAACAGTATACACACACTTATGAATTTAATTCCATATTTCATAAACACAACATTTTTAGCATTATATAAGGAAATTAAAAATGTGTACTGGCTTACGAAAAGCGTTTCAATAAGCCCCCCCCCCCCCCCCCCCCAACTTCAGAAAATGTCACGCCCCCGGAGGAGCTAATTAGAAACAGTACGGTATATTCCTTTAGGGGATACCACCCGAACCCCCTTTTGAGAGTCACCATCCAGTCTTTCCCCCACTCGGCAGCGCCTCGTACCTCGTATTAGGAGTATGTTGAAAACAGACCATGCTACGCCCCTGACAATGTCATTACTATAGGAAATTCATGAGTAAATTACTGTACCGAGGGTTCAGTGCATCACTGTTGTAACTACATATAAATAAAGAAAAAGATGCAACTGTGATGCTTCAAACCATCAATGTATTTATTGTGATAGTAAACATCCTGTCAAAAGAAACTGAGTTTTTTGGAATATAATCATGTTTCCTAATGTTGCTAAAAATTAATCAGTCTTTCATTTTAAAATGGTTGTAAAGACATACCTGAAAATATGTGATAGATAAGTGTGATAGAATTAAATGTTATTTCGTATATTTTAGTGAACCGACAGTCATAGACGTAAGATTGAGTAAGAAGAACAACATCATTCTGAACACAAATCAGAACCATGTGACCACGTCGTCTCTGTCACCAACGTCGATCAACTATCGTGCAAATTTAAAACGGACAGAAATAAATCCTGAACAGTTACTGCAAGGGGATGCAGGCACTGATAAACCAATATATGACTTCAGAAAGATGCTGAAGAAAACTGGAAGGCTGGATCTTATTGAACAAGAACAGTAAATAAAAGGGATGGATTTTATAAAACATGTTCTAAGAAAAAAAGGTTCAGTTCATATCTGGAACATGTTGTGGTAAAAATTGTAGATTTGGATGCTGATTGGTGGAAAGATGTCATGTGATTATGGAATAAGCTGCTACAGCATGTTAAAAATTGAGTCATGTGACTTATTGGTATTTTCACAGACCTTTGTTATTAGGTCTGTGGTATTTTTCAGGGTTCTCATTAATGCAAACATCAGGTGATCAAATTTAAAATACCTTGTAACCTGAGGGCCACTAGTTAAAGCATTCTGTGTCATGTTCTGTAGAATGCCATGATGTTTCCTTTCCAAAAACAAATTAATAGTTCAACAAAATGAAGCTTGAAAAACTGCCCTTAACATTTGTTTTTATCCTTTGTTTATTATTTGCCACATCAATTTAATAGTTCAACCAAGTCAAGCTTGAAGAACTGCCCATAGTCAGGGGCTTGGCTAGTTCAGCAAGGTCAAACTTGAAGAACTGTCCTTAGTCAGAGGCTTGGCTAGTTCAGCAAGGTCAAACTTGAAGAACTGTCCTTAGTCAGAGGCTTGGCTAGTTCAGCAAGGTCAAACTTGAAGAACTGTCCTTAGTCAGAGGCTTGGCTAGTTCAGCAAGGTCAAACTTGAAGAACTGTCCTTAGTCAGAGGCTTGGCTAGTTCAGCAAGGTCAAACTTGAAGAACTGTCCTTAGTCAGAGGCTTGGCTAGTTCAGCAAGGTCAAACTTGAAGAACTGTCCTTAGTCAGAGGCTTGGCTAGTTCAGCAAGGTCAAACTTGAAGAACTGTCCTTAGTCAGAGGCTTGGCTAGTTCAGCAAGGTCAAACTTGAAGAACTGTCCTTAGTCAGAGGCTTGGCTAGTTCAGCAAGGTCAAACTTGAAGAACTGTCCTTAGTCAGAGGCTTGGCTAGTTCAGCAAGGTCAAACTTGAAGGACTGTCCTTAGTCAGAGGCTTGGCTAGTTCAGCAAGGTCAAACTTGAAGGACTGTCCTTAGTCAGAGGCTTGGCTAGTTCAGCAAGGTCAAACTTGAAGGACTGTCCTTAGTCAGAGGCTTGGCTAGTTCAGCAAGGTCAAACTTGAAGAACTGTCCTTAGTCAGAGGCTTGGCTAGTTCAGCAAGGTTAGTCAGAGGCTTGGCTAGTTCAGCAAGGTCAAACTTGAAGGACTGTCCTTAGTCAGAGGCTTGGCTAGTTCAGCAAGGTCAAACTTGAAGAACTGTCCTTAGTCAGAGGCTTGGCTAGTTCAGCAAGGTCAAACTTGAAGAACTGTCCTTAGTCAGAGGCTTGGCTAGTTCAGCAAGGTCAAACTTGAAGAACTGTCCTTAGTCAGAGGCTTGGCTAGTTCAGCAAGGTCAAACTTGAAGAACTGTCCTTAGTCAGAGGCTTGGCTAGTTCAGCAAGGTCAAGCTTGAAGAACTGTCCTTAGTCAGAGGCTTGGCTAGTTCAGCAAGGTCAAACTTGAAGAACTGTCCTTAGTCAGAGGCTGGGCTAGTTCAGCAAGGTCAAACTTGAAGAACTGTCCTTAGTCAGGGGCTGGGCTAGTTCAGCAAGGTCAAACTTGAAGAACTGTCCTTAGTCAGGGGCTTGGCTAGTTCAGCAAGGTCAAACTTGAAGAACTGTCCTTAGTCAGAGGCTTGGCTAGTTCAGCAAGGTCAAACTTGAAGAACTGTCCTTAGTCAGAGGCTTGGCTAGTTCAGCAAGGTCAAACTTGAAGAACTGTCCATATTCAGAGGCTGTGCTAGTTCAGCAAGGTCAAACTTGAAGAACTGTCCATATTCAAAGGCTTGGCTAGTTCAGCAAGGTCGAACTTGAAGAACGAGGCTTGGCTAGTTCAGCAAGGTCAAACTTGAAGAACTGTCCTTAGTCAGAGGCTTGGCTAGTTCAGCAAGGTCAAACTTGAAGAACTGTCCTTAGTCAGAGGCTGGGCTAGTTCAGCAAGGTCAAACTTGAAGAACTGTCCTTAGTCAGAGGCTTGGCTAGTTCAGCAAGGTCAAACTTGAAGAACTGTCCTTAGTCAGAGGCTTGGCTAGTTCAGCAAGGTCAGACTTGAAGAACTGTCCTTAGTCAGGGGCTTGGCTAGTTCAGCAAGGTCAAACTTGAAGAACTGTCCTTAGTCAGAGGCTTGGCTAGTTCAGCAAGGTCAAACTTGAAGAACTGTCCTTAGTCAGAGGCTTGGCTAGTTCAGCAAGGTCAAACTTGAAGAACTGTCCATATTCAGAGGCTGGGCTAGTTCAGCAAGGTCAAACTTGAAGAACTGTCCATATTCAAAGGCTTGGCTAGTTCAGCAAGGTCAAACTTGAAGAACGAGGCTTGGCTAGTTCAGCAAGGTCAAACTTGAAGAACTGTCCTTAGTCAGAGGCTTGGCTAGTTCAGCAAGGTCAAACTTGAAGAACTGTCCTTAGTCAGAGGCTTGGCTAGTTCAGCAAGGTCAAACTTGAAGAACTGTCCTTAGTCAGAGGCTGGGCTAGTTCAGCAAGGTCAAACTTGAAGAACTGTCCTTAGTCAGAGGCTTGGCTAGTTCAGCAAGGTCAAACTTGAAGAACTGTCCTTAGTCAGAGGCTTGGCTAGTTCAGCAAGGTCAAACTTGAAGAACTGTCCTGATTCAGAGGCTTGGCTAGTTCAGCAAGGTCAAACTTGAAGAACTGTCCTTAGTCAGAGGCTTGGCTAGTTCAGCAAGGTCAAACTTGAAGAACTGTCCTTAGTCAGAGGCTGGGCTAGTTCAGCAAGGTCAAACTTGAAGAGCTGTCCTTAGTCAGAGGCTTGGCTAGTTCAGCAAGGTCAAACTTGAAGAACTGTCCTTAGTCAGAGGCTGGGCTAGTTCAGCAAGGTCAAACTTGAAGAACTGTCCTTAGTCAGAGGCTTGGCTAGTTCAGCAAGGTCAAACTTGAAGAACTGTCCTTAGTCAGAGGCTTGGCTAGTTCAACAAAGTGAATCTTTAAGAACTGTCTTTTGTTTCTTTGCTACATCTATTTAATAGTGCAACAAAAAACTGTCCTTAGTAACTGTAGTTCACAGACCTAATAACATTGGACACAGTGAAAATTACCTGAAATTCACGTGGCACATTGTGAACATTTCACAAAATGTGGTTCCAACTTGAAGAGTTTTATCGATTCATTTAAATGCCAAAGCCCGTCACAAATTTAATTCTCCTTCTAATGATAGCATTTTCATTACTCAACCATTTTAAACAAAAAAGGAGTTCAACGAATGTCAAACCTTCCTTTTTGAGAGAAAAGCTAAAAAATATGAGATTTTTAGCTTTAAACAGCCTTTTATACAACTTCTTAATAATAAATATGTTGAAAATAAAAAAGAATAATTATAATCCCATTTGATATTCATTATGAATCTTTTGAATGAATTCTCATCAAAATCAGTGAATAAATGAGAGAGGAGATAAAAAGAAAAGTTAATGTGCCACTTGATATGTTGGTTACTTCACTGGTTCAGATAGGAAGTTCCATATCTGTGTATTAATATGTCTGTGGCTAGTTCAACAAAGTGAAGTGTCCTTTGTTCTTTGCTACATAAAATGAACAGGTCAACAAAGTGAAGCTTCAAGAACTTCTTTTGTTCTTTGCTACATCAATTTAATAATTCAGCAAATTTAACAGTTAAAAAAAGCGAACATTGACAAACTGGCCTTCGTAACATTCTTCCCAAGTTTAAGTGGAGTTTGGAGAACTTTTCTTTGTTAGTTCCTTGCCACATCAATTTATTAGTTTAACAAAGAGGAACATAAAAAACTGTCCTTTGGTTTCTAAATACATTTAGCCATAATGAATTCCTGCCATACTGTAACACAGGGTTGTGTCTTTTGTTTTTACAAGTTACATTTTACATGTACATGTATTATGCAAATATTTTAATGGGTCCACAGAACATTTCTTGCCAGTTGATGTTTTATTTATCGTACAAAAACATGTACTACCAGCTTTAATGTAATTAACATGCCTCTGTTGCTGTATATATAAATATACATGTATATTTAAATTATCAAGAGTTTGACTTGTGTGATCTGTTCAAAATAATATGTTAAAGGGAATGAGCTACACAGCCAAACAAGCTCTGTTATTGAGAGTTCTGGAAATCTTGGAAAAAGGTGAAAGAATTATCAAAATCGGATGATAAACAAAAAAGATATGACTATTTAAAGGTTGTTCTAAAACGAATATGGGAGCCGCCATTTTTAGAACTATGACGTCATATATGGAATATTGATAAATATCATTTAAAATGAAGAAAATCACTGCAGATGAATGATTTTTTTTACTGGTCATATAAAGGATTATTGCCATTAAGTTTTACATAGTTTGCATACAGTTGCTGTCATTTTTTCCCTATAAATCAGTAAATTTTCATATTTATAAATATTCCTTATATGGTCATTTAGAACCGTGATGTCATAGCTCTCAAAATGGCCGCTTCCATATCCGTTTCAACAGAAACTTCAAATGATCATAACTTTTTTGTTTATCATCCGATTTTGATAATTCGTTCACCTTTATTCAAATTTTTCAAAACTCTCAATAATAAAGATGGTTTGGCTGTGTCGCTATATTCCCTTTAAGACTTGTTTTGTTTGTTAAGATAGCAAGGTCATGTGATAGTTAATCAGGACATGTGATAGTTTACACTGTCAAGTGATAGTTAACAATGTCATGTGATGATTTTTTGTTTAATTCTTTACTGTTGGTCAAATGTTATGTTGTATCTGAATTTTGTTGTGCTAAATTATCAGCATTATATTCAGATTAGGTTTGTATTGTTTTCTACCAAAGGTTTTTTCCTCGTGGTAGACTGTTCATAATTTTCTGAGATGTTGAGATTCAGTTGGTGATAGAATTTGTGGTACTTGGTTTTTATCCTTAAAGATGAAATTTGTCCTAAATCAACAAATCCGTTGTTGATATGTTTTTAATTATTAAATATCATTATAAATACGATGTTTACTATGCTATTGATGTATGTTTAGTGAAAATATGTTTGTACAGATAAAAACCGAATAGACGAACAGGCTTCGCTAAAAAATTGAAATAAAATCAAAGGGGGAAAACTCTTCCTCGTAAAACCGGAAGTGACGTCATTGGGAACAAAACGAAACCATTTGTACATAGGGAAAGCACGCAAAAACAGTATAGTGTGTGTGAAAATTTCGGAATTAAGCGACTATGATGCTGAGTCAGATGAAATGCCCATGATAAGACGGTTGCACAATGTGCAACCTTACGATTTTGAGCCAGAATTTGTGTCTGAGGATGAAAATACCTCGGATTCATCAACCGATGAGGAAGTTGAACGCGGTGCAGGTGCAAATGAAGAGCTTGGTCGTGTTGGCATTGTTTTCATCGAAGTCACCAACAACGCTGCAATATCTCGGTACATTTACACTAAGCGCGAAATGCAGTATATTCCGAATGAATGGACATGGTCTAATACTTGTACATTAATACGAGCGTCAGATTATAAGGACTTTATTTTTGCCGAAAAGTAGACATTGAAAAAATATATTTAGAGTCTAGTAAGTATAATTGATAAATAAATAAATAAATGAAACAGTATTCTATATACCATAAGTCCCCGCCGCCTCTAAACACTCTATAGTGGTGTATGAGATTCGGATTTGCAGTATGACACGCTCTCCACGTGCCCCCAACTAACAATATACCACACACCGACTAATCAACTATTGCGGTGCCCTATTGAAGTACAGCCTAATCAGGGTACATACGTCGGTATATGACAAAATCACGCACCATTTAGGGAAACGTAGTTTTATGATATGCCTACATTTCCTGTATATTGCAATGCCGTGAGCGGTGCAATACCGCCGCGGCGAGCCGCGTATTGCACAAGACGGATATATGATGCGTGAGAAACTAGTTCATCGCGCACGAAGAGCTAAAAATACTGTGATCTAAATAATATAGTCAAATGTATTATGAGCACGACATTATGTACATGTAGAGATCGAAAAAACAGACCTAACAGATCAAATTTTTGATTTAGAATATAAAGTATATATATATGCTTGTAAAGCACTTAGTTTACTTACTGCATGAGGTAAAAGCCGTTATTGTTGTTGTTTTGCCATGCAACATTACTGACTAATATAATAGCTAGTAACATTATCAATTTTCTGCCTTTTAATAGACATCCATGAAACATTTTGTCATTATTTTCAAATCCAGAGACCGATATATAACTCTATATAAATCTATAACACTATTGGAAGAAGAAGGTGTATAATTTAAAAAAAAAAAAAAATACTAAAATATATATATTGAAACAACGACACAGTGTTTATTTCACCGGATTCATTTACATTTATATGCTAAACCTTTTGAGCAATCTTTTGAAAAAGACGGCTACATTATATTAGACGCCGTTCACGTAAGACGCATGCATCTAATTCAACAGCTAAACAATCACGATGTACAGATCTAAGACTATATACCTTTCTACAATTTATCATACACATACCCGAGGAATTGCTAAGATAACTGAACAAAAACTTCTATCCTACCTCATTTAATAATTTCTTCCTCAACGCCGGTCGAATCAGCGAATAAAACTTGCTCGGAGACGGCGGTGTTAGGCACTTCTCATTTTTGTAAGAAAATATTGTTGTTATCGCTGTTGTTTTTAATCTGCATGGCCGTTTGTCCTCCAAATTCAATGAAAATGAAACCAAAGGATGGACTTCCCACGAATCCAACTCAAAGTTTTTACTACAAACTCGCGCGTCTTTCGAAGGTTCCCATTTTTTTGACGCGACGGCCGATTTTCGTCGACAGCGGTCCACACACACTTCAAATCTTAATCTATCATTAACCTGATTAGGAAAACGAAAGAAACTGATGTTATCAGATTGTCCTTTTTTATGCACACTTTGACACCGAGTTACAGCACACGGCATTTTAACACGTACCATAAAACTTAATCCTACATAGACAATACTATACAACTCAATGCGACACCGTTAATCGGTTGGTACCAATGACGTCACAGGATCACGTGACACTTACCTCTCTTCAAAAAGGGCGAAACTCGAAGCGTGTGCGCTATGAGATAAAATTGGCTACTGTGAGAAAACGGGACAACCAATAAGTGTAATATTTGAACAGATTGTATATTATATACATAAATTCCAAAATATATGCTCAAAAGACACGCTATATTTCACCTTTAAGTTCTATAGTACAATGAACATCTTTGGCAAAGTGAAAAATCATATTTGATTTTGAAAGATTCATATATTTAATCAATTAATTAGTTTATATTAATGTATTCATAACTTTCACAGCCGAAATGTTGAGATTTTCACTAGGTGAAAATAAATAGAGAATATTGAGTAACTCGCAGGCTGATCTGGGTTTACAATGTCTGGCTGCTGATCAGCACAAAACACCCCTTTGTCACATAAATGGAATGGTTTTAATTCAAAGAAAGAACAGTCCATTATATATATGTAGGGGATTAAGGGTTCAGATGACAATTCTGCTCTTCCCTTTAGTGATCTCTTACTAAAGGTTTGACTATTTATCAAGAAAATAGTAGTGTTCATGTTGATCCAGGGACTTTAACTTTATATAATAATTTTTGAACTGCAAATTTGCTAATTTTATTTTATTGTTGTTTAATACCAAATCTGAAATGCCAGTGGAACAAACTAACTTATAAATCATGTTTTGGGGCATCCAGTAATCTGTCTCTGATGTACATATTCCATAATGTGCACTTTATGTGTTTTTATGACTTGTTTCTTAAAAAATTAATCTTAGGTTGTTATTATAATTTTATGTTTTTGTTTTATAGCTTGTTTTAAATATTTATTTTCCTAAATAATCAGATTCTGTACTTCATCATTCTCTTTTCATACTTCTGGCTTGGAATTCACCAACCATTCTTCAGACTAGTCTTAGACTTGAGCTCAATTACTAAAATTTCATTCACAAATATTCCCATGACCTTCATAGATAAACATTCATACAAACTTGCTACTTGTTAGAATTTATATTTATACATAGCAGCTTGTTATGAACGTTTGTCCTTTAAACTTACAGAAATATTTGTGATTGAAATTTGCATACTTGGGCTTAAGTCTAAGAATATTCTCAAGAATGGTTGGTGAATTCAAGGCCAGGACTAAAAAACGGAAACGGTTTGCATTATGTTAAAGAGGCAAAGTCTGTTTAACAAATGAGCAAGTTGTGATAATCTGTCTCATATTTAAGCGCTTCCAGGAATGGTAAATACGCTGCATTTAAACCTTCTCATCTCTCACCACTGCGGAGTCAAATCCCGCTGGGAGCTCGACTTGTGAGAAAGTGTTGATTCTTACGGATGGAGGGAGGTTCTACCCAGCACTGGTTCTACCCAGGAATAAGTAGGTGGTTTGCCTCCAGCACTAAAAAATTGACCATCACGTATAGCCTAAAATGTGCTGAAAATGATGTAAAACACCGTTCAGCCAACCAACCAACCAACCATCTCAAATTTACTTTTGTTTTAAGAACAAAAAAACATTATAGATTTCTCCGTTCTCCTCAACTAAATCTTATTACAAATTATTGTTTGTTTCTGAAATTTAGCATCCTTTGCAATTTTCAAATCGAGTAGCAAAACTAGTGCTATGCTGCAAGTTATTTTAAATCTATAATATTCACATTAATCCATGAAATGCTACCAAAGATATCCAAAAATATATATTACCCCTATTCATGTTTATTCAGAGGTATTGTTGTTTGTAATTGGCTTTATAGTTTTTAATCTTTTATTTGGAATGTATTTGTTTTAATTTGTATTGCTTGTTACAATTCTTATCTGTGATGGATTTTGTATTTTGTTGTGTTTGGTGATGTTTTTATTAAAGGGACATATAGCAGTCTTGCTAAAAATTATCATCTAGTGAATTAAAAGTTAAATTGATTGTAATGGTTCTATAAATGTATTTATTTCACTTTAAAGGGACACATGACAATCTTGAAGTCTTGATCAAGCAGTAGAATTAGCCTGTCGATTTATTAATCCAGTATCATTTTGACTTTAAATCTGTTTGCATATATTTAAATACAGTTTTCAGTTTTCAACTTTTCTTTGTTATTCTACAATAGTTTTGAATATATTATTGATGAAATGTAGTAATATAATTATTACAGTTAGTAATATGCAAAAACTATTTGGTTTATACCATTCTTATAATTAATATTAATGATTGAACAAATGCAATTTATGTATAAAAACTAATGGGACGCTGCAAGTGTTTATTGTGGCAACTGATTAAGTATTATGGTCCAAAATAACAGCAATTATCAACAATCAAAACTTGTTTTTGTTTTTTCACAAAAAAACATGGATTGTTTACAACAGAATTTGAAGCAACTCTGCAGTTCTGCAGGTGAGAAGATTGTAAGCCCATCCTGCATTTGTTTTTTTATCTGGCCGTAAATGAAGAGTGGGCCTGAAATGTTCATTCCTGTTGGCGCCATATAACTTTTTTGTGTTGATGCGCCGTAAAACCCAATTCAACTCCAATTCAATTCAAAACTAGGTTGAAGCCACGTTTTTGACAAAACCTCCATGACGTTATAGATTTCATGCATGAAGACATGAACAGCTTGCCACAATATAGCAATGTGCCCCTTGCTACGGCTCTATCACATGGACATGATGGAGGGGAGTTCTTTTAATTAACCCTTAGCCTGCTATGAATGTATAATGGACTGTTCTTACTTTAAATTTAGACCATTCCATTTTATGTTACAAAGGGGTGATTTTTTGGAGAAATGACTGATGAGCAGCCAGACATTGTAAACCCTGGTCAGCCTGAGAGTTACTCGCGGGCTGATCTGGGTTTACAATGGACACAAAGGCTATTTTTGTTGCCCTTAGCAGGCTAAGGGTTAAATAAACCGACAATTAAATTACTGTGTAAGGTATGAAAGCACTAATTATTTTCCCCATAGACACCAATGTTAAAGTGTCACATATTAATGATTTGCTGCAAATTCAACTCAAGTATGGATAATGCAGCAGTGTAATGTGCATATAGAAAACTATTTTTCCACTTGAAAAATCACCAGAAAACGTGGGGTCACAAGACATGTAAGAAAGTTATTGTTTGTTTACTAAACAGGTCAAGGGTACAGCTGTTTTTATTGATCGACTGTTTTCATTGCTCACAAAGTGTAAGCATAGAGTCGAAATTTCGAAAATGTTCATCAGTGATCCAGTAAAACCTATTAATACGCTTCTTATACATATAACCACAAAATCGAATAGAAATGGGCAGTTTTCCCCTACTTATAATGCCCATTTCCATCGAAAAAGGAGGGATTACTTTTTATTATAGGAACTACATTCGACTACACCTCGGAGGTTTACATGTAATTGGTGGTGGTAAACCTGTAAGAGTTAAAACCATGTTTATGTTCAGAGTTTAATCTATTTAAACCAGGAGAACTTCCTCTTGCCCTTTTGGGCCTCTTGTTTATAAGAGCAATTACAGCCATATTTGAGCAACTGTTTTGTGTTGGACTGCCGTAAAACACCAATTCAGTTCTATTGAATTGAAGCAGTAGGTCATTATTGAGCCTCTTGCTTTACACATAACACGAGCATTCCAATCAGAATAGTGAAACATTCCAAAACTTGTAAAATCAGAGACGTAATCAACCATTATACTTCTGATCTATAGTAAAATGTACGTATATGGTATGCATTATACATCTATGTTATGCATTATACATCTATGTTATGCATTGTACATCTATGTTATGCATTATACATATATGTTATGCATTATACATCTATGGTATGCATAATACATATATGTTATGCATTATACATATTGTTATGCATTGTACATCTATGGTATGCATTTTACATCTATGTTATGCATTATACATCTATGTTATGCATTTTACATCTATGGTATGCATAATACATATATGTTATGCATTATACATCTATGTTATGCATTGTACATATATGGTATGCATTTTACATCTATGGTATGCATTTCACATCTATGTTATGCATTTCACATCTATGTTATGCATTGTACATCTATGTTATACATTATACATATATGGTATGCATTCCACATCTATATCATACATTATACATCTATGTTATGCATTATACATCTATGTTATACATTATACATCTATGGTATACATTTCACATCTATGACATACATTATACATCTATGTTATGCATTGTGCATCTATGTTATGCATTGTACATATATGGTATGCATAATACATCTATGTTATGCATTATACATCTATGTTATGCATTGCACATCTGTGTTTTGCATTTTTGTAGTTATTATACATATATGATATGCATTATACATCTGTGTTATGCATTATACATCTGTGTTATGTATTATACATCTATGTTATGCAGTATACAGCTATGTTATGCATTATACATCTGTGTTATGCAATATACATCTATGTTATGTAATATTCATCTATGTTATGCATTATACAATGCATCTGTGTTATGCATTATACATCTACAATATGCATTATACATCTGTGTTATGCATTATACATCTGTGTTATGTATTATACATCTGTATTATGCTGTATACATCTATGTTATGCATTATACATATATGTTTACGCATTATGCATTTTTGTTATGCATTATACATATATGTTTATGCATGATGCATTTTTGTTATGCATTATACATATATTTTATGGATTGTACATGTTGTTATGCATTGTACACCTATGCTATGCATTATACATATATATTATGCATTATACATCTATGTTATGCATTGCACATCTATGTTATGCATTGTACATCTGTGTTATGCATTATAAATATATGGTATGCATTATACATCTGTGTTATGCAATGTACATCTGTGTTATGAATTATACATGTATGGTATGCAGTATACATCTATGTTATACAGTATACATATATGGTATGCATTATACATTTTTGTTATATATTTTATGCATTATATGACTATGTTATGCATGGTACATCTGTTATGCATTATACATCTATGTAATGCATTATACATATATGGTATGCAGTTTATATCTATGTTATGCATTGAACACCTTAGATATGCATTTATACATCTGGCTTTGAGGTCTGACTTGGGAGAGGGTTGTGGTGCAGTTTGTTTTTAATGTACAACAAATTATTAAAGTTTCGTTTCACACTGTCTTCTTATGTATAAAATGGCATTATTTTGATTATTTTCATGATTGATGTATATCGACACATATCAATATACCATATCAATATACCACATCAATATACCACATCAATATACCATATCAGTAGACCACATCAATATACCACATCAGTATACCACATCAATATACCATATCAGTAGACCACATCAGTATACCACATCAATATACCACATCAATATACCACATCAATATACCACATCAATATACCACATCAGTATACCACATCAGTATACCACATCAATATACCACATCAGTATACCACATCAGTATACCACATCAGTATACCACATCAGTATACCACATCAGTATACCACATCAATATACCACATCAATATACCACATCAGTATACCACATCAGTATACCACATCAATATACCACATCAATATACCACATCAGTATACCACATCAATATACCACATCAATATACCACATCAGTATACCACATCAGTATACCACATCAATATACCACATCAATATACCACATCAGTATACCACATCAATATACCACATCAATATACCATATCTATGACACAAATCCACGAAGAAGTGGAATTGTTTGTGATAATTTATTGATAATTTAATGAAGCACTTCAAACAGTGTATTAAATTATTTAGAATTTTTTTTTGCTTGGGATTCGCCCTGTCAGAAAGTCAAGCAATGCATTACTCAGTGAGTAATGCAAACACTTTATTCAAAACATGGAACTTTATATGTTCTCAGAACACAGTGAGTTCAATTATTTTGTATAAGAAAAGGATGTTTTAAGTGTTTGCATTACCTGTTGAGGAATGAGTTTCTGGACTTACTGATATGGTTAAAAAAATCTAAAATGATTTAACAGACTGTTTTCAATGTCACGTTTTCATTGCTGTATATGAGCCTTGCTTTACTCTATTTATTTTAAAAAGATATATATATTTACATGTACTTCTGATGATTCCATGTTAATATTTTGTCATCCCTGGCACAATAAGATATTCTGAAATACATACAATTTTATTATACTCTTTGCTTGTGTTGTCATTGAAAGTTTCAGTTTTATGTTTTCATTATTTGACTAGTTTTCTGTCGCACTATAATGACTGTTCCTCTATAATGAGTACACCATTACTCTGAGGGCTTGCTAGCCCTGCTGTATTGTAAAATCATTAAGACACTAGAAGGGTGTTCCATGTAACACTTGTGTAGCCTGCCGTGCTATGTGGTAGGTCAGTTTGCAGGTTAAAGTTTTATGAAAAAGGGGCATAACTCTGCCGAATTAATGAACTGAATTTGAATTTACAGTTTTCTTGCATCAAGAGCATTTTAAAATGATTGTTGTTTGACTGCACATCAACACACTGTTTAGACTATTTTGAGATGCCCCAGAGAGAGGGGAAAGATACATAGACATCAGGCTAACATGTTTCGAGGACAGACTATGATACAGGGGGCCACCTGGTTTACGTCCCCTTCCGATGGACAAGGCTAGTGGAAATGTATTCTCTAAGGACACCACAAAGTTACCCAGTGATACCAGGGAGGCTGGAACATGTGACCTCCAGATATTCAACATGTGATCTCCAGATATTCAACATGACTATGACACTTGACTATTCCACTTCGACTATTCCACATGACTATTCCACAGACCAACTTATTTTGACATGTTTAAAGCAAAAAGAATTAGAATTATTTTTAGCTCGACTTGCAGAAAAGGTATTAAGCTATTTTTGCAGAAAAGGCAAGCTAAACTACTCGCCTGGCATCGGCATTGTCATTAGTTAACCTTTTTCACACATGCATTCAGTATAGATAGATAAAATGTCACATGCAAGTCACATAACTCAGCAACCTATTTTGACAAAGTTTAGCCCCCTTTTAGTACTTAGTTTCTTGGTTAACATTTTTTCGTAAGCTCATATCTCAAAAACTGCTTGACAGAAACTTAACACATGTATTCACTATCACAAGAGGAACTTGTACAAACAAGTGCCATAACTCTGTTAAGAAATTTACAGAATTATACCCCCTTCTCAACTTTAGTTACACAATAAATAGACAAGGCCTCGAAAAGTCGAGCATGCTGTCATCCTACAGCTCTTGTTTTACTTATTCCATGTTTGTTTCATTAGAATATTTGTGGAGTTTGACAATAAGCAAAATTAATGCATGCATTGCGAAGTTGTTCTCCTGATCAAATGTTTATGCAAGTTAGTACCCAATTTGGTGTGTTAAAAGGTGCGCTTAAAATCACTAACCCACCTAATAATGGCAAAATCACACTACAGAATCTTATCCAAACCCTATGTAGGTGTTCAGGTCATAAAATAATGTATATGTGCTGGTAAAAAAGTTTTTATTCATGGGTTCTTAAAACACCTATGATTGAAATGAATTATGAGTTGGTAACTCTTAAATCAATGCTGTACTCCAGTTTTGGGCTTTGGCCTGGCTGATTGTTTAAGCGGTTTATATTGTGTCTGTTTGGGTTCTCAAAATATGTAAGTTAAAATTAGATAAACTTCGTCATCAGTAGGTTTAGAAAATAGCGTACAAATGTTGTAAAATTGGCTGTTGTTGGCGGGATAGCTACTTTAAGGCAAAAAAAAAAAATCCATGTTTGTTTCATTAGGATATTTGAGAAGTTTGGCAATAAGCAAAATCAGTGTGTGCAATGCAAAGCTGAGTATGTTGCCCTTGATCAGATGTGTTTAGTACTCAATTTGGTGTGTTAAAATCACAGGTATTCGGCGCGTAATTTGGTCACTACTACAGAACCCACCCACTTCCAAAAACATCATCCAAATATCATTTAAACAACATTTTAATACTTTCTAAACAATTTATTTTTGGATGATGTTTTTTGTTGTTTTTTTGAGGGTGGGGTGGGTAGGGTGTGGTTGTGGGGGGGGGGGGGGGGGGGGGGGGGGGGTGGAGTGGGGGGGGGGGGGTTAGTAGTGACCAAATTACGCGCCGAATACCTGTTGTTAAAATACACAATTATAATACTCTTTTTCAATTTTTCCTACCATGCGAGCGTATATGCAGCAATATTCAACGAAAAGCTGCACTTAAAGGAGCCAATTTGTTTGGCTAGTGCTCAGTTAACTGTCGTTTTAAGTAAACCCTATATTGAGCACAAGCATATAACTGTCTGAATTTTAGTCGGCAAATAACGCCAAAACCAATAATCAAAACTCTATGCAGGTGTTCAGGTCATATAATAATGTATATGTGCCAATTAAAAGTATATGATTTCACAGGTTTTTATTAACATATCGGTGAATGAATATGTAGTGACCAAATTACGCGCCGAATACCTGTTGTTAAAATACACAATTATAATGCTCTTTTTCAATTTTTCCTACCATGCGAGCGTATATGCAGCAATATTGAACGAAAAGCTGCACTTAAAGGAGCAAATTTGTTTGGCTAGTGCTCAGTTAACTGTCGTTTTAAGTAAACCCTATATTGAGCACAAGCATATAACTGTCTGAATTTTAGTCGGCAAATAACGCCAAAACCAATAATCAAAACTCTATGCAGGTGTTCAGGTCATATAATAATGTATATGTGCCAATTAAAAGTATATGATTTCACAGGTTTTTATTAACATATCGGTGAATGAATATGTATAATATGAAATATGAGTTTGTTGGTAACTCTTAATTAAACGCCCCATTTTTGGGGTTTGGCCTGGCTAGTTAAAGCTGTTTATATTGTGTCTATCGAGTTTGGATTCTCAACATATTTAATTATATAATATAACTCATTGTCAGTAGGTTTAGAAACGGTTTACAATTGTTGTAAAATTTGGCTGTTGCTGACGAGATAGCTACTTCAATAATAATTATTCTGGTGAATTCATTTGTTTTGTTCTTTAAAGTAAAGAACATTGGTTCCTGAGCTTAATTTCAAACTAAGTGTTGCGCTTTCTGATTCAATGAAACGAGAAACCAGTTTTCTTTCCACATATATAATTTGTCCGAGACACCTTTCACCCCTTCACGGAATTGAAAAAAACGGTGAACAAGTAAAAAAATCCGAAACATGTTTTATGGTAAACTTTAATTTTCGGTTGTAGATAGGACATTAATTTGATGTCAGTGCATCGTCATTGTTTAAGCACATTAAAAAACATATATTGCCAGTGAAATAATTTTCTGACGAGTGCAAATGCTGATGTCGGACATGAAATAGTTCTTTTGGTGTGGTAGGTGGGTGGGGTAAAATAATTTCAATGTCGACGATGACTGATGCAATGGTTTATAAATTCTCGCATCTATGAGGAAGTGTCCCATTCTTGGGAGAGTATACAAAGCCTTTGGTCGATTTAGCATGGAGAGCTATCCTTTGTGCATGTAAAATATGTCGCTGAACTTTGCAAATGCATGTAAACTCTAACCATTCTCGGAAAGTGTCACTGTGGTTTGTCTCCTCGTCCGGTTCATTCTAAAGAGCAAGGCTTCTGATTTAATGTTATATTTCTAACCGGTTTTAGCTTAAAGTTAGTTTTCTTGGCTTTTTCAAAAGAAGAAACTCTACATCAGCCTCAGTTTAGGACTAAATATTACCCAAAGATCATTGCAGGGTTCAAACTGGAGTGTGACTGTGCGACACAAGCGACAAAGTCTCCCTTTGCTCCGTCACTTCACATTTTTTCAGCCCAAGACGAAGCTTAAAGGGAATGTAGCAACACAGCCAAACAAGCTCTGTTATTGAGAGTTCTGAAAAACTTGGAAAAAGGTGAAAGAATTATCATTCAAAATCGCATGATAAACAAAAAAGATATGACCATTTAAATGTTATTCTAAAACAAATATGGGAGCAGCCATTTTTAGAACTATGACATCATAGTTCCATATTACCATATATGGAATATTGATAAATATCATATCACTGCAAATGAATGAATTTTTTTATTGGTCATATAAAAATTACTGCCATTAGGTATTACATATTTTTCATACAGTTGTCATTTTTTCCCTATAAATCAATAAATTTTCATATTTATAAATATTCCATATATGGTCATTTAGAACCGTGATGTCATAGCTCTCAAAATGGCCGCTTCCATATCTGTTTCAACAGAAACTTCAAATGATCATATCTTCTTTGGTAATCATCCTATTTTGATAATTCTTTCACCCTTATTCAAGTATTTCAGAACTCAATAATACAGATGGTTTGGCTGTGTCGCTACATTCCCTTTAAGTCGCCGTCCAATGACCTGTTGTTTATGTCTCAGGACAGGCGGGAAACATCGCTGTGATTGGATTATATTAATTGCTTTGATCGATCACAGCGGAAACCCTGCGGGAGCATCTTTTCCTACTACTATGATATCCACCGAGGCAATTTTTGCACGTCCCCATTCTTGTTTACAAATTAGGAATACACACAACTTGCCCAACGAGATTGCACATAGCTAAACAATTGACCAATTGTAGGTTCCGTTACAGTTAAACAAATGCGTGTTAAAAATATGGTTGACATTCGATAGAAAACGTGATCGAAACAACAACCTGAAGATAATTGACCTGAGGTGATTAAATGATACCACGGAATAATAATTACATTTGCATTTTGGTATTCAAAACAAATTACGGTAATGCATGAAAAAAAGTTTGTAATTGACCTGAATTTTCGGTGATATTTTCCGTCCGGAAAATTGCAGTGTCATAGTAGTTCGGATAGGTACATAACTTCTGACGGAGGAAAAACCTTATTTTATTAGATATAACTGAATTTAACTTCAGCAAAACTGTACCTGGTTGTGTTTAGCTAATACAAATGGGGAAACAAAACACATTTGTTCATATAGGCCACATGAGGAATAAGCCTTTTAGGAAGATGTGTAAGTTTGAGAATCCTAGTCAAGCCATCCATGGATCTCTCTACAAATTGATAAAAAGATGAAAGCATAAAGATACATGTACATGCAATATATTTATATTAATTCTTCTCTCAATCTTCTTTCTTCTATAGTTACAGTATATATGTGTAAAGAGTGCCTGTGAATAAAACTAATAAACACCTTTACTGTGAAACAGCTAGCATAAGTTAACCAATGGGGTGTATATATGAATTAATAATTAACAATAACCGATTGCGCACTTAAAAGATCTTGTCTCCCTCAATTCTCCAAATTTTCTGTCACTTCTCTCTATCTTCTTTGGAGGGAAAAGTCACTTCTCCCTAAAATCCAGGCCTAGTTTGAACCCTGTCATTGTCATCACTCTTGTCTGATACAGACGCTGACATCCCTCTCTCATCATCCTTTATATTTCTACACAGACCTCAGGTCTCCCCATCCAGCTGCCGGACAAGGAGACACTTCCTTAAGGTAGCTATCCCGCTAACAACAGCCAAATTTTACAACATACGTGCAATGTTTCTAAACCTATTGATGCCCAGGTATATAACTTGTATCATATTTTGAGAATATAAGCTCTATAGACACAATATAAACGGTTTTTAACTAGCCAGGCCAAACATAAAAACGTTACGTTACCAACTCATAATTCATTTTACGCATATTCAGTCATGGGTATTTTTTTTTTTATATAAACCCATAAATAGAACTATACTTATAATCGGCACATATACATTATTTAATGACCTGAACACCTGGAATGGGTTTGGATAAACAATTTTGTTGTTTAATTTTGCCTTTATTTGTTGTGTAATTTTGCCGTTATTTGGCGGGTTATTGCCTTTAATGTTATGGCTGAGACAGAATTGTTTCAGATGGAAAAATGGACGGACAGTGTGATAAACATGCCTCCCTTTGGGGTCATAAAGAATTAAGAGGTGTCAACGGAAAAAAATTAATGATAAAGAATTTCTATAAAGTGGTAGGGCCATTTTTACTGGGTAGGTAGAAAAACAGCAAAACAACAGTTTGTTATGGTTGGCTGAATTCTACTCAAAGATTACTATTATTTTAGTTTGTATCTAGAAATAAACCTAGTTATATTGTTTATGATTTACACCTCCAGGTGTGACGAGGATGCAAGGTGTTCGTCCAATACTCCGGTCTCTGCGCTACCTCTCTACAGCCACAGATACCCAGTTTGTCGTAGACAAGGCAGGGTTGAGTAAACTGAGGAAGAAGACCGGATTCCCTCTTCTGAACTGCAAGAAGGCTCTCCAACAGTTTAATAACGACTTGAAACAGGTACACACTTCCAAACATTATTAACCCTACCTTCTTGTTCGCCCTTTTTGTCCCTTGTAAATTAATTTTTTAGGGGGAATACACATTATTGAGATTCCACTGTAAGTCACCCTTTGTTGCAGAAGCACCCTTCCTTCTTGTTCACCCTTTTTTGTCCCTTGTAAAGTAAAGTTTTTAGGAGAATACACATTGCAGAAGCATTACTTCAAAAGATCTCGAGGTATCTTTATGGAACTTGTTACACACGTCCAGCTAGTGTTCCTACAGTGGTGCTGTAAGGTACAGATAGATCTTTCTAATATCAAGGAGCTGGTGGGAGGTCCGTGGTCGAGTGGTTAAGAGTCTCTGACTTGAAATCACTTTTAGTTTGATCCCTCATGGGCCTAGAAATCTTAGGTGAGGAAGCTATCCAGCTGGCTTGCGGAGCGTTGGTGGTTATACCCAGGAGTCAGGTGTATACCCAGGTGCCTGCCAGTTCATGAAAATTGCCCGTATGGGCACCTGGGGTCTTTCGCCACCAATGGAAGCTGGAAAAATCGCCATATGACTTTCGCTGTTGGTGCGACTATAACATCCAATTCATTTAAATTCTAATATAAGTAGTTTGGCACTGCCATGAAAACAAGGTAGTCAACATTATTTTTCATGGGACATTACTCTTAAACCATTCCAGATCAATATTTTGGTATTTTCATGAGAATGAATATGAATTTTCAAAATATTTGTTTTTGAATTGTTACTTTTTCAATTAATGAATATTTATCAAGCTTAATACATTCTTGAACATAATGGTATAATGATAATATTGTGTCTGTTGCTATACCATTTTTTTTATGGATTAGAGATTTAAGTTAAATAACAATTATCTTTACAGACCATGTAAGTTAAAAAACAAACAATAAAACCTGGAGCATACCTTAATTAAGAATCAAGTTGTTACGAAAATTGTCTCATCTTAGTCATTATTTGTATCTCTTTCTGCTATCCAATGAAACAGGTAGTACAGGCTAGAGATTTATTATATACATAGAATAAATTATAATAAAAGACGCTTGTTTTAGGCAGAAGCATGGATGGTAGAGCAGGCTCAAAAAGAAGGCTGGTCAAAGGCCACCAAGCTTCAGGGAAGGCCCATGTCACAGGGCCTTGTTGGCCTTATTCAAGATGACAATGCAGCAACTGTTTTAGAGGTAAGACAACTTGAGGATTTGAGTCGAATTGGCTTTTTTTTGGTGCACCAACACGAAACGGCTATAGGGTGCCAGCAGGAACGAACCTAGATAAAACTATGCAAAATGGACTCAAAACCTTTTCACCTGCAGAAATGCAAATTCTATCGTAAACATTCCATTTGTTCTTCTGAGCCTCGATCATTGTTTTCGACTACCACTCAAGTAGCATCTGAACAATACAGGTATGAAGTCCATAATAAACATGGCCAACATGTACTCAGTGAACATGAATTCAGGGGAATTAATAATTTTACCCCTGTCTGGATAAGCAGTGGCCCTTTTCTTGCCTGGGAACCACACAGGGCTGCAGCTTCAGAAGATAAAGCTTATTGCTTATTTATTGGTATTTTTCAGAGGTAATTTCTGCTTGATTGGCTTTGAAGTTTCTTGAATAAATGAATTGTTTAACGTAGAGTTTAGACTGGGACACCGGTGTCGTGCTGGGTGTATAGTCCCATGTGAATGACTGGAGGCGGAGGATCGAGGTTGAGATCCTTGTTTACTCATAGAAGACCCTTGGGAAGTCGAGCTATTGAGCTGTCCTAAATCTGACAGCCAAATGTTTTGGCTCTATATGCGGTGTGTATATAGTCAACTTTTGAAATGACAATGTGAATATAATATGGCTAGCGGTTATTAAAAAGTTATATATTTTGAAGACAGTCAAATTAAGATATATGCTGTCTTCATGGGTTGAATTGTACTCCCAACTACAAGGAAAAGTAGTCGCAACATATGAAAATGACAACATCTGTAAATTAGCGGGAACAGTTAACAATGTCCAGTTTACAAACTCGGTTGATGACTGCTAATGGCATTGTTAGCATAGTCTTTGTGTTGACCAATCACCTTGCACTATCCACATTGCACGAGGCATGTGAAGCATGGATAACAATACTCTTCAAAGCTTGTTCTGTTACTTGTCACACTACCTCATCATGTATACACTGCATGTTACCTGAACTATATATCTCCTATATATTTTATGAACCAATCCTCGCTTCTCTTTTACAGGTGAACTGCGAGACAGACTTTGTGGCAAGGAACGAGAATTTCCAAGATCTTGTCAACAGACTCACTGAAACATGTCATAGAAACTTCTCACTCGGAGATTCGTCCAAGGTTTGTCACGGACATTTATAGATTACTTACTTGAAAGAGAATTGTGTATCATCTGCAAACATGTTTGACACATTAGAATTATGTGACATCTGCAAAAATGTATGAATTTTGTGTCTTCTGCAAACAATGGCTGAATGTAGTCATCTGCAAACAATGGCTGAATGTTGTGTCATATGCAATCTGAATTTTGTCGTCTGCAAATAATGTCTGAATTTTGTGACATCTGCAAAAATGTCTGAATGTTGTGTCATCTGCAAACTACGTCTGAATTTTTTGTCATTTCAAAGTCTGATACTAAGAATGTTGTGTGATATGAAAATAATGTCTAATGCTTTATTTTGTGGTATCTGCAATCAGAGTCTTGATACATTAGAATTGTGTGCCCTCTGCAGAGTCTAAAATAAAACAAATGCATTATTGCTGTCAATCCTAGTAAATGCTATGCATGCTACTGGCAAGTAGCAGGACAGAATGGTGTGTTCATATACTGAAAGAAATGTTTAGCAAGTAAATAACATGGTAAATCCCATTGAGCAGATTCAAGGCTATGTACTTCAGCTGCCATTAACACTATAATTAACATAATTAACAAGTTATCCTAAAACGATATCTGAGAAAAAAGTAGCAACATGTTTTAATTTACCTGCTTTACAGAAATTATAATTTCATTCTTATTTCAATATAGAGATAATTTTAAATTTAAAACTTTGGTTCGTAATTTCATTATAATGACGAGGTTCATGTCAATTGTTTTTGCGTTTTTTATCTCTCAAAACCCAGAATAGTTATTTAATAAAGTTTAACCCGTTTTCTTGTTAATATTCTTATTGTTAGCTTAACTGTTCAAAGATCAGCAGAACTTATGCCGTGCTGCGGTGTCCGTTTGTCCGTAAACTTTTTTTGTAGCGACTACTCCCGAAACTTTACAGAAATGTTACCCATGAAGTCTAGTTGATCCTAGCAAAAGTTCATGTTGATGTGAAATCCAAGATGGCTGCCAAAGCTAAACATAGATTTAAAAAAACAACAAGTTTGTAGCAACTTCTTCTTGAAAACTGTAAGTGATGCCGATATGGGACTTTTTCTAAAATGATCAGCATGACATGATGTTGGTACTTGTCGAAAATCATTTTGATTCGACGTTATTAAACATGGCTGCCAGCGACCATCTTTGTTTACATAGAGTTGTATAGTAAAAACTTGTAGCGACTACTCCTCTGAAACTACTTGACGGATTTTCATGAAACTTCTCAGGAATGCTGCTCTTGATGTCTAGTTGATCCTAGAAAAACAGGTCCGCCGGAAATTCGAGATGGTCACCGTTGCTAAAAATAGGGTTTTAAAAGACAAGTCTGTAGCGACTACTTCTTGAAAACTGTAAGTGATATTGATATGGGACTTTTTCTAAAATGATCAGCATGACATGATGTTGATCCTTGTCGAAAATCATTTTGATTTGAAATTAAATATGGCTAGTGGCCATCTTTGTTTACATAGTTATATTGTAAATACTTGTATCGACTACTCCTCTGAAACTACTTGGATTTTCATGAAACTTAACAGAAATGTTGCTCTTGATGTGAAGTTGATCCTAACAAAATTTCAGGTCAGCCCAAAATTCAAGATGGTCACCATGGCTAAAACTACATTTTTAAAAAAGAAATTTGTAGCGACTACTACTTGAATACTATAAGTGGTATTGATATGGGACTTTTTCTAAAATGATCAGTTTGACAGGATGTTGGTTTTTGTGGAAAATTATTTTGATTCGACACTTAAACCTGGTTGCCAGTGGCCATCTTTATTTACATACGAGTTATAAAAACTTGTAACAACTACTCTTAAACTACTTGACAGATTTTCATGAAACTTTACAGGAATGCTGATCTAGCTTTCAGAACCTGCCAGTAGAGCTTCAAGGTCATTGACCTCTTGTTAATGTGAAAAAATGTTGTTTATATAAATGGGAGATAACTCTGATACTTACTTTGAATCACACGTAAGTGTAAAACAAGAATACCTTCCGACATGCCAAAGTTATCAAATGTTCACATAAAATAAAAATTCAGTTTCTTTAAGCTCGATATGCAAAAAGACTGCTAAACTTATTTCTTTCAGTATAGTATAGGTAGTGTTTACAAGACAGACAACAGACAGATGTTAACATTTCTTATTTTTGGTTACATACTATTTTAAGACACAGTTTTCAAATGATTTTTTTTTAAAGTAATTGTGGTCGGGGGATGTAAGTTAAAATATGACACAGTTGGCGGTGAAGTTATACAATTAAACTCAACATGAAATTTGTATCATCCCCTTTATGAAAGCATTTAATAAATAGAGGATCTTACATAAGTAATTTATAAACCGAGTTGGCAAAATGATATAATACGAGGCTCTTGCCGAACATTATATCATTTTTGCTAATGAGTTTAATAAAGTCAATAATGAATGAGAACGAATGTTAAGATTCTATTTATTACATAACTCACATATCGACTTTTATTGCATTTTGCCTGTGGCTTTAACACGCGAAACCGACATAATCCGTGGAAATTGGATCATAGTCATAATTATTTTTTTTGACTGCACATACTAGGCTTATTTGCATACTTATATATAACTAGTGGTATATCGATAATATAGAATGGTGTTATTCCACTCCCAAACCCTAAGTTATGTGATAAAATAAATTCTTAAATATTACTGGAGTGAGGTCAGTTTGCTCTTATTTTAACATCAAACTTCAGATAGAAGTCACTAAAGAAGAACTGAATTCATTAACCGTGGATGATACGACAATTGCTGACCAAGTTGCCCTCGTTGTCGGCAAACTTGGTGAGAATATAGCTGTACGAAGGGCAGCATTTATACGTCAAGACCCGTCCACGATGATCAGTAGTTACATACACGCAGCAGGTGAGTTTTACTTTTGTGACTCCTCAGTAGCTCAGTGGCTAAGACCGCGGCTTTAGAGCTACAGACCTCTGCCAGCTACAGACCTCTGCCCTGCTTGGGGTCACTCTCCTGGCGGGGAAACTCATCTTTCCCTCTGAGGTTGCTATATAATGTAATATGATATGTAAATGTAATTTTCTTTATGTAACCCAACGTCAGTCATATTTTGTGTCGCCTGCGTAGCATAGCATAACTTGAAAAGTATTTGAACTATGTTCATATATTTGACCTATGTTCATATATTTGACCTATGTTCACATGTTCATCTTAACCCAGGGAATGTTGTTACACATGTCCAATAACGTTCATTTTGCCCCTTTCATAAAACCCTTTATAAAACTTTAACCTGCAACCTGACCAAACTCACAACTGGCCATAATTTAAGAAGTATTTGACCTATGTTGAAATAAGCACATGGCAGGCGACATAAGTGTTCCGTTGAACACCCTTCTAGTTTATTATTATTAACAAGAGGTCAATGACCTTGAAGCTCTACAGATAGGTTTTGATAGCTAGAAACCTGCTAATTCCTGTAAAGTTTCATGAAAATCTGTCGACTAGTTTCAGAGTAGTAGTCGCTTCGCTACAAGTATAACTATATAACTATGTAAACAAAGATAGCAGCTGGCAATCATGTTTAATGACGAAACGAGTTTCGACAAGGACCAACACCATGTCATGCTGATCATTTTAGAAAAAGTCCCATATCAATATCATTTCTAGTTTTCAAGAAGTAGTCGCTACAAATTTGTTTCTTAAAACTATTTTTAGCCATGGTGGCCATCTTGAATTTCCCGCCAACCTGAAATTTTGTTAGGATCAACTTGACATCAAGAGCAACATTTCTTTAAAGTTTCATGAAAATTCCTCAAGTAGTTTCAGAGGAGTAGTCGCTACAAGTATGTACTATATAACTCTTATGTAAACAAAGATGGCCGCTGGCAGCCATGTTTAATGACGAATCAAAATTATTTTCGACAAGGACCAACATCATGTTATACGGTATGCGGATCATTTCATAAAAAGTCTCATATCAATATCACAGTTTTCAAGGAGTCGCTACAAAATTATTATTTTTTAAATATATTTTTAGCCATGGCAGTCATCATGTCATGCTGATCATTTTATAAAAAATCCCATATCAATATCACTTACAGTTTTCAAGTAGATGTCGCTACATACTTGGTTTTTAAAGATCTATTTTTAGCTTTGGCGACCATCTTGAATTTCACATCAACGTGAATTTTTGCTAGGATCAACTAGACGTCATGAGCAACATTTCTATAAAGTTTCATGAAAATCCATCCAGTAGTTTCAGAGTAGTTGCTACAAAAAAAGTTTACGGACAGACGGACACCGCAGCACGGCATAAGTTAATAACAGACGGACAAATGGACTGCTGATCTTGGATTAGGTCGGTCACAGTGAAATAGTTTTGGTCGGAATGCATAGTTCTCATCTAGATGTACCTTTGTATGAAGTTTGAAGAGTGTAGTGCTATCCGGTAACGGAGGTAACTTAAAACTCAAACCAAGGGCGACACAATCGGTCCCCACCCATTGTACTATCACAGAGAGTCACCTTTAATTCATGTATTCTGGCCTTTATACACAAGACAATTTCGTTCAGATTTTCGTATTTTACATGTAAATAGATTATGGCGTAGAAAAACTTTGACCGTCCCAAACACAACTGGATTATGTTCTAAGTACTGATACTTCATCTAGTTTTATTTTTCTTTATCCTGTGTTAAAATTATTAATAAAGTAAATCATAAATAAAAGCCATCTTGATAATTTAGATAAAATGTTTACTTAAAAAGTCCCAGTGCCCCCATCAACAGGCACATTTTACAACAGATGTACACTGTTTATAAACGACGCGGTATACATGAATATATAACTTACACATTTATGAATACTGACTTTATAGAAACAATATAAACAGTTTAACCAACTCGTAATTAATTTTAAGCATATCCAATCACAGGTATTTCAAGAACCCACGAATAAACCTTCATTTTAATCAGCACATATTCATTATTATTTTACCTGAACACATGGATAGGGTTTGGTAAACGGTTTTGTAGTGTAGTTCTGCCGTTATTTAGTGGGTCGGTTCTTCAAACATTAAATTCACAAAATGATACTTTTCTTTTTAGGACCATTGTTAATCCGAGACAGATGCAAGCTGGGTAAATTTGCTGGGGTGGTGAAAATAGAAGTGCCCGAAATGAGTACAGTTGCCGCCCAACTGTGTCAGCACATAGTCGGCATGAATCCCAAGTCTATAGGAGAGAGGAACCCTCCTCCGGTAGAAAAAGCTGAAAAGAAAAAAAAGAAAAAGGAAGAAGTGGCTGAAGTTGTGAAAGAAGAGGAAGAGTCGAGACTTTTACAGCAGGAGTTTTTGTTGGAACCAAGATTAACTGTGCGAGGGTTTCTTCAAAACAGTGGACCAAAAGTTGTTGATTTTGTCAGGTTGGAATGTGGGGAAGATTTAGGGGAGGAATAATGGGAAAAGCTAAAATTGAATGAAAATAGTGAACTTTTTGATAGAGAAGTCAGGAAATATTATTTGGAGATTTGAATAAGTAATGACCGATGACAGACTCAACATTTTATGAGAGTGGTTACTTGATTAAATGTCAGAATTCTCTCATGGATGATAGACAACTGTTTCTGACTCTCATGGATGATAGACAACTGTTAATTAGACGATTAGACAGGCCTCGACACTAACAGGGTACCCAGATCCTGAGGACACCAAACTTTGGGGAGGGACAACAACTTTACCATGTTTGTATTCCGAAGGGCTACCTTGATTTCTCAGTTGAAAATAAAAATCCCTGTATAAATCCGTTTTATTGGAGGGACACCAAATTTCAAAAGAAGGAGTCCCTGTGGGATAACTTCCAGAATTGGCTAGTGTCAACGCCTGGTAGAGGGAAGAGAAATTTAAAATTTAACATTAACAAGTATTTAAAGGGACACATGGCAATCTTGAGTTTTATTTAAACATTTAAATTTGTTTGTCGATTTACTTATCCTGCATTATTTTGACTTTAAAACTGCTTGCATATAATTAAATAAAAAAATGAGATTTCAATTGTTTTCACTATTTTAACAAGTTTTTTAAAAATATTATTTGTGCAATATTATAAAAAGTTAGTAATATGTAAAAACAATTCGCTTTTAACTGTTCTAACAATTAATATTAATGATTTAACAAATGCAAGTTAAGAGGAAAACTAACGGGACTCCGTGAGTTTTTAAAAAAATCAAGATTGCCATGTGTCCCTTTAAGTTCATAATTATTTTCCATGAGAATTAAATAACCTATGAGAATTTGTATTGCAAATAGTGCACGCACAAATAGTTGATAAAGAAGTGTGGAGAAGTGTAGCCTGAGAAATTAAATTAATTGTTGAAGACTTGAGCGATAAGGTGGTATTACTATCACAAAATCTCAGTTCAGTTATTTGTTACGGTACATTAACAATGTATTAAATGACGTTGTGTTGGGTTGGGTTTAACAAGGGTTCCTCTAGGAAGTTCTGAATTCATGATGTTTTGATATTACATTTGACAAACTGGATTTATCATTGAGGAAACCTTGCATGTCAAACTTTACCTTGGTTGTCTGTAAAAGTGAAGTATAGTTCGCCTGATTATTTCCGGTGCCGACTCTGACAACACCTCATAATTATTTGTTTTCAATCATTACCTCCTGCTATTACTTAAAACCTTCGATAACAAATGAAATATCTTGTACACAATAACGAGTTCCATAGGCTTGTGAAACTTCATAGGTACACTGCTGGGAGAACTCTATTGCTTTTAGGGTCAGCAGGTCAAAGGTTAAGGACGCCATGACTTACACGACTACCAAAGCATAACATCTAGTCTCATGGAAGTTGTTGGAACATTGGCTTTGGTTCGAAGGTCAAGGTCATCATTACCTGATATTGACACTTGTACAATGCAAAATTACTACCGAAGTATAAAACCCATGCTGAGTCAGCTCCACATCCTTGAACTTTACAGTTGGATTGACCATGGTTGGAGGAGGACACTACTGAATATGTTCAGTTGGTTAATGTTGCTTATCCTGCACTATAGACCATAAAGTTAATGGCAGAATATATTGGTCATCCGGGTACCGTGACATTTCTAGTTGTGTCTGCCTGTTCCTATATAACATCTTCTAGTTCATGTTCACACACTCGGAGAGAACAAGCCTTATATTGTGTTGTGGGTGAAACCCTTACATCTTTGTAACATTCAGTATTTAGGGGTTGCAAGTCAGTTCTGCCTCTCCATTCACCTGACTGTGCGTAATAAAGTCTGTGCGTAATAAAGTAAAGGTAAGAATTGTAAACAGGAGAAATACACAAGAACCACAATGAACAGAGCACCAGTCCTTTAATAGTAATATTATACAATACCAAACAGCAAACAGTATAAAATTTAATAACTATTAATAACTATTCGCATTACCAATACAGGTAGTTGCACTAAATATATTTGGTTTTGCACAATGTATAAATTCGTGTGGATTTTGACTTAACTAGAGTATTTCCGCGATATAATTATATGCTAAAAAAGACTTAACAAACCAAATGTTATCCGTTCAAAGTTTCATCAATATAGAATACGAATACGCGATAAGACTCGAGCAGAGGGCGATTAAATAAGTAATGAAATGGCTAAATTTTTCAAAGCGGATCACCCAACATTTAAGAATTTCATGTTATAAAGTGTATTGTGATTAGAAAGTATACAAAACATCTTCCGGGAATTGTTTTCTGGAATATTACGTGGAATTGAGTTGCGTTTCTCTTTTCCTCTAGTATAGATCAAATAAAATATAATGTATAATTAACAAACCCGATTTTTTTCTTGCTAAATTATTTTTTTACAGTAAATAGCAGAACCAGTAAATGAAAAATTTAATCAGTCTCACTACCGGCAATTTATAAAACGATAATATTGTAATAAACCAAATAAATCTGGTTCAGTCACCTAGTCACACATATGTAAATTAATATTTAATGCCAGATACCAGTACTTGTTTCAACTTATTTAACATTGATTGATTATTTTAATCAGTGTCTTCCTGGGAAGAACCAGTACTAAGCAACTGTAGATGAAGTGTCTTACTCAGGGACACAACACATATTGTCATGACGGGGATCGAACCCATGACCCTTAGATCCCAGGTACTATATATACCGGTACTTCACAATACAGTACGTCAAGTACATTCAGCTACTTGAAATAAAAAAGAATCAAAGATTAAGCGCTTTTGATTAAATGCCTGCCTGCTTGAATAAATCTTGTAATCTCTGGTCAATGAATGAACTTTAGATTTAAAAGTATCGTGTTTTATGGCAACGAGCATAAAACAGCTCAAAGACACTACCAGGAATGAACATTCCCCCCGACTTGCTCTTCAAGTACAGCAAGATAACATTATGCAGAATGAACCTAGAAGCTTCATACCTGCCCCATTGTAGAGTTTGAGTTCAAAGTTCTGTTCTCTCATTAGGAGTGATGTTAATGAGCCAAGTTCGACACATTTTGCTGCCACTAGTATGGTACTACCCTAGACATGACTAAATAAAACATTTAACTGAACACAAATCTTGCATTTCACAAAATAAAATCGATATTGGATCCGCAACCATAAACATGAGGAATGTTTTAACATGAGACTTACAACAGCGCACAGAAATATAAATATATAATGGATACGAGGCTGGAAGCGGAATATTAGCCTTGCCATCCAAATAATGCGACCCATTAATCATTCCATGTTTTGTTCATATTTTTATGAAAATTGAGTTTTTTAACAACTAAACTTTTTTTATCCCCTTTTCGAAGAAAAATACGAGACATAGGGATAACTTTGTGGTCCGTCAGTCACGAAAACTTAGTGTTGGCTATAACTTTATAAATTTCTTGATCAAACTTTAAATATTCATCATGACAACGACATGACCATACTAAAATATAAGGTCAAGGTCACATTATATGGGTTAAATACTCTTCAGGAAATCTTACTCGGGCCAGTTTGACAAAGTCCTTTATCTGGGTCCAAAAAAACGTTATACTGTCAGACAAAGTGCTGACGGGCGACGCACGTTTCGCAGAACACCCATCTAGTTTATTATAATTTAGTAAAACATAATTGTTAAAAATAAAATAACACGTGTAACTACAGATTGTTTTTAGTAACAAAAATCAATGAACGGGAACACGACAAAGATATGCGCAACTGGGCTTGGCAATGATCAGGTTTCACTGAAATCTGGCCTGGGGATCAAAAGAACTTGTCTGGACAAAGTTTTGTTGAAATCCGGCCAGGGGTTCAGGAGAACAGGTCAGGACGAAGTTTGGGTATGAAAACCTTTAAAACTCCGCC
>JAWPHD010004435.1:0-188048 GCA_037043455.1 Cyrtodaria siliqua | reverse complement strand
CGTGAGACTAGGCGTGTGTGGACCATGAGACTAGGCGTGTGTGGACCGTGAAGACTAGGCGTGTGTGGACCATGAGACTGGGCATGTGTCTGTGATGTCGTATTTGGCCTTTTATTCATCTTTAAATTTGTTCTTTGTTTCTGTGTGTGTTTGCGGTTGACTGTCGTCCTTGAATGCTGCTTTTCCTGTTCGATTTTCATATCTATATTTGAGTAAGAGTATGTATGTATGTCAGAGTATGACTTTGAGCAAGCGTATGTATGTATGTCAGAGTATGACTTTGAGCAAGCCGAAGCGTATGTATGTATGTCAGAGTATGACTTTGAGCAAGCGTATGTATGTAAGTATGTATGTATGTATGTATGTATGTATGTATGTATGTTACATATTTGTCTGTGATTTGTATAGGAAATACTGGGAATAGACAAGCTATATCTACTCGTTTGCTCTACTAGGAAATATCTCCCAGTGGGAGACACTGGGAAATATCTCCCAGTACGAACATTGCTCGGCCTTTTCCGTCAGTGGCGGGAATGCCAAATGACGTTCCGATTGTTTTACGGACGTCTTCGTCAGAATCCGCCACTAGGAAATAACGATTACGGTAATTAACGAAGAGTTCCGGTTCCACTTGTTTTGTTTGTATGACGTAACGTCGTCTTGGATGACGTAACGTCGTCTTGGCGTTCTCGTGCAGACTGGTGTAAAAAGGCGTGAATCACTAAAAATAGTTATAAAATATCCTTTTTAATTATGTAATATATAGTTTAATAAGCAGTGTTTTTGAGATACGGGAAATATCTCCCTCGGTAGAGAAATGGCCCCGATATAAGAACTCGTGCTCCGCACTCCGCACTCGTTCTTACATCGGGGCCATTTCTCTACCGAGGGAGATATTTCCCGTATCTCAAAAACACTGCTTATTAAAAAAGGAAACAGATCATCATATATCACATGTTTTATTTGGATATGGTAGTCAACACAGAGCAGTAACAACAAGAAGTTAAAAAAATGTAAATATTTCAGTTAAATATGAGTTATTCAATTGCACATGATTGTAGTATTAATCTACTTCAAACAGATTAAATGAAAGAATGGACAGTATTAATAGAATAGTCTTCATCAAGTTCTATCTACCATATTATAGAGAGATTGAACTGCTGGAATCCATTATAGGGAAATCCTTCACGTGATGGTAGACGTGTGGTTCTTTTTACGAACGAGCGTATGCGAGTGAGAAAGAGAAACAAGAGGCCCAAAAGGCCTCTATCGCTCTACTGGCTATATGGAGTCTGTGGTGAGGAACACGATATGCTCCAGACAAAAAATTTAAACTAGGTACAGGATCCAAAAGCTGATAATAAATTAAAAGAAATAGTAAACCTTTAGCTCTTGTAGTTTCAGAGAAGAAGATGTTTGAAGTTCTTCCCTATAAATCTGTGTAAAACTTATCCAACAGGGGCCCCTTAGCTCCCAATTAAAGAAAAAAGAACATAGGTTTCTCATGAGAAAAAAAATTGGAAAAACTGAAGAGAACAAAAAATAAAAAATAAAAAAATAAAAAATAAAGGCTGAAAATATAATATTTCAATACTTCAAGGGCACATAACTCTGGTGTTCCTGGTCCGATATAGCTGGTTTTCGAATTTGTCCGAGCTTTCATGGCTATTAACAATCTCTTAAAGTTTGGTAAAGATCGGTTGAAAAATAAAGGCCCTATCGTCATAACGATGCAAAATATAGCATTTTTAACTAAATCAAGGCCATAACTCCGCTGTTACTAGTTATTTAAAGTCTGTGGTAGTCAAACTAAGTTAATGTAGTCAGCAACTGAATTGCAACTATTAATAACTATTCAAAATCCGTGCTGGATTAATAGGCATGTATATCTGTACATATTCACATTATATGATATCATTCTGTTTATCATACAGATAGCAGATACAGATAACAAGCTGTTTTATTTGACTCATGTGAATAGAATATGAAATATTTACAAGGAAATTGTGATGAATTGTAATTGATTTATGTAAGGAAGTGTTATATATACACCTTCTCATTGTATCAGCTCAGTTAAGATAAACTGCATATTTGGACATGTTTTGTCTGTAATACCTACACTGTTTGTGAAAGTGTATGTTGTATCCTCACGGGCTTTTAAGCCTATCGGAAATAAATCATAAAACATATGTTTAAATACAATCAAACACTGATCATTATAATTATATGAAAAATGTATATTTTAATAAATATAACAATGATACTTATTTAATATCCCACTACGTAACCTTGTCTTTCGTTTCAACAAGGGACAGTCATGTGGTATACTATTATTTCTAATTGAAATTCGATTCACTTCGTTGAAGTATTACAATATAGGTTTGCCGATAGTAACGTTTAAACAAGGAGGTTCGTAATTAATAACACATTTTGTAATATTTTGTTTTTCGTTTCGACAAGGGACGCATGGCGTTATGATAATTACAACCTTTAATCACAACCATATAGTGATACTACTATTATTATTATTATCATTATTATTATTTTGTTTTCATTTGCAATTCATGACTTAAATTCATCTTTGTTGTATGTGTCATATGTGATTTGTAAATATTCTGAATTTTGAATAGTTAAAGTACTGATTTATTTAGTCACATGTATTGTATGTATGCCATTTATATGTTGTTTTGTATATATTTTGACTACTTTGACTGTAATATTATAGGTTATTGCATTTGTATGGCTAAATATTACTTGGAACGAGTTGTTTTGGCAAAGGACGACGAGCTTGCGAGTCGTCCTGCGCCAAAACAACGAGTTCCAAGTATTATTTAGCCATACAAATTTAATAACCTTTTTATTGTATAATTTCATATTGTTTTTGATCAATGTTAATTGTATGACAATTACTTTTCATTGTATTTGTGTTATTTTTTATAGCTTTTGATGGAATTCCTATCTTGCCATTCAGTTTCATTTTGTGTGGATGATTATTTTGCGCGAAAACGACGTCGACGTCGGATGACGTCATTAACAACATCAAGCGTTTTTCTGAAGTTTGTTTACCATTCGATAACGTTAAAAACAGTGGGTGAGTGACCATTTCAATTATTTTATAAATTTTTGCCATAAAAGGTTGAAAAAAAACTCGTATTTTTTTGTTGACACTATAGGAAGGATTCCGTTATTTTTATTTGAAAGTAGTTCCTTATTTCTATTTCGCGGCTCTTAGCAAGCTCGAGCAAAAGTTCCCGTGCAATATCAATGCGTGCAATATCGTAGAATATTGCACGCTTAGCTCAATGCAAACTAAACGGGACAATATGAAAGTATACAATAAATACGTATACTCTCCTATGCTTGGAGGAAATAAAGATCTACTAGTGTTACTGGTCCGATGTGGCTGGTTTTCGATGTCCGAGCTTTCATTGATATTAACAATCTGGTAAAGGTTGGTAAAGATCGGAAAATGAAGGCTCTATCGTCTTAACGAGACAAAAGTAAACGACGGACGGACGACGGACGGACGGACGGAAGACGGACAACTCGGCATCCCATAAGCTGCCTGGCATCGAGTATATGCGAGTATTCCAACCTAAATTATTCGCCTTATTGAACGTTATCGGCGGATGACGTCGACGTCAGGAACACTTTATTGACGTCATAACTCAACGTCAGAGTCAGTTATTTTTGTGTTCGGAGTTAGTTATTAATATTTAGCGATTATGAATATTCTTTCAGTGAGAAATCCCAATCTTTCATCTACAAAAAATGTAATAAATACCAGTATTTCACTTATAGCAATATAATAATGTTCTATATATAGATCATATTGGTCATTACCATATCCATGTTAGATCAGTATTGAGTCAACTGTGTTAAAAAGAATCTAGTCCAGTATAAGTGCTGTACATGCACATCTGAATCACCTACAGTGTTTAATAGCTATGAAAGTAGTTGTAGCAATCAAGTATCAAACACTGCTGATCTCTACTTGGAACTAATCCATCAACCTAAGTAGGTATTAAAGTCAAGCAGGAAATGTTACTTTTCACAGAACACAGTCAACCAAAAACACGCATTACCACAAACGATAGTTACAATGTTAACAAGAAGCATGGCATGTGACATCACAAACACAAACGGGTCGACAAAGTGTATTTAATTTAATATTTATATTTATACTATTCCTTATAGGATGTTAACAAAAAGGCTAAATAGTAACAAGGATAGAGGATTCGAGGATCCAGTTATAAGATCCCCATTCCGCCTCCTTTTTTTAATAATATAGGCCTATTGCTGTTTACGTAAAAAGCAACTTTTCCAACATTGCCAGTAAATATCCATAAAGAGATGAAACCCCAGACAGCCTAATAGGTAATACGATATTAGATGTGCATGGTTAATTAACGATGAATTTGCTCTGTCATTCCCCACAGTACAGAATATGTGCGACTATAGAAAGTGGTGCTTCCTTACAAACATACACCAATTATATGTCAGCGCTGTCATTTTCGTCGCAAATATGCTGCGAAGTCCAATTAATATAAAAGGCTCCTCTAGCTAGAAATGGTATTTATGGTTCTAAAAACCAATCGATGTTCTTATTGTAAGTATACGCTATATGATGCATACAAATAAAGTAATAGAGCGCGTCAAGAGGAGAGCATCGATGTGATTAAAGTGTACGCTGTAGCTGCAATCAAATTAACAATAATGTTACGGTAATGTTTTGTGGCAGACTTGGTTTTGTTCCGACTAATCACCACGTCTCATAATCAGAAAGGAAGGTTTGAGTCGTCAGGTATATCATACATTAAAGCCAGAATGAAATATGTACTGCGATTCCCATAGTAAAGACAGAGTGGGCGATTGGACTTGCTCATTTGTATCCAATATATTAAAGACACAATGAAATACTTGGTTATGGTGATTCCCATAGTGCAGGCACAGTGGGAGATTTGACTTGATCAGTTATATCAAATATTAAAGACACAATGAAATACTTGGTTGGAGCAATTCCCATAGTACAGACAGAGGGGGAGATTTGACTTGGTCAGTTATATCAAATATTAAGGTCACAATGAAATACTTGGTTAGGGCGATTCCCATAGTACATGCAGAGTGGGAGATGGGACATGGCCAGTTACATCAAATATTAAAGACCAACTGAAATACTTGGTTAGGGAGATTCCTAATATACAAGCAGAGCGAGAGATTTGACTTGGTCAGATGCATGTTCAATATTAAAGACAGAATAAAATATTTGGTTAGGGTGATTCCCAATGTATGTAAGCAGAGAGATATATTTGACTTGATCAGTTATATGAAATATACAGAATGAAATACTTGGTTAGTGTGATTCCCGTAGTACAGGCATAGTAAACGAGGTATGTTAAATACTAGACAGTTCAAACAAGCATCCATTTACAAAATATTCCGAAGGTCAATCTTAGTTTGAGTTTCTGTTGACATAATATATAATAGCTGTTTAATCGATCACCTTGTTCCATAGTAAATGCATAGTAGCAAGATTGATCAGTTGGTATACCATGTTGGTTTGGTTTTGAAGTACAAACACAGTGACAGAATCAACTTAATTTGTGCAATGCATATGTTAGATGGATTACTGAAAAGGGCATTCCCTGCCTGAAAAGTATATTCACCAGAACAGTTAGAAGAAAGAGGATATATATGTCCTCTCTCAAAAATCCACTAAAGGAATTTGCCATACAGAGTAACAACAGGCAATACATTTTGCATTAGTAGCGTGTCTTTCATACTTAAGGGAGTGAGGTACTTGTACAACGTCGCCAATTTCAAGAGGGAATATTTTCTAATTTAAAGCTCGAAAGTTATCGAATTTCCGATGAAGTTTTCTGCATTAAAATTGAATGAAGCATCTGATATTGTAAACCTTAAAATGTGCATGTAATTAAAAAAAATCTATTTTGCGACAAGAACTATCACAATCTGACGTCTGTGTTGACGTTTTTGACAAACTTTGTATGATCATTTTCAAACAATATTTATCAACCGTGTTATAAAATGTATCAACACTGGTTATGACCCTATCATTTTGCAACACACTGCATGTTTAGTGGTTGATCCATTTATAGTTCGCCACTATGAAGTCTACCTAAATCCTGAAAAGAAAGCTAACGTTTGATGTTTGTCTTAAATCCTGTTTTGCCGTGCCATAAATGGTTTATTCTCGTGTTGCTCTGGCTTCTGCTAAGTCACTGAGTACTTAGTTTGTGGCTTTATATATCCTTTAGTTTTATATGAATATATGCATTATCATCTTTGTGTGCAAATCATATTATTTCGCTACAAAACTATTGTTGGTGTCAATTGTTTGCGCTGAAAGTTGCGCCAAATGTTTGGGGGCATTCTAAAAGTGAGGACAATGGTGCTATAGAAACACCACAGCACCCAAACGCACGTCCGCCCTCTACGTACTATATGAATAAATATAGTATGAACAGAAAAACAGCTAAATACATATTTCAAACGGTATATAAAACGGTCCTCATTTTAAAAAACAAATCGGTTGAGAAAAAATAAATTACAGCCAAAACTAATTTGGCAGGGCTTTTCCTATGTAAACTTGACTCTGAGGAGGTAGGAATTGTTAAAAATTTTCGTATTGTACGTAAACTTTTTAAATAAAAATATAAATTTTTACATAGTTAACCGATTAGAAGGGTTTTATGGGGGAAAAGTGTATGTATAATAATTTTGCTAAAACAATGCCTAATCATAAAGAAACGTTCGTCAATAAATGTTCAGGTTAACCCTCTTGTCAAAAGAAATGTAATTATGTTGACCATGAACATTCCTGTTTTCATGTGCAGTGTGGCGGCGGTAAAACGTCTGCCCGTGCTGCAAACAGAACTGTTACTCATTCCGATCTTTGGAGAGCACTGAGCCCGATATTTATATTTAAGAAATAAAATATTTCCAGCGGGTTTATATTGTCCCAGATCAAAACCTGGTGGGTGGGACTTGAAGACCATCGATACCGAAATTGCGATGTGTTTCGAGTTTTTGATCTCGCACAATATAAACCCGCTGGAAATATTTTATTTTTTATCCGACATGGATTTTTATGTATTTTATACACACATTTTCGAGAGATTGAACATAATACAAACACATTCTCACGACTTACATTGTACGTCCATGTCTCAGCAACAAACGAAGAAAATGTACAGCTTATCGTGATTCGAACAAGTTCAATTTGTTGTTTGAACGTAACTTTGCCTTAAACTAATGTAATCGTTGTTTTGGATGTTTTCCGACGTTGAAAATCGTTTAAAATGACGTTCTAACGGTTGAAGGACGTGACGTCAGAGGTTTATATAGCTTTTTTAAAAAATGCTCAACAGCCAATCGGCAGTGAGTATTTTCATAAACCATGTTAGATACAGATATCGGTGGTACATTCTCAAAATACTTTGTTTTATTACTTTAATTTCGAATAGGTGGTTTCACTATTCTAGCCTTTAAAGGTTCTGAGTATTGTTTAACCCCTAAGATATGGTGTCTGCTTTTTAACTGAGTCTTTTGACTGTAACTTGTGATACGCAGGCTTTATAACCGCTGCTTCAAACTAAATTCCATTTGGTTTATTTCGCCCATTGTTTTCATACGCCGCTGGCCATGGAATGGTATGAAAATACCACAGTGAAAGTTCCATGTTCGCCGTCATATAAATACCATCTTCGGGATGGCTCAAAATTTCGTACTATTTACATTTTAAATGTTGAGTTCTACTCAACCAAGGGCTAGAGGGCATGAACGGTAGCTAGCAGTTTTTTACTACCTTTCAATCAAACCGAGACTGCAATATTTTTTATAATTTTTTATTATCGTGTTTGGCGATTTGAAAATTCTCCTTTCATTCTCTTTTCATAAACATTAAGTTTGACAATGTCGAAACTCGTTGGACTCAAACAAACAAGTCCCGAGCGATAGCTGTGGTCTTCTACAATATAATGACCGTTAATGTATTGTTTAATGTTAAGATCATCACAAGAAACTGCGTTACAAATTGTTTGCTCATGTTTTAGTGTGTTGATATTGATACTAGTGTGTACATAAATAACGTAGGTTAAATGCTTTACTCCACAAGTTAACGATAGTGTAACGACATGCAAATAGTCCTACATTATAAACAAAACCAGTGCGATGGTGTTGACATAACTATATAAGGACTTGTGGACGGGTTTTTCACTCATATACTAAAGAGGGTTCATTTCGTCCTTCTTACCACATAATGTAGTCAGATTCGTAATCAGTCCCCTGACGGTGTAACAGGAGGGGAGTTAAGGATGGCATTTTGTCCGTCCGCCTGTCCGTCTGTCGACACACACTTCCACCATCCTAGGTGGTAGATGCTGTTGCTTAATAACTATCCCGCCATGTTAAATTACATATTTTGAGAATCCAAACTCAACAGACACGGCTTTAACCAGCCAGGGCAAACCCCGAAACTGACGCTTGGAATTAAGAGTTACCAACTCATAATTCTGTTTACACGTATTCAATCACATGTATTTTAAAAACCCGTCAAAAATCCTACACTTTTAATCTGCATATATGCATTATTATATGACCTGAACACCTGGATAGAGTTTTGATAAACGTTTTCTTATGTGTATGTTTTCCGTTATTTGGCGGGTTAGTTTCTTTAAGATAAAATAATTCAATGCAATTTATTCTGTAACCACTTGTAAGGCCTATAATAGCATAAATGGTTAATCCTTTTATTCCAGGTATTTAATTTCAAGGTCAAGATCAAACATATACTTGCTGCTTGAAATGTCGTGTCCGGGCTATAACTTCTTTATCTAAGACTGGATTCCAATAATATTACAAACAAATGTTCACCTTCATGAGACGATGTGTCGCGACTAAGATTCATGATCCTAGTTTTAAGGTCATGGTCTGAAGGTTAATGCTAAAAGAAATCCTGTCCGGTATGTTACTTCTTTATCCAATTACAGTAAATACAAATGTTCACCACTATGAGACGATATATCGCGACTAAGAGACATGTCGTTACCTTCAAGATCAAGTTCAAACATTTACTTTTAAGATTGTAAAGATTATTGCTTAAATGTTCGTGTCCGGGTTATAACTTCTTTGTCTGTCATCGGATTTCAATAATGTTAAACAAAATATTCACCACCATGAAACGATATGTTGCGACTAAGAACCATGTTCCTACCTTCAAGGTCAAGATCACACATTTTCCTTTAAGGTTATTGAAGGTTACTGCTTAATATGTTGTGTCCGGGTAATATCTTATTTATCTATCATTGGATTTCAATTATATTTCACACATTATTCATCACCATGAGACGAGGTGTCGCGACAAGGTCACAAATATACTTTGAAAGTTATCGCTTAAAATGTCGTGTCCGGGTTATAATGTGTTTATCTAACATAAGACTCCAATCATTGTCTGCATAATGAATATTAGAATATTTACGATTCAAAAGAATAGAAATTGTTCATTTTAATTGTATGATAATATATGGGCAAAGTATGAACGATCCTTTGAAGCAATTAACAATCGTGTTAAACTATGCTGTTTGTCAGCTCCAGAGATCAATCTTTCGTAAAATAAAACACACAAATGAGAAAAAAGGTCCTATAGAATACCAGTAGGTATTTCATTGTAACTTGAAAGAATGATTATAAGAATCCATCATGAGTATCCATGTGAGATAGGGAAATCTCACCCGAGGGTCAAAATTGTAACCAGGGACGAGGCTTTGTCGAGTTCCTGGTTGCAATTCTGATCCCTATCTCATATGGGGAAATATAAAAATCCATCATGAGTATCCATGTGAGATAGGGAAATCTCACCCGAGGGTCAGAAATGTAGCCAGGTATGAGGCTCTGCCGAGTTCCTGGTTGCAGTTCTGATCCCGAGGGTGAGATTTACCTATCTCAAATGGATAAACACATGGTGGATTCTTTTTCTGCATATCAATGGTATTTTGTGCATCGACGTCACCAATAACTAACATTTAAAAAAAAAATAACACAATGACGTCATGCATCTGTTCACGTTATTGACGTCATTATTGCTGTGCGTGAATTTTATCTCGACCCTAGGGTGAGATGTAAATATCTAGCTCCGGTAAAATGACGGATTTACTTGTCCGGTATGCAAGAAAACCGTAAAATGACGGATTTCCTTGTCCGGTATGCAAGAAAACCTTTTCTTAAAAACCTTTTCTTGCATACCGATATCCGTCATTTTACCGGGGCTAGATATTTCCATATTTTCTTGCATACCGGACAAGGAAATCCGTCATTTTACCGGGGCTAGATATTTCCATCTCACACTAGGGACGAGATAAAATTCACGCGCAACAATAATGACGTCAATAACGTGAATGGAGTCATGACGTCATTGTGTTAAAAAGCATTAAACATTCTCGCCCTCGATCGATACTAGTATCATCTCTCGTGTTTGGCGCTTGAAATTACAGGGGGAAAAGTAGTCCAGTCAGGTGATTTGGATTTGCATATATATATATAGCTAGGGACCAAAACCAAGGTTTTAGGACCCAATCTAGACACGCCGGACAAAAGCACCAAACTTTCCTCAGATGTGTGTTTTATATTCCTACATATTTTCAAAAGGTTCGTGAATCCCTAAATGTATTATGATTATATGCACACCCAATTACCGCACCGCGGATGAAGTCCTGAAAAATCAGGAGGGCACCTGCCGAATATTAGTGATGAATTCGAAAAATTCGAAATGACATAATATGAACATTAAAACGTTAGTTATTGGCGACGTCAATGCAAAAGATGTCAATGATATGCAAGAAAAAGAATCCATCATGAGTTTATCCATGTGAGATGGGTAATTCTCCCATTTCTGCTCATGTGAGATAGGCATTTTCCTCATGTGAGATAACTCTTTCTTGCATACCGGACAAGGAAATCCGTCATTTTACCGGGGCTAGATATTTCCATCTCACCCTAGGGTCGAGATAAAATTCACGCGCCAAAATAATGACGTCAATAACGTGAACAGATGCATGACGTCATTGTGTTAAAAAACATTAAAATGTTAGTTATTGGTGACGTCGATGCACAAAATGTCATTGATATGCAAGAAAAAGAATCCACCATGAGTTTATCCATGTGAGATAGGTAAATCTCACTCTCGGGATCATAATTGCAACCAGGAACTCGGCAGAGCCTCGTCCTTGGTTACAATTCTGACCCTCGGGTGAGATTTACCTATCTCACATGGATACTCATGATGGATACTTATAATCTCACATAACTAGAAATGGGGGGAAAAATATTTTTTTTACGCTTTCTCAAAGCCAAAAAGGGAAAAGTTAAAAATAAATATCTGTACAACATTAAATGTTTGTTATTTATTTCGCAGTAAAACGTGCTGCTGTTTGAGGTTTTGATTGGACTGAATGGGTTTTCGTTAAATGCATGGTATCAAAATAAACAGTAGATCGTGATAACGGTAAGATGTTAGATAAACAGTGATAAAACAAGTATGATGATTTCCACCATTAATATCCATAGTATTGCAGCAGCTGCAAATAAGATAACAGACCAAGGTGTCTATAGAGTTTGGATTCTCAAAATATGTAAGTTATATATATATTAATAATATATATACCTCGTCGTCAGTAGGTTTAGAAACGGTATACATAATATGTACACAACATATTACGTTGTAAATTTTATGAACGTGAAGTTTGCAGTAGCAGTAGCAGCAGTAGCAGCAGTAGCAGTAGTTACTGCCAGCAGTAGTAGCAGTAGCTACTGCCAGCAGTAGCAGCAGTAGCAGTAGTTACTGCCAGCAGTAGCAGCAGTAGCAGTAGTTACTGCTAGCAGTATAGCATCATCTCAGTACGTATATTCATCGTTTTCTTTGCGCATTATGTTAATATATGATATTTCTTTGCGCAAGTATGTTGTTTCTACTTTCCCACCATCATGTTTAGCAGACAACCCCTTTCGCATCTTTCGCAACCATCATATGTTTGCTACTGCTACTGCTACTGTTAACTATTGCCAGCAGTAGCAGCAGTAGCAGTAGCTACTGCCAGCAGTAGCAGCAGTAGAGTCAATAGTCATCATCTTAATTACGACGATATATGATCATCGATATATGATGTTTTCTTTGCGCAAGTGTGTTGTTTCTACTTTCCCACAATCATGTTTAACAGACAACCCCTTTCGCAACCATCATATGTTTGCTACTGCTATTGCTACTGCTACTGCTAACTACTGCCAGCAGTAGCAGTAGCTACTGCCAGCAGTAGCAGCAGTAGCAGTAGCTTCTATAGAGTCTATAGTCATCGTAATTATGACGATATATGTTTTCTTTACGTAAGTATGTTGTTTCTACTTTCCCACCATCATGTTTAACAGACTTCCCCTTTCGTAACCATCATATGTTTGCTACTGCTATTGCTACTGCTACTGCTAACTACTGCCAGCAGTAGCAGCAGCAGTAGCAGTAGCTACTGCCAGCAGTAGCAGTAGGTAGTAGAGCACCATCTCAATAGACATACTCATCGCAAGAATATAAGTTGAATTTTCAACCATCATGTTTTATAACACAACCGTTTCGCCAATATCAAGTATATAATATTATATCTCTTACCAACTGTTAATGCTGTGACTTTTTAGTTAAACATGTTTAAATAACGGCAAAACAAAAGTCAGATTCAAATCGCAAATATCTTCAAATTTACAAATATAGATAGTTCATATGCGTACCCTTAAATTTTCGAATAGGTCAATTCTCTCTTAAACATATATAGATCTTGTTGTCAGATAACGAGTGTAGCCGGCGCGGAGATCCACCTCATAGACATGCGGTCTCACGGCTTTGTTTTGTTCTACTGCTGTAGTACTGAAGTGTGTACAGCGGTACATTTGAACATGCGTTTTCTGTCCGATTACGGGTTTTGCCGGAGGAAAAATCAAACTCATAGATACGTGGTCTCAGCGATTTTTTAAAGCAAGATGACCAACCTATTAAAATCAACCTATTTCAAATTATTTATCAACGCTTTAGTTCTATTGCTGTTTTACTGAGGTTTGCACTGAACTAGACTCGAAATGGCGTTTTTGTCGGGTTTCGGGTGTTGCCGGCGGGCAGACCAACATAATAGACACGCTCGCGCAGCGTTTTTTTAAAGCCTTTTGGTAGTGCTACTAAAATCACACCATTTGAGACCGTTTATCACAATTTTGGTTCTACTGCTGTATGATTGAACGTTCAAAAGTAGTCAAAAATACGTCAGGACGTCGGATAACGAGTGTTGTCGGCGGGCAGATCAACATAATAGACACGCTTTCGCAATGTTTTTTTTTAAAGCCTCTTGGTAGTGCTACTAAAATCACGCCATTTGAGACCGTTTATCACAATTTTGGTTTTACTGCTGTATGATTCAGAGTTCGAAAGTAGTCAAAACACTCTGGTCGTCGGATAACGAGTGTTGCCGGCGGGCAAATCGACCACATAGACACGCTGGCGCAGCGTTTTTTAAAGCCTTTTGGTAGTGCTACTAAAATCACACCATTTGAGACCATTTATCACAATTTTTGTTCTACTGCTGTATGATTGAAAGTTCGAAAGTAGTCAAAAACACGTCTGGTCGTCGGATAACGAGAGTTGCCGGCGGGCAGATCAACATCATAGACACGCTGGCGCAGCGTTTTTTCAAAGCCTTTTGGTAGTGCTACTAAAATAACACCATTTGAGGTTGTTTATCGCAGTTTTAGTTCTACTGCTGTGTTACTCAAGTTTGCCTTGAAATAGACTCGAAATGGCGTTTTTGTCGGGTTTCGGGTGTTGCCGGCGGGCAGATCAACATCATAGACAGCTGGCGCAGTGTTTTTTTAAAGCCTTTTGGTAGTGCTACTAAAATCACACCATTTGAGACCGTTTATCACAGTTTTGGTTCTACTGATGTATCATTGAAAGTTCGAAAGTAGTCAAAAACACGTCTAGTCGTCGGGTAACGAGTGTTGCCGGAGGGCAGATCAACATCATAGACACGCTGGCGTAGCGTTTTTTTAAAGCCTTTTGGTAATGGTACAAAAATCACACCATTTGAGACCTTTTTAACAATTTTGGTTCTACTGCTGTATGATTGAAAGTTCGAAAGTAGTCAAAAACACGTCCGGTCGTCGAATAACGAGTGTTGCCGGCGGGCAGATCAACATCATAGACACGCTGGCGCAACGTTTTTTAAAAGCCTTTTGGTCGTGCTACTAAAATCACGCCATTTGAGACCGTTTATCACAATTTTGGTTCTACTGCTGTATGATTGAAAGTTCGAAAGTAGTCAAAAACACGTCTGGTCGTCGGATAACGAGAGTTGCCGGCGGGCAGATCAACATCATAGACACGCTGGCGTAGCGTTTTTTCAAAGCCTTTTGGTAGTGCTACTAAAATAACACCATTTGAGGTTGTTTATCGCAGTTTTAGTTCTACTGCTGTGTTACTCAAGTTTGCCTTGAAATAGACTCGAAATGGCGTTTTTGTCGGGTTTCGGGTGTTGCCGGCGGGCAGATCAACATCATAGACAGCTGGCGCAGTGTTTTTTTAAAGCCTTTTGGTAGTGCTACTAAAATCACACCATTTGAGACCGTTTATCACAGTTTTGGTTCTACTGATGTATCATTGAAAGTTCGAAAGTAGTCAAAAACACGTCTAGTCGTCGGGTAACGAGTGTTGCCGGAGGGCAGATCAACATCATAGACACGCTGGCGTAGCGTTTTTTTAAAGCCTTTTGGTAATGGTACAAAAATCACACCATTTGAGACCTTTTTAACAATTTTGGTTCTACTGCTGTATGATTGAAAGTTCGAAAGTAGTCAAAAACACGTCCGGTCGTCGAATAACGAGTGTTGCCGGCGGGCAGATCAACATCATAGACACGCTGGCGCAACGTTTTTTAAAAGCCTTTTGGTCGTGCTACTAAAATCACGCCATTTGAGACCGTTTATCACAATTTTGGTTCTACTGCTGTATGATTGAAAGTTCGAAAGTAGTCAAAAACACGTCTGGTCGTCGGATAACGAGAGTTGCCGGCGGGCAGATCAACATCATAGACACGCTGGCGCAGCGTTTTTTCAAAGCCTTTTGGTAGTGCTACTAAAATAACACCATTTGAGGTTGTTTATCGCAGTTTTAGTTCTACTGCTGTGTTACTCAAGTTTGCCTTGAAATAGACTCGAAATGGCGTTTTTGTCGGGTTTCGGGTGTTGCCGGCGGGCAGATCAACATCATAGACAGCTGGCGCAGTGTTTTTTTAAAGCCTTTTGGTAGTGCTACTAAAATCACACCATTTGAGACCGTTTATCACAGTTTTGGTTCTACTGATGTATCATTGAAAGTTCGAAAGTAGTCAAAAACACGTCTAGTCGTCGGGTAACGAGTGTTGCCGGAGGGCAGATCAACATCATAGACACGCTGGCGTAGCGTTTTTTTAAAGCCTTTTGGTAATGGTACAAAAATCACACCATTTGAGACCTTTTTAACAATTTTGGTTCTACTGCTGTATGATTGAAAGTTCGAAAGTAGTCAAAACACGTCTGGTCGTTGGATAACGAGTGTTGCCGGCGGGTAAATCAGCCACATAGACACGCTGGCGCAGTGTTTTTTTTAAAGCCTTTTAGTAGTGCTACTAAAATCACACCATTTCAGAGCGTTTATCACAGTTTTGGTTCTACTGCTGTATGATTGAAAGTTCGAAAGTAGTCAAAAACGCGTCTGGTCGTCGGATAACGAGAGTTGCCGGCGGGCAGATCAACCACATAGACACGCTGGCGCAGCCTTTATTTAAAGCCTTTTCGTAGTGCTACTAAAATCACACCATTTCAGTTTGTTTATCGCAGTTTTTGTTCTACTGCTGTAGTACTGAAGTCTGTACAGCGGTACATTTGAGAGTGTGTTTTCTGTCGGATAACGAGTGTTGCCGGCGGGCAGATCAACATCATAGACATGCTGGCCAGTGTTTTTTTAAAGCCTTTTTGTAGTGCTACTAGAATCAACCTATTTGAAATTCGTTATCAACGTTTTAGTTCTACTGCTGTGTTACTGAGGTTTGCACTGAAATAGACACGAAATGGCGGTTTTGTCGGGTTTCGGGTGTTGCCGGCGGGCAGATCAACATCATAGACACAATGGCTCAGTGGTTTTTTTTAAAGCCTTTTGGTAGTGCTACTAAAATCACACCATTTGAGACCGTTTATCACAGTTTTGGTTCTACTGCTGTATGATTGAAAGTTCGAAAATATTCAAAAACACGTCTGGTCGTCGGATAACGAGTGTTGCCGGCGGGCAGATCAACATCATAGACACGCTGGCGCAGATTAGTTGTTTAAAGCCTTTTGGTAGTGCTACTAAAATCATGCCATTTGAGACCGTTTATCACAATTTTGGTTCTACTGCTGTCAGATAGAAAGTTCGAAAGTAGTCAAAAACACGTCTGGTCGTCGGATAACGAGTGTTGTCGGCGGGCAGATCAACATCATAGACACGCTGGCGCAGCGTTTTTTAAAAGCCTTTTGGTCGTGCTACTAAAATCACGCCATTTGAGACCGTTTATCACAATTTTGGTTCTACTGCTGTATGATTGAAAGTTCGAAAGTAGTCAAAACACGTCTGGTCGTCGGATAACGAGTGTTGCCGGCGGGTAAATCAGCCACATAGACACGCTGGCGCAGCGTTTTTTTTAAAGCCTTTTAGTAGTGCTACTAAAATCACACCATTTCAGAGCGTTTATCACAGTTTTGGTTCTACTGCTGTAGTATTGAAGTCTGTACAGCGGTACATTTGAGAGTGTGTTTTCTGTCGGATATCGAGTGTTGCCGGCGGGCAGATCAACATCATAGACATGCTGGCGCAGTGTTTTTTTAAAGCCTTTTTGTAGTGCTACTAGAATCAACCTATTTGAAATTCTTTAACAACGTTTTAGTTCTACTGCTGTGTTACTGAGGTTTGCACTGAAATAGACTCGAAATGGCGGTTTTGTCGGGTTTCGGGTGTTGCCGGCGGGCAGATCAACATCATAGACACGCTGGCTCAGTGGTTTTTTTAAAGCCTTTTGGTAGTGCTACTAAAATCACACCATTTGAGACCGTTTATCACAGTTTTGGTTCTACTGCTGTATGATTGAAAGTTCGAAAATAGTCAAATTCACGTCTGGTCGTCGGATAACGAGTGTTGCCGGCGGGCAGATCAACATCATAGACACGCTGGCGCAGATAAGTTGTTTAAAGCCTTTTGGTAGTGCTACTAAAATCATGCCATTTGAGACCGTTTATCACAATTTTGGTTTTACTGCTGTCAGATAGAAAGTTCGAAAGTAGTCAAAAACACGTCTGGTCGTCGGATAACGAGTGTTGTCGGCGGGCAGATCAACATCATAGACACGCTGGCTCAGCGTTTTTTTAAAGCCTTTTTGTGGTGCTACTAAAATAACTCCATTTGAGACCGTTTTTCACAATTTTGGTTCTACTGCTGTATGATTAAAAGTTCGAAAGTAGTCAAAACACTATGGTCGTCGGTTAACGAGTATTGCCGGCGGGCAAATCAACCCCATAGACACGCTGGGGCAGCGTTTTTTTAAAGCCTTTTGGTAGTGCTACTAAAATCACACCATTTCAGAACGTTTATCACAATTTTGGTTCTACTGCTGTATGATTGAAAGTTCGAAAGTAGTCAAAAACGCGTCTGGTCGTCGGATAACGAGAGTTGCCGGCGGGCAGATCAATATCATAGACATGCTGGCGCAGCGTTTTTTTAAAGCCTTTTGTTAGCGCTACTGAAATCACACCATTTAAGGTTGTTTATCGCAGTTTTTGTTCTACTGCTGTAGTACTGAAGTCTGTACAGCGGTACATTTGAACGTGCGTTTTCTGTCGGATAACGAGTGTTGCCGGCGGGCAAATCAACCATATAGACACGCTGGCGCAGCGTTTTTTTAAAAGCCTTTTGGTAGTGCTACAAAAATCACACCATTTGAAACCGTTTATCACTGTTTTGGTTCTTCTGCTGTTTGATTGAAAGTTCGAAAGTAGTCAAAAACGCGTCTGGTCGTCGGATAACGAGAGTTGCCGGCGGGCAGATCAACCACATAGACACGCTGGCTCAGCGTTTATTAAAAGCCTTTTGGTAGTGCTACTAAAATAACACCATTTCAGATTATTTATCGCAGTTTTGGTTCTACTGCTGTAGTACTGAAGTCTGTACAGCGGTACATTTGAACGTGCGTTTTCTGTCGGATAACGAGTGTTGCCAGCAGGCAGATCAACATCATAGACATGCTGGCGCAGTGTGTTTTTTAAAATCAACGTTTTAGTTCTGCTGCTGTGTTACTGACGTTTGCACTGAAATAGTCTCGAAATGGCGTTTTTAACGGGGTTCGGGTGTTGTCGGCGGGCAGATCAACATCATAGACACGCTGGCGCAGTGTTTTTTAAAGCCTTTTGGTGGTGCTACTAAAATCACACCATTTGAGACAGTTTATTACAGTTTTGGTTCTACTGTTGTATGACTGAAAGTGCGAAAGTAGTCAAAAACACGTCTGGTCTTCGGATAACGAGTGTTGCCGGCGGGCAGATCAACATCATAGACACGCTGACGCAGCGTTTTTTTAAAGCCTTTTTTTGTGCTACTAAAATCACGCCCATTTGAGACCGTTTACCACAATTTTGGTTCTACTGCTGTATGATTGAATGTTCGAAAGTAGTTAAAACACTCTGGTCGTCGGATAACGAGTGTTGCCGGCGGGCAAATCAACCACATAGACACGCTGGCGCAGCGTTTTTTTAAAGCCTGTTGGTAGTGCTATTAAAATCACACCATTTCAGACCGTTTATCACAATTTTGGTTCTACTGCTGTATGATTGATAGTTCGAAAGTAGTCAAAAACACGTCTTGTTGTCGGATAACGAGAGTTGCCGGCGGGCATATAAACATCATAGACACGCTGGCGCAGCGTTTTTTTAAAGCCTTTTGGTACTGCTACTAAAATCACACCATTTGAGGTTGTTTTTTTATAATTTAATATTTTATTTCACAAGAAAACATTTGTAAGTCATATCATACAATAATGCATAACGATATTATCAAGATACATATATTCTATCAAACAGTATTTTATTCATGACATGTTCATAGACTTAACCAACAAAGATTTCCAGTGAAACAGTTTAGTTATGTAGAGAGTAGATGAAGAAAATAGTTCATAGAAGAAAGGAAGAGAAGTAAGACAGACACATAATACAGATGGAAGAAGTGAAAATGTACGATGAAAGAAGTAGAGTTTCGGTTTGTCTAATTTGGTGTCTAATAATTATACTTAATCGATCAGTTAATAAAGTTTCGCCATTTTGTCTCATGGGTCTCTAATTTATCGTTCGCAAGTGCTATACATTTTTTCAATTTCGATTCGTCTGTATAGATAAGTCTTGAAACAAATAAATTTAGGAATGGTGTTTGTGCATTTATTTCTAAAAATAAAATACTTTCCACTAATAATCAAGAAGTTTTTTATAGTGTTATTGATAGAAAAATCTGTTATGCCAAAAGATATAGTGTCAAAGTTCAAATCTATGAATAGGTTTAAGCCGGAAATGTATGTTTTTAACTCCGACCAAAACGTTTGAGCAATATTACATTCCCAGAACAAATGATTTACAGATTCAATATGCATACTGCAAAAGTCGCAGAGATTAGACTGAACAATATTGCAGTTGAATAAAAATTTATTTGTCGGTACTATGCGCATTAAATATTTATATTGAAATTCTCGGAGTTTCGTATCTATAGTTGCTTTCATTGGCAGCATATATATTTTTTTCCAGGTTAATGTAGTATTTGTAAAAGCTTCCCATTTTTTCTCTGATTTAATTTCTATTTTTCTGTCAATATTCATTTGATATTCATATAAAAATTTATTGGCCCGTTTAGCCTTTAACAATTTGTTTAGGAGTGTCTCATCTCTTTTTATATTTATATTTTCTAACTTTAATTTTTGATTTCCAATCTTTTGGTATACTTGATAGTATAGACATATAAAATAAGAAATCGTGTTTAGAGATCTCATATATATCAGCTAGATCTTTAAAAGTGTAAAACTCTTTTTTTCTATAATCATATAATTGTTCTATAAATTGTATTCCTCTATCAAACCAGGACTTTTTGAAAATTGTTTTATTTCCTACTTTTATGTTGGAGTTATTCCAAATGATTTCTTTACCTATTACGTTTGTTTGATTTTGAAAGTGAATGTGTTGCCATGCAATTACAACCGTTGTTTGGAATTAACACTTTCATATCTGATTTATTTAAGTTACATTCAAATAACAATTTACTACCATAATTTGAAATTTTATCGGCATAAAAAATCTTCCATTTGCCGTTATTTTCGGAGTCAAATATTCGTTTTATCCAGCCAGCTTTTAGAGATATCAAAAAATTATTTAAATCGATCATTTTCAGTCCTCCATCTTCATACCCTCGAGTAATTACTTCTCTTTTAATTTTATCAGGTTTGTTATCCCATAAAAAATTGAACATGGTGTCGTTTAGACTTTTTATATATTCTTTTGGAGGGTTCGGAAGTACTGTCAACGGGTAAATCAACTTGGGCAAAGCAAAGGATTTTAGCACAGTAATTTTCCCAAGGAGTGTCAGCTTTCTGTGCTGCCATTGTTTCAAACAATTACAAAAAGCATTTATCTTAGGTATTAAATTTGATAGGAAGTTTTTTGATTTGTCAGTATGAAACACCATTCCTAATGATTTTACATTATCAGAGCACCAGTGAAACTTTTTGTTCGCACAGTAGATTGTAGCATTATGTTTTAGACGGCCCGCTCTTAGTACAGTACATTTGGATATATTTAACTTGAGACCAGAAATAAAGCTAAAATTATCTAGTACATCAATTAAAGTTGTAAAAGATTTTTTTGATCCGTCTGTGATGAATGTGGCATCGTCTGCAAATAATGATTGCTTGAACTCATGTCCTTTGATGTTAACACCTTTTATGTCTGTATTAGTATATATTTCATATGATAAAAGTTCTATGCATAAAATGAACAGATAAGGGGACAATGGACATCCCTGGCGTACTCCTCTGGCAATAGTAAAGAAATCTGACATGTGTCCATTATTAATGATACAGCTTTTTGAATCCGAGTAAAATAGTTTTACCCAATTTATAAGTGATTCTCCAAAGTTGAAGTGTTTAAGACAGTTTATTATAAAACCATGATCTAAACTATCAAAAGCTATTTGAGGTTGTTCATCACAGTTTTTGTTCTGTTGCTGTAGTACTGAAATCTGTACAGAGGTACATTTGACAAAACCCGACAAAAACGCCATTTCGGGTCTATTTCAGTGCAAACTGCAGTAAAACAGCAATACAACTAAAACGTTGATAAAGAATTTCAAATAGATTGATTCAAGTAGCACTACCAAAAGGCTTTAAAAAAACACTGCGCCAGCATGTCCATGATGTTGATCTGCCCGCCAGCAACACTCGTTATCCGACAGAAAACGCACGTTCAAATGTACCGCTGTACAGACTTCAGTACTACGGCAGTAGAACAAAAACTGCGATAAACAACTTCAAATGGTGTGATTTTAGTAGCACTACCAAAAGGTTTTAAAAAAAAACGCTGCGCCAGCGTGTCTATATGGTTGATCTGCCCGCCGTCAACTCTCGTTATCCGACGACCAGTCGCGTGTTTGACTACTTTCGAACTTTCAATCATACAGCAGCAGAACCAAACTGTGATAAACGGTTTCAAATGGTGTGATTTTAGTAGCACTACCAAAAGGCTTTTAAAAAAACGCTGCGCCAGCGTGTCTATGTGGTTGATTTGCCCGCCGGCAACACTCGTTATCCGACGACCAGACGTGTTTTGACTCCTTTTGAACTTTCTATCATACAGCAGTAGAACCAGAATTGTGGTGAACGGTCTCAAATGCCGTGATTTTAGTAGCACTACCAAAAGGCTTTAAAACAAAACGCTGCGTCAGCGTGTCTATGATGTACGTTATCCGACGACCAGAACCAAAACTGTGATAAACGGTCTCAAATGGTGTGATTTGAGTAGCATTACCAAAAGGATTTAAAAAAACACTGCGCCAGCGTGTCTATGATGTTGGTTGATCTGCCCGCCGGCAACTGTCGTTATCCGACAGAAAACGCACGTTCAAATTTACCGCTGTACAGACTTCAGTACTACAGCAGTAGAAAAAAAACTGCGATAAGGCCAAATAAAATTATTCCTGAGTTTACTGTAACCCGACCGACCCTCTGAAAACACCCCCGACTCTTTTTTTTTTATTGAAAATAAAAAAAATACAAAATAAAAATTGAACAAAAATTATTATTATTATTATTTTTTTTATTTTTTTTTAAATGATTATGTTCACGCGATCACGGCCGACTCATGTGCTCATTGTCCTGCTGTTGGAACTGAACCTCTTCCGGACTTGCGAAAAATAAATTAAACGGTTTTACCCCTTTGCAATAATTGCAAGTGATTGGGAAAAGAGCCAGTTGTTGCCATTCCTTTTTGGGAAACAATAACACATACACAATTTCATTTGTTATCTATTGTAGTTTTTAAAATACCACATTTTCCCATTCATCAAAGCTCATCGCCACCTTAAATTAACTTCGCCAAAAAATAAAATAAAAAATGAAATAAAATAAAATGCCTACCTACCTACCCTATTTTTTTCAGCAATGTTACAGTAAACATAGGTATAATTTTATTTGGCCTAAACGAACAGAAATGGTGTGATTTTAGTAGCACTACCGAAAGGCTTTAAAAAATCGCTGCGCCAGCGTGTCTATGTGGTTAATCTGACCGCCGGCAACTCTCGTTATCCGACGACCAGACGCGTTTTTGACTACTTTCGAACTTTCAATCATACAGCAGTAGAACCTAAACTGTGATAAACGGTCTCAAATGGCGTGATTTTAGTAGCACTACCAAAAGGCTTTAAAAAAAACACTGCGCCAGTGTGTCTATGATGTTGATCTGCCCGCCGGCAACACCCGAAACCCGACAAAAACGCCATTTCGGGTATATTTCAGTGCAAACTTCAGTAACACAGCAGTACAACTAAAACGTTGATAAAAAATTTCAAATAGGTTGATTCTAGTAGCACTACCAAAAGGCTATAAACAGAAAACGCACGTTCAAATGTACCGAAATCCGACAAAAACGCCATTTCGAGTCTATTTCAGTGCAAACTTCAGTAACACAGCAATAGAACTAAAACGTTGATAAGGAATTTCAAATAGGTTGATTCTAGTAGCACTACAAAAAGGCTTTTAAAAAACACTGATGTTGATCTGCCCGCCGGCAACTCTCGTTATCCGACAGAAAACGCACGTTCAAATGTACCGCTGTACAGACTTCAGTACTACAGCAGTAGAAAAAAAACTGCGATAAAAAAACAGAAATGGGGTGATTTTAGTAGCACTACCGAGAGGCTTTAAAAAATCGCTGCGCCAGCGTGTCTAAGTGGTTGATCTGCAAGCCGGCAACTCTCGTTATCCGACGACCAGACGCGTTTTTGACTACTTTTGAACTTTCAATAATACAGCAGTAGAACCAAAACTGTGATAAACGGTCTCAAATGGTGTGATTTTAGTAGCACTACCAAAAGGCTTTAAAAAAACAGTGTGCCAGCGTGTCTATGATGTTGATCTGCCCTCCGGCAACACCCGAAACCCGACAAAAACGCCATTTTGAGCCTATTTCAGTGCAAACTTCAGTAACACAGCAGTAGAACTAAAACGTTGACAAAGAATTTCAAATAGGTTGATTCTAGTAGCACTACAAAAAGGCTTTAAAAAAGCACTGCGCCAGCGTGTCTATGTGGTTGATCTGCCCGCCGGCAACTCTCGTTATCCGACGACCAGACGTGTTTTGACAACTTTCGAACTTTCAATCATACAGCAGTAGAACCAAAATTGTTATAAACGGTCTCAAATGGCGTGATTTTAATAGCACTACCAAAAGGCTTTAAAAAATCGCTGCGCCAGCGTGTCTATGATGTTGATTTGCCCGCCGGCAACACTCGTTATCCGACGACAAGACGTGTTTTTGACTACTTTCGAACCTGTGATAAACGGTCTCAAATGGTGTGATTTTAGTAGGCTAAAAGGTTTTAAAGGCTTTAAAAGAACGCTGCGCGAGCGTGTCTATGATGTTGATCTGCCCGCCGGCAACACTCGAAACCCGACAAAAACGCCATTTCGAGACTATTTCAGTAACTTTAGTAACACAGCAGTAAAACTAAAACGTTGATAAAGAATTTGAAATAGGTTGATTTTAGTAGGTTGGTCATCTTGCTTTAAAAAATCGCTGAGACCACGTAACTATGAGTTTGATTTTTCCGCCGGCAACACCCGTAATCGGACAGAAAACGCATGTTCAAATGTAACGCAGTACACAGCAGTAGAACAAAACAAAGCCGTGAGACCGAATGTCTATGAGGTGGATCTTCCCGCCGGCGACACTCGTTATCCGACAACAAGACCTATTTTTGTTTAATAAGTTTCAACTGTAACGGTTGAGAACGAAGTGCGAAAGAGGTTGTCTATGATGGTTTGAAATGGAAAGTAGAAACAACAATAGATGTTGATGGTAGTGCTTCTACTGCTCTACTGCATGTACTGCTAGAAGTATATACTTCTACTGCTACTGATACTACTTGTAGTATTTCCTGCTACTGCTCCTACTGCTAGCAGTAACTAAAAAGTCACAGCATTAACGGTAGGGAAAGAGATATAATATTATATACTTGATATTGGCGAAACGGTTGTGTTATAAAACATGACGGTTGAAAATTGAACTTATATTCATGCGATGAGTATATCTATTGAGATGGTGCTCTACTACCAACTGCTACTGCTGGCAGTAGTTAGCAGTAGCAATAGCAGTAGCAAACATATGATGGTTACGAAAGGGGAAGTCTGTTAAACATGATGGTGGGAAAGTAGAAACAGCATACTTGCGTAAAGAAAACATATATCGTCATAATTACGATGACTATTGACTCTACTGGTACTACTGCTGGCAGAAGCTACTGCTACTGCTACTACTGCTGGCAGTAGTTAGCAGTAGCAGTAGCAATAGCAGTATAAATAGCAGTAGCAATAGCAGTAGCAAACATATGATGGTTGCGAAAGATGCGAAAGGGGTTGTCTGCTAAACATGATGGTGGGAAAGTAGAAACAACATACTTGCGCAAAGAAACATCATATATCAACATAAAGCGCAAAGAAAACACTTGCGATGAATATACCTACTGAGATGATGCTATACTGCTACTGCTGCTTCTGCTGGCAGTAACTACTGCTACTACTGCTGGCAGTAACTACTGCTACTGCTGCTACTGCTGGCAGCTGCTACTGCCAACTTCACGTTCATGTAAATTTTGGCTATTGTTGGTGGTGTAGCTACTTCTGTCTAGGAAGATTCGCGTCCCTGCAAGTCGTTTTAGCACGACTATAAAATCGTCCAGTATTATTCGTATTGGAAGAAATATCGGAGGTCTCAAATAGCTATAGGTAATCTGTTTCAATTTTAATAACACGTTAAGGGTGTCTTTTTGTTATTCCGATATGCTCAATCCATATTTAGATGCTATTTTTTAAAAATTCAATGAGTATCGTGTATTGACTTACCTTTCGCTGATGCCAGAATCGCCTCTGCGTGATCGGTGTCATTGTCATTGCGGGGCGGGAAACGCTTCTCCAACAGTTGTTTCATATATGAATGGACAGGGAGGGCTTTCAATTCCGCTGCAACGGGCGTATGTATATACATTGTTCAGTGACATGTTTTCACTATTTTCACCTCATTCGCAACTAAGGGTCACATTTATATTGCCCTTATAATTGCGAAAAATATAGGTTTTCTTCTTATATTTGTTTTAATATGTTTCATAGCTTTTACTGCAGAAGCACGTTCCTGTGACAAACACCAACACACTTAACTGCTATTTTCTATTGATAATGCAGTACATTCGTAATAAATACGGTAAGATGCTTTATTTTACTGCATATATATTACCAGAACATGAAATATCATTGAAAAAAAGTACTTGAAAAAAATACATACCTGCTTCCTCTAACATCTTATTTTCAAAATACTGAGCCGCGTACTCGTATACATCGTTTGGACAATCTCTGACAATGGCTCGCCCAATTCGTTCTAGCAAGAGCTGAAATCTTGCAGGTAACTTTCGGCGCCAGTAAAGTCTATCTGTTTGTGTCGCCATGATGTTGGGTCAATTTACACCACCTGTTCCAAATGAGATATATATATATATATATATAGATATATAATATATAATATATATAATGTTATATGAATAACTTCTTCCTCAAAGATGCGAAGGGGATTGGTGCGAGAGGTGGCCGCTCCCAAGATAATTTTGAAACAAGAGGCCATGAGGGCTTGTATCGCTCTACTTGTTAAAGAGGTCATGACAGCTTCAGCAAAATAAATAAGTAAAACAATAATGATTAACATAAACAATGAAACAAGTGAACCCATGAATCAAGGCTTAACAAAACAACAAGTGGGCCATTGTTTCATGAGAAGCAGTCGTTTAAAGATGTTTCTATTCTATTAATAATAAAGGCCCTATCGTGTTCACAAGGCAAAAGTTAACGACGGACGACGGACGGATGACGGACGGACATAAGTTCTGCCGGCCTGCGGTCAGTAGAGCTGAAAAATGGACTTGAAATGGTGCAATGTGTCTAGATTCTACTGTAAACCTGATCGACATTCATGATGTTTAAGACACTGTCGTGTAACCTGTACGGCTAGCCGACATTTGTTATTTCCAAGATGGCGGACACGTCAACATCCGAAAAGTTCGTGCCTTACATTTTTACTCGTTACTTGCTTAATTCGGCGTGACATGCATAGATATTTTTGCCGACAAATGATTTCTTTACACTTTACAAATGAATTACTACTGTTTGAAAAATCATCCCTGAATTTGTGTCGATCTGCAATCGAAGCGAGGGGTCCCACCTGGTTTGAACCATTACAGGTTTGTTTCTTCACGGATCGACCATCCCGAATTTGCTACTGGACAATGCGCACACAACCAAAAACTGTACGGTGCATTACAAATAAATGTCAAAATTACTGTACTGTTCAATTAGTTCTATTATCAGCACGCGGAACATTCTCAAGCAACTTTCTCATTGTATCGTTGGTTTGCTTGACCGACATCTTAGAGTTGTATCAACATCGTACGCGATACGTGCGTATAACAATTCTGTCGGATGTTAATGAAACTAAGTTACTTCAAATAGTTATACCGCCCTTCCTAAGCATGTCATGTCTAACTGTATCTCAATATATCACTTTAAGAAAGCGCTAGAGCTCAAAAGACATCGGATCAAACTCACATGGAATGTTTTTAAGTAATAAGTTTGTGTTTCTAACTTGCTTATTAGTTACATTCGGATAAGAGTATGTCAGTTTTGTTGTTGTTAACTCAATGAATGGCTCCGAGATATAACGGTTATATGTGGCAACTGTGTTACAACGTGGATTGATTCGTAAAGCTAAATGTACATGATTCTTTATGATAAGCATCAACGTTTCTACCTTTGTTTCAGCATCCTTCATGACTAGTTGACACAAAGATGTAATATGTTATCCGTCGATTCGTCCCAAGTCAAGATTCTTGAGAGAGAGATGGCACTTTCGATATCTCCAGCCCTAGCATTCCTATTCCAAGCCTCATTAGACCATGGCCAGACTCCCGACGACTGGAAATGAGTATTCGTCACTCCATTATTCAAGAAAGGCGACAAGAGCAAAACCTCCAGTTACAGACCACAGTCCCTGACACTCATTTGCTGTAAAGTCATGAAGCATATCATCCGTAGTCACCTGATGAAGTTTTTTTGAAAGAAATAACATTCTATCTGGCAAACAACATGGAACAGAAAGAAGAGATCCTGTGACAGCCAGCTCATAATCACGCTCCAGGACTTATCGTTCGGTATTAATGATAAACAACAGATAGATATCATTGAATGCTGCTTTCCCTGTCCGATATTTTTATCTTTCTTCAGCAAAGCCTTCTACAAAATGCCCCATAAGCGCCTTGCATTCAACCTCCACCACTAGGGTGTCCGGGGCAAGACCCTTGAATGGATTAACAGCTTTTAGCTGGAAAAAAATCAACAGGATGTGCTCGAAGACCAATCATCTTCATCAGCCCCTGTCATTTCAAGCGTCCCCCAAGGACTAGTCATGTGTCCCCTGCTATTCCTAGTTAATATATACGACTTGCCGCCGAAAGTTGATTCACGAGTTAGCCTCTTTTCTGACGACAGCTTGCTGTGCAGAGTAATCAACTCGAACAAGGACGCAGAGCTATTACAAGCAGACGTGGACCGTCTCCAACAATTGGAAAAGGACTGGCGGGGATTTCTTTATTTACACTGTCCCGTTTTATTTGGTTGACGGTAGGGTTAGTGTGAGGTTTTGTGCACCCTAGAACTTGGTTTAAACCCCCAGCGGTCTTTTTTGCCATTGACCGTTCCAAGGCGGTAGCCCTATTGTCAACCCTTTTGTGTTTGTGATGTTTTATTATACCCAAGTTTTTGAAAAAAAACAGGGTATATATCAAATCGCCTCCGTTTGTCCGTCCGTCTGTCCGTTACCGCATCTCCTTCTAAACCGTGGAACGGAATTCAACCAAACTTAGGGTATGACTTCAACATATGATGACGGCGTGCAAGAGCAACATTATTTTTGGCTCCGAGCCCAGGGGCCCTCAGGGTGGGGTGGGGGTGTCAAAAGGTCAAATACACTAAATATTCAATTACACTGTCATATTTCCATATTTTTGCACATAACTTGGTGTATGTAATCGTCTATAAAAGATAAACAGCATATCAAACGTTTTTGTTATTTCGAACTCGAATGTCTGCCCGTGGGGCCCAAGGGTGGGTGGGGTGGGCGGTTCGGGGGGGGGGAGATTTTTTTTTTTTTTTTGGTAATTATGTCTCAAATGAAACATTATGGATTTATTATTTAAAACTAAGGTCGTCTTCCCTGGGGGTTGGGGTTGGGGGAGGTGGGTGGTGGGGGTGGATATCAGGGGTTAAATTATTTGTTTAATTATGTCTCAAACAAACATTTTGGTGAAATAATATGTTGTTCTCCTGTATGTGTGTGTGTGTGTGTGTGTGTGTGTGGTGGTGGTGGGTGGGTGGGGTGGCCTGTGTGAAGAAACCGTGGGTATTTTGCGATGGCGCGCCGTCAAATTCGTTCTAGTTTGGCCTTTTATTCATCTTTAAATGTGTTCTTTGTTTCTATGTGTGTTTGTGGTTGACTGTCGTCCTTGAATGCTGCTTTTCCTGTTCGATGTTTATGTCTATATTTAACCCTGAAAAGTGCAAGGTCATCCGAATAACAAATAAGAGACGGATTGTCACAGCCATATACTCCATCTATGGGCAGAAACCGAAAATAACATCCAAGGCCAAATACTTGGGAATATCCATTGATCGCACCTTATCATGGAACAGACATATAGACTCGGTTACAAAGAAGGTAAATAACACCACATCGTTCCTTCGCAAAAATCTGTCCACATGCCCCAAACAAGTAAAATCAACGTGCTACAAATCAAGTCCACAGTTGGAGCATGCGTCGACTGTTTGGGACCCATCTACCAAATCAAACATTGCCAAGTTCGAAGTAGTACAACGTAGGGCAGCTCGTTTTACCACTGGTGATTATTGGCGAACCAGCAGTGTCACCTCCATGCTTCAACATTTGGGATGGGAAGAGCTTCAAGTCCGACGACGACAAACAAAAGCCGTTATGATGAACTGGATTGTACACCAGCTAGTTGAAATCTCAGCATCACCAAACCTCCATCCGACAGGTGCTTACACAAGAGGACACTCAAGCAGATTCCTCATCCCCTTCACCCGAGTCAATGCGTACAAGGACTCCTTCTTCCCATCAGGAATCCGGCTGTAAAAGTCTCCCCGTGCTACGAATCAGTAGTGTTATTTTTACTGGTCCTTTGGGACCAACGAGCCCAATATAGCTGGCTTTGAAATAGAATACCGCTTAAGCCGGTGCTAGGGGGCGTGTAAGGTGTTGCTTCTTTCATTACTTCTCATGAACAGACTCAATAAAACCGAGTCTGCTGCTTTATTCTCTTAATTGTGTTTGTTGCTCCCAAAGGATCACCTTTATCAGTATTTATTAAATTCACACTAGCGTTCGTTTAGTGCAGTGTGGCGGCTGTAAAAAGTCTCCCCGTGCTACGAATCAGTAGTGTTATTTTTACTGGTCCTTTGGAACCAACGAGCCCAATATAGGTGGCTTTGAAGTAGAATACCGCTTAAGCCGGTGCTAGGGGGCGTGAGAGGTGTTGCTTCTTTCATTACTTCTCATGAACAGACTCAGTAAAACCGAGTCTGCTGCTTTATTCTCTTAATTGTGTTTGTTGCTCCCAAAGGATCACCTTTATCAGTATTTATTAAATTCACACTAGCGTTCGTTTAGTGCAGTGTGGCGGCTGTAAAAAGTCTCCCCTGCTACGAATCAGTAGTGTTATTTTTACTTGTCCTTTGGGACCAACGAGCCCAATATAGGTGGCTTTGAAGTAGAATACCGATTAAGCCGGTGCTAAGGGGCGTGAGAGGTGTTGCTTCTTTCATTACTTCTCATGAACAGACTCAATAAAACCGAGTCTGTTGCTCTATTCTCTTAATTGTGTATGTTGCTCCCAAAGGATCACCTTTATCAGTATTTATTAAATTCACATAGCGTTCGTTTAGTGCAGTGTGGCGGCTGTAATAAGTCTCCCCGTGCTACGAATCAGTAGTGTTATTTTTACTGGTCCTTTGGGACCAACGAGCCCAATATAGGTGGCTTTGAAGTAGAATACCGCTTAAGCCGGTGCTAGGGAGCGTGAGAGGTGTTGCTTCTTTCATTACTTCTGATGAACAGACTCAATAAAACCGAGTCTGCTGCTTTATTCTCTTAATTGTGTTTGTTGCTCCCAAAGGATCACCTTTATCAGTATTTATTTGGAACTCCCTACCATCCAGCCTAGTCAACGTCAGTCCACCGATGCCTTCCGAGCAGGGATTCGTGCGGGGATTGCGTAGCCCCCAATCAGAGATGTTTTAACATGTTTAGCTGCACTTGGACCTTTCACCATATGTACATAGTTCACCACCTGTGCGAGTATGTTCCAGGAACCCGGCACAATATAGAAAGTTAGAAAGAAGAAGTTTGTACTGTTATACTAAAACTTCATTTTTATTAAATTTTACAGCAAAATTTAACTTTTTTGACGTTTTTCTAACAATCTGTAAGACAGATGTGAGTGTAAATGCAGTATTATGTATATCACCACATAATGTTATCTTGAACAAAATTAAGAAGGATACAAAAAAAACATTATTTACAATAAAATGAATTGTGTAACGGATTTGTTTCTATCTGTCGCCGTATGTCAACGATTCATTTCTATAGTGTTACAGATTTGTTAAGAACATTTAATTGTATTTATTACCGGTTTCTTTTGTATCTGACAGGCAAAATCTATATATTTCTGGCATGTATCTTCGTCTTTCCTTTCAAGTCAAATGCATGCATGAATGCTCCGTTGTTTTCGATGTCATTCCAATGCTTAAAATATGTTAGAGACTTTGTCAATGGATCAAGGGATTTCGTTCATCGGTCATAGTACAACTAAACCAAGCTCGTTTTATGTATCACGTGTTATATATATATACACTGAACAAAATTGCTAAGTATCAACTTTTGTATCTTAACTAACTTTCTTATTTTAAATATATTTTAGAAAAGATATATGATAAGTATTTTGTTTTGACCCATAGTTTGTTAAACATTTATTTTTTGTTTAAATTGTTACATCTTTTGAGAGTTACCCTCCCTTTATATGAAAACATGAAATGTGCTGATAAAACACATACCATGAGTCAGAGATCGCTTAAAGATATAACATTCTTAAAACTGGTATGAAATAATAGAAAAAACGTAACAATTGCACCCCTTTATCGCAGATTCTCCGTCTATAAAAAAATGAAATTTGGACAATCTTAAATTATCTCCCTTTAAATTGAATATTGTTTGAAATTCAAGTAACTGTAATTCAGCGTTAACATTAAATATTTCGAAAAATTCTTTTGCAAACGCATTTGTAGTGGTAATGCTAGTAAAACATGATGTCAAAATAATTTTAACTGCCATATTTTAAAATTAGGAACATCGAAAGCTTCACTAATTCGAAGTACTTATCACACAGATAAAAGTCCAGACATTGTGCCTATAATCGTCGGGTAGGACGCCTGTCGTAGGTGGAGGGACTATACTCCTTAGAAATACACACACACACACACACACACCCAGTTGTATAAGTGTTATAACTTATTTCTATGAAAACACATCGACTTAAAAGTTTTAGAATATGTTCATGCAATCAGAGTAGACGATTTACACTCATTATTTTGCAGTTTAAACGTATCTCTAATCAAGTGCAAAATACACAAAACAAGGAGAATATTATTGACATATTCTTAGGTTGATACTTAGCAATTTGGTTGAGTATATATGGGTACATACAAGGAGATAAACTTTCCTATCGAGCTCCCTTCGATGTACTCTTTAATACTGATGTAAATAGTGGAATTCTGGCACATTGTGTTGGTATATTTCGGATGGCCAATGTTCAATGTTTTATTTTCCTTTTAATTCGCCCAATTTCCAAAATTAATATTTTGCACGCCTGTCCATGGGCGCCGATTAAACAAAAAAAAAGCAGATATAAAAATCACACAACAAGACTGAACTCCAATTTTAGAATACCTTCATTAAAGGCTAAAATGTCCGTTTTTGTTGCTCCGTTTTATATGATAATTAGTAGGTAAGAAAACATTAAACCAGATGTGTGACGTTTGACCTCCTTGTGGGTCATTTAACCATTTTGATCACTCACCTAGATTTAGTTTGATTACTTAGAAAATTTTATTTTATTAAATATCTGTGTTCAACCACCCTAGTTGAATTTGCGGATAAACAAACTACAACTATGTAAGGCTTGCTACATTTCAGGGATTTCCAGAGTAAACGATATTTGGACTGGTATACCAAGGTAACGGCATATTTCAAATCAATATTGTTACGTTATTATGTTTAATTGTAATTTGGCTCTAGACTATATGATTTTAACGATTCTTAGCTCACTTAAAAACACACACAATATGATGAAAGAGCGCCTACATAACGGTGCCTTCTCTACCATAATACACAAATAAGTGGTAACGCACTTACTGGTACTACTGTCTATGTATTTATCTGTTTAGTCACTAAATATAAGATACGAATAGAATTAGACATGATTTTGTTTATATACTATCATGTTTAACTAAATGTTTGCGTATTACGTTAAAAAGTGTCACGGAGTATTTAAAATTGAGTATTTTAAATTTAGAATTTGCACTAGTTGCTTTATCATTAATCATTACTTCTGGAGATGTAGAACTAAATCCAGGTCCATCAATGTCAACTGATACTAGCTTAACTTTATTTCATCTTAATATTAGAAGCATTCGAAATAAACTTGAATTTATTAAGGATAATTATACTGACTTTGATATGTTGTGTTTTACCGAGACACATCTTACACATGAAATAACTGACGATTTCTTACTTATTGAACATTTTGTTTCTACTTATAGAAAAGACAGCACTGCTCATTCTGGAGGTATTTTATTGTATGTTTCGTCAAATATAATATCCAACAGAGTACACGAACTCGAACATATTTTACCAGAATCTATATGGATTGAAATTAAAAATCGTAACGAAACCATACTTATATGCACTGTGTATCGTAAACCTAATAGTAATGTAGACTTCTGGAACAGATTTAATTTAAGTATTGAGCAGTCGTTAGAAAGAGCAAAGAGTATAATTATAGTTGGAGATGTAAATGAGGACCAGTTAAACTTGAATAATCACCAACTGAGACATATAATGTTGATTAATAATCTCACCAATGTAATTACAGAACCAACCCGAGTCACTGACAATTCTTCAACTTTAATTGATCCAGTAGTTATGTCAGATTCTGTTAAAGCACATGACTTTGGTATTATTATAACACCACGGGACGTTACTGACCATTTCGGTACATACATTTGTTTTAATTTTAATCAAATTATTACATCATCATTCACAAGACAAGTTTGGAATTATAAAATTGGTGATTTTATCAAATTTAACAGACTCATAGAAGATGCTGATTGGTCCTTTCTTCATAATAATGATTTAGAAGTTGCGAGCAATGATTTTACGAGTAAGTTTATGGAATTAATTCAAATATGCATACCCTCTAAACAAGTAACTATACGACCGAATGATAAACCTTGGTATGATTCTGAGATTCGTCAAACTTCAAGACAACGTGACCGAAAAAAACGTATCGCAATTAAATCTCGTTCTAATTCGGATTGGATATCATACAAACGTCTCAGAAATAAAGTTAATAATTTAAAAAAATATGCAAAAGAACGTTTTTTCAATAATATAGAAAGTACATTAATCGAATCCAGTTCAAACAATCCTCGTCAATATTGGAAAATTTTAAAACATCTTATTAAGTCAAACAAACATTCTGAAACGATACCCCCATTAAAAACTACATTATCGAACGGAGAAATAATATATTCTGTATCTGATGTTGATAAAGCAAACTGTTTAAATGATTTTTTTGTTTCAATTGCCTCAATAGATGAAACGAACGCAGTTTTACCAAATTTTGTTACAAAAACAGATGCCTGTTTAGACAATATTTCTGTTACCGAATCAAAAATTATGGATATTTTAAAAATATTAGACGTTAACAAAGCAACAGGAAACGATGAAATAAGTCAAAAAGTACTGAAAGAAACAGCTGTAACGATTTGCAAACCTCTTTGTATTTTATATAATAGATCGTTGAACGAATCTTATTTTCCGGACATTTGGAAATTTGCAAACGTTATGCCACTTTTCAAAAGAGGTCTTACATATATTTCGACTAATTATAGACCGATCTCGCTGCTAAGTTGTGCAGGGGAAGTTTTTGAACGGGTCGTTTATAAGTTTATTTATAACCATTTACATATTAATAACTTATTTTTCAAAAATCAATCTGGTTTTCTCACAGGTCATTCGACAGTTCATCAACTTGTCGATATATATCATAATATTTGTCAAGCTTTTGACGCCAAACAATATACGTGTATTGTATTCGCAGATATCTCTAGAGATTTTGATAGGGTATGGCATAACGCGCTTTTATTTAAACTGAAGCAAAATGGAGTACATGGTAAATTACTTTCTTGGATTGAAAGTTATCTTAATAATAGAAGGCAACAAGTATTTGTCGGAAACGCGTATTCTGAAATCAAAAACATAACCGCGGGCGTTCCTCAAGGCTCTGTGCTCGGACCCCTTTTGTTTTTAATATATGTTAATGATATATCCGAAAATATGTTAAGCATAGCTCGTTTGTTTGCCGATGATATTTCTTTTTCAGTATCCACTTCAAGAATTGATGATATGGAGGGTATTCTAAACCATGATTTAAACATTGTTTCAAATTGGTCAAAAACATGGTTAGTTCAGTTAAACGCCAGTAAAACTGAAGCATTATTTTTTTCAAAAAACAATGAACAGCGTCGGCCTAATCTTATTTTAGACAACACCCAGTTGTCGTTTGTTGAACACCATAAACATTTAGTCCTTACTTTGAGCCATGATGGCAAATGGCATATGCATATCGAAAATATCTCTCTTTCGGCTTCCAAAATCATTGGAACTATGAGGCTTTTGAAATTTACACTAAGTCGTAAGGCATTAAATCAAATTTATTTATCGTATGTCCGTCCAATCTTAGAATATGCTGCTATTGTTTGGGATGGCTGCAGCGAATATGAAACAAATAAACTTGAAAAAATACAGTATGAAGCTGCACGTATTGTGACCGGTCTTACCCGTTCGGTATCTGTTGTTAATTTAATGAATGAAATAGGATGGTTAACGTTATCAGAACGGCGTAAGTTCCAAAAACTTTCTGTTGTATATAAAATGAAAAACGGAACAGTGCCTGAATACCTGGCAAATCTACTGCCAAGAACCGTAGCGGAAGAAACTCCATATCCCCTCAGGAACGCAGAAAATTTCTCGCAGACTTCAGTTAGAACCTCTATTTTTATGAATTCATTTATTCCATCAGCTATGAAACTCTGGAATGATTTACCTTTAGATATTAGAAATTCAGGCTCATTAAACACATTCAAAGGTCATCTTATGCGAATAATGTTTACTAATTCAAATGTTCCTAGTTTTTACTTTTCTGGTGTACGTTTTTTTTCTGTTATGCATGCTAGGATAAGAAATTCATGTAGTAATCTCAATAATGACCTTTTTCAAAATCATTTACGCGAATCGCCTCAATGCATTTGCGGTCAGAGTAATGAAGATGCAAATCATTTCTTCTTTGAATGTATGCAATTCAATGTTGAAAGGCTCGAACTTTTCCAGTCAACACGTTCGTTTCATCCTTTAAACTCAAATACATTATTGTTTGGAAGATTAGATCTTACAACACAAGAAAATGGTTTGATTTTCAATTCTGTTCAAAACTTTATTAGAGATAGTAATCGATTTACTTAAGTTTGCCATTACATTTTATCTGTCTAATCAACCGGAGCAATGTTACATGTGTTGCATTATTCTTTCTTCCACTTCTACTTTTTCTTTAATTCTTTTTTTCTATTTCCTATTATCTTAACATCTTCTACTACATATCATGTTGAAGTTAATCCAGTTTATTGATACGTGTTAATAGCAATTGTCATTCATTATATTTGTTAAAACTACATTGTAGGGAAGGGCCGTAACTAATGTGGGTAGCACTTGTGGCCCGACCCGATTGCATTGTACTTGTACATATATGGCAATAAAATATGTTTAAATCAAATCAGACATGATCGATAACATGTGTGTGTGTAGTTCTAAGGTGTATAGTCCCTCACCTTATGACCAATAGGACATCCTAAAGGTTTAGGTACAATAGTCTGGACTTTCGGTCGATAACATGTTACTAAGCTAAGATAAAGATTAGACTACTTATGTTCAGTCGGTTACATATAAACAATATAAACATAATTTTTTTCCGACAAAACATTAAATAAAGTTAACAAGCAAATAAAAGGCCTACTGGGTACAACATAACATATAATTAAGACAATTTCAGGATATCTAATTAACTAATAAAACATAGCATTCGAATTAAAGGGATTGATGCACTATTTTAAAACACGATTTATTTAACAGGACTCTGTAAAACTTGAAAAAAACTGAAAGAATTATCAAAATGCCATAAAAAATCTCACCCCCTACGTCAAAAATTACGTGACGTTACGCGCAATGTTGTGTAATAAAAGTGCCACCAAACAAAGTCAGCGGATCACGAATAATACTAAAAATTAAATTTTAAACATCATTTTGTAATATAGATTATATTATGTTTTTAAAAACTCAAAAAAACGATGTTTATTGTATATTAAATAAGGACGTGCACACATCCCACTGGAAGTAATGGTGCACTTTGATGTTGCGGTCAAAATGACGTCAGGTCGTAGTCAGTTTTGACGTTTGGCGCCGTCTATCGGTCGAACATTTTAATTTTAATGAACCACGAGTCCAGACGCTCGCTAGCGTTCGCAGTCTTGTCGTGCCCTTAATGGTTTATTCTCTTGTTGCTCTGGCTTCTGCCAAGTCATTGAGTACCTTCATTGTTGCTTTCTAGGCTATTGTTGTTTTTTTGTATTATATTTACACGAGCATATTTGTGTTTTACTTATATTGCTTACTGATGCTGCCTTGTTGGTTAGAGATTAGATTATGGCGGGGATTTGTTTATTTACACTGTCCTGTTTTAAAGGGATGACAGTAGGATAAAGGTGAGGTTTGGTGCACCCTAGAACCGGTTTAAACCCCCCCAGTGGCCTACTTTGCCACTGACCGTTCCAATGCGGTAGCCCTATTGTCAACCCTTTTGTGTTTGTGATGTCGTTTGCATTTAATATTACTTTTACCTTCTTGTTCGTCTGTTTGCGTGTTTGTTTCTGTGTTTTGTGGTTGACTGTCCTCCTTGAATGCTACTTTCCCTGTCCGATCTTTTTATATTTCTTGAGTGTGTCTGGATGATAGAGACTAAGTTTGCGGATGTTGACGTGTCCGCCATCTTGGAAATAACACTAAAAATGTCTGTTTCACTGATATACAACTTGTTTAGGTACTAGATGAACTTTGTCTAAAAAGTCCAAAAAACGTTTGGCTGAAACAAGCGCCCCAAACAATAAGCAATGTGGATTAATTATCTTGATCAAGGATAAATAATGTGGCCGCGAGGAGGATAGAACCCACGACCTCTCGATCTGGAGTTCGGCGCTCTACCACTGGACGAACATTTCATACTGTCGACCTAGAATATAATGAAAGGCTAATTAAGATCCCTAGGTATTCCTACACTTCAATACCGGAGGTTACGTACAGACATGCTGCAAGTCTTTAAGATCCTTAGAGGATTCGATATCTCATCAATCCAAAAATTTCTCCCTTTAGCAACATATACTAGAACGAGAGGGAATACTCTAAAACTTTAAAAAAAAAAAAAAAAGCCAAAACTGAACGCAGAAAAAATTCCTTTAGCATTAGGGTAGTGAAAGACTGGAATTCCCTACTGAAAGTGTTGTCCAAGCACCGAGTGTGAATGACTTTAAGAGCAGACTAAACAAACATTGGCATAATAATCAAATAAAATTTGATGCTAGTTGTTTCCCAAGCGTGCGCAGTAGACACTCTCGACTGTTAAACCACCAAAGAGATGGGCCTCCAGAAGCCACAGGCTTACCATTGGCCTCGGAACAGTAAGTTACGAAAAACACCATTAAAAAAATCGCAGTTATAAGAAAATAATTTCAGAAGTTTTGCTATCGTATATAAACCTGGGATAAAAAGTGAAACGTCATATAGGCCTAGCCTCATTGTAGAGCCCTGGTATAACTAAATGGGTAATTCTAAATAGACATTATCATTTCATTTTAAATTTAGACTTTGAACCCAAGTGATTCTATACCCTAACCCACTGTACAACATGTGACTTCTTTTGTTATGTAAGATATCGTGTACCGCTGTGTTTGGGTTGTCAATGCGTGTCTGTAGATAACGTTTTGTTTCAAACCGTGCTAAACGTTCCCGCTCTGCAAACATTTTTAACCACATGTTCAAAGAAAAGGGCCCTATCTTACCTGTAAATTCAATAAAATTCAAAGTAAAGGGCCCTACCTTACCTGTAAACCGAGTCCCTTTTCTTTAATAAAATTGGTTTGATGTTGAGCTACACCATATACTGCATATGTTATGTTGTTTGCGAAAATATTAAATAACGATTTGTTTTTGACAGCCGTTTGTTTACGCTGTTGCGATGAAACGAAGCGTGATGTGACGTCACAGTTTTGCTCGGTTGAATAAAATTTGAAAATAATTTCAAAATACTAGATGTATCTTTTATTTTTAATGAAATAATCCAGATAAATATTCAGTACTAATATTTTATTATTATGAGCGTATTCTACGTTTTTTTCTATTTTCACCTCGATACTGCGAACAGGATGTCAAAACAAATCAAAACATGAGCCGAAAATGTTTGGTTGAAAACAAACGTTAAACAAGTAAAGTTCATTGTTGATTTAGGTAAGAGTTGTGCATATAATAATGGAATTCTTAGTCAATTTATTTCACCTAAAATTTAAGTCCAAATGATTGTTTGTATTTTGGTAAAACTTGCTGTCAAGGACTCTTAATGGAAATATGGGTGGGTGGGGTAACTGTTGAAAGTAATGTTGATAGAAAACGACATAACACGTTTATAACTCACTTAAAAACGGTACCAAAAATTTCTAAAACACATAGGTTAGTTCGTAAAACATCAACATTTTTAAAGCTTTGCATAGATATGGAGGGATTCATGTGCTCTGCACTGCAGTCATGAGCACGGGCTTCTAGTCATCATGGCTGTCTACAACTTTTTATACTGTCAGTACTATTGGAAGGGGCGACTGTTTTATTCCCTGTTAGAGGTAAACATTACAGTCTTACAGCGACTTCTGAGCTCTACCAGAAGAAGAAGAAAACGAATGATGCAGCTGCAGTGGCCGAGGGGTTATCCCTCTGAATTCAGACTCAGAGGTCCTGGCATAGAATTCATTTGGGCCAAATTGGGGTCAGGTCCTTTTTCTTTTTTTTTAAATGCATCCCTTCAGTTATTTATTCTGGCAAGAAACTATGAACGCACATTGTATGCCCAGTGTTGTTTTTTCCCTAGGCCAAAAAAAATAATAGGTGTGTTTCCTATTGCATGCTCTGAAAAAATAGGTAGGTAGGCATTTTCTTTTTTTTTTGAGCAAAATATTGTGAGATTCTACATGTATTTATCACATAAACCCCATACAAGTTGATGATACAGCTGAAACTTTCTCTGTGATGTAAGTTTACCTCTATATATTGTGATAAATCATTGTTCAGAACAAATAATTTTAAAAAAGAAAATTAAATTTTTTTTTTCATAAAAAGTTTTAGCGTCGGCCCCTTAAAAATAGGGTCGGTTGGGCCACCGGAAACACAGGTGTGTTTTTTTTGGCCTTATATAAGTGGTCAGTGCCCCAGATAACTTTGGACCTATTGGGTATTTCACTCATGAAATTAAAATTAATTGAGTGAATTTCAAATTTAAATAATAGGGTGATTTGGGGATCAAATGTAAAACAAGCTAGGTAACTTACCCGTCTTTATTAATGATTAATTTCCATAGAAACACTAATCACATGTGTTAATTTCAAAAGTGTTTCTTAACGGTTACTCGCTTTTCGTTCACGTTCTCGTTTCGACATTTTAATCGTCTGCACAACGCAAACGCTTTTGACAGTAAACAAGAAAGCGCCCAGACGACTACACAATAGTACAGACTAGTATAGCGTACATATTCAACTATATAGCGTTGTTTTTTACTGCTCAACTTTATCGATAATTATGTAACGTCCCAGTCAATATAAACACCGGAAGTAAAATCTGTTTTTTGTAAATATTGGAATAGGCACGAAAACATCAATCCATCAATCATTTGAACACTTTGACTGTCGATACGCTAAAAAAAATAAAATGTTTGAGTGAAAAGGAAATTGCTTGCCTATCTTGTACGCATGTCAGGGAAATTAATTGGGTATTTGGCAATGTTAATTGAGTGAAATACGCAGATACGCTGCTTATCTGGGGCACTGAGTGGTACCGAAAAACGGTACCATTCCCAATGGCAATGAGTATGTTTTTTCCTCAACCGGAGTGAAAAAAATTCCCAATCTCAAAAAACAACAAATAAAACAAAACATTTTAGAGGGGAACTTTAAACAGAAACAGGGGAGAATATATATACATGATATATACTTATACTCTTAGGGAAGGGTAATGAAATACTACATGATGATGTATACATAGTAATGTGTTTGCAAAGTATTTAAACATAAATTATTGCTTTTGTCTGATAGTGAAAAATTCCCAATTTAAAGGGAATATAGCGACACAGCCAAACAATCTTTATTATTGAGAGTTCTGAAAAACTTGGAAAAGGGTGAAAGAATTATCAATATTGGATGATAAACAAAGAAGATATGATCGTTTGAAGGTTCTGTTAAAACGGATATGGAAGCCACCATTTTTAGAACTATGACAATCACAGTTCTAAATGACCATATATGGAATATTGATACATATGCAAATTTACTCATTTATAAGGGAAACAATTAAACTATCTGTAGAAAGAATATGTATAACTATTGGCAATAATGCTTTTAAGTTTATATGCCCAGTTAAGGAGTTCAAATTCATTTGCAGTGATTTGCTTTGCATTAAATGATATTTATCAATATTCCATATATGGTCATATGGAACTATGACGTCATAGTTTTCAAAATGGCGGCTCCCATATCCATTTTAGTACAACCTTCAAAAGGTCATATCTTTTTTGTTTATCATCCGATTTTGATAATTCAGAACTCTCAATATAAGAGCTTGTTTGGCTGTGTTGCTAAATTCCCTTTAAGGAAAAAGTAAAACGAAGCGAATTTTCCCAATTAAATGAGTACCGGTACAATTCCCAAGAGGGTTGATGCCATTGCTATCCTTCGGAGTAGTCTCATTTGTTTGATGTCTGGGGTGCTTTTTTTTTGCATACAGACATTTATAGAGACTTTCTATGCACCCAGTGATGTCTCATTGCCATATGGACAATTTCAGTGTTTCTAGTATGACGGCACAGGTAATACACCTATGTTTTTCCATTCAAACAATGCATAGAGTGTAGATTTAAACAAGTGTATTTCTTATCCAAATGTTTTTTGGATTAAAATGTTAGTCTAATATGGATAACTAATTATCATTCTTCATGAGTTATATATTTATAAAATAAATTGAGTATTAACTTTCATACGCCATCCAACCCCTTCTCCAAGAAGAGAAAATGGGGTTGGCTGGGGTATGAAATAAAACCTTAATTTCAGCTTAAAAAGTTGGCATATTTGTAAAATTAAAACATGTAATAGGTAATTAAGAACTGGTTTTCACATTTTTTCAGTAAAAAATGACTGAAAAAATGTTTTTAAACATGTTTTATTGTCGACGAAATATCCGTTATAAAATCATGCTAATATAAGCTTTCCCAACACCTAATGGAATTAAGGCAGGACCACGTAATGATTATAGTAGTACCAGGGCTATGATCATTTTAATATTGTCATTGAAAGACAATGCAAAATAGCCGAGTTTTTTCGTTCCATTTTGTCGGACATTACCTCCACAACCATGTGGAAATGTCTCTAAACAAAAAAAGTTTTTAATCATGCAGTACTTCTTCATGATTGTTATTAAAGTCCAATATGTTCTTCATGATCAATGTACTGTATAGGTGTAAACAATGTACTGTATAGGTGTAAACAATGTCACATCAGTGCTCCAAAAGCGTTCATGTTTGTGTCAGGGATTTTCTCACAAAATTAAGAAGAGGTCCAGGCTTGTCCATTTTGGGAAAGAAAAACATGCTTATTTCTCATTCTGCAAAAGAGGTAGGATTTCATCAATTAAGTAAATATGACAAAGCTATGCTTTATTTATATTTTCATCCATTGTTTGTTATAATTACTCAGTGACTTCTCAGTCAGAACTGACATACTGATACTGCAGAATGTATGCTTTTTCTCAAATTCTAAGACTGCTACCTTCTGATTGGGAAAGATTTCTGCCCCAGTTGGGTAAGAAATAGTTTTTGGGTGTGCAAAATAATTTGCTAACTTCCTAAATAGCCAGTCTACGTCAAGTGGGTGTGACTAGGGATGAAAAAAAGGTCAACGTGAAAAAGGTACATTTTAGTTAATCCGTCTTATGTAACCAGTAATACAATTTTGGCTGCAATTTTTCCAAAACAGTCGTGCTAAAGACGGCTCTTGTTCGGCTGGCTTTGACAATGAAAAGAAGAAAAGAATGTGAAGTGTTCAGGACTCCGAAGATCTGAATAATAAAATCGCCAGCAAGAACAAAGCATACATATATTTTTATGTGAATATATAGTCAAAGTCTATTTTTTTCAATGATAAAAACAAAACATAGAGGATATTTGTTGGTTTGGAGTGAATATAGGATTTATTTTCATCGAGAAGTGAGAAAACTTATATTTTATCATGCAACACTACCAAACTGTTTCAAACAGAAAATACTTTTCGTTCCGACAGTTCCAACGTATTCCCAGATAAATATAGTAAGGCCAGCACTTGAGGCGATTTACATATATATATTTAATGCGCATAGAATATAGTTCTAAACTTTGTTCCATTTTTTCTGGCAGTGAGAATATAAGTTCTTTTATTGCACCTCGCACAAAATTCTAGGAATTTCATTGGATTAGAGTGGTCACATGGTGACCCTCTATTATTCTATAGTGGGTCAGTAGATTTCATAGAGGGTCACTAAAACAATATGGACTACAATTCCGATTCAAAGTTTATATCATTTGCAAATAGTTCTTTAAGGCGTTAGTAACAAACATAATAAGTACATTTAATAATGTTTTTAAACTGTATCGGTCGTGACATCACGTCATGACGTCGAATTGCGCGAACGTCTCAATGATGTTGACGCTCCATTAAAATGGATTAAATATCGGCGTTTGCCTTAAAAAAGGTGCTTGATGCAATAAAGCAGTTATTGCGTTTATTACTGACCCCCTACAGAAATATGTGGGGTCAGTCAGATATATAGGGGGACTCGGCTATCGCCTCGCCCCCTATAAATCTTACTGACCCCACATATTTCTGTAGGGGGTCAGTAACAAACCCAATAACTAATAATATTCTCACTGTGAAAATATAAACAATGAGAATATAAGGCTTATTCTAACCATACAATCAACTATTTCACTGAAAATTATATAATAAAAAATTGCATTTCTTGTATTCTCACCGTGAAAATATAAACAATGAGAATATAAGGTTTATTCTAACTATACAATCAACTATTTCACTGGGAATTATATAATAAAAAAAATGCATTTTATCAGATCATTTTCCATTGTGACACCTTCATCCAATCAGAAATTGTCTGACAATCATAATATATTATATAACAGAATGTTTACTTTCACCCAATCAACAGCCCCCAGCAACTCCTCCCATATCAGTGGTGGTGTCTGACCTAAAATTGCAGTGGCTGTTTACTGTGTTTTGTAATTTCAAATATTTACTGTGTCATAGTGTCAAGATAACCAAAATGTACACAGTCAACTTTATTGTTGCATTTATGCAATCATGTCACATGATAACCAATGTGCACCAGGCCAACATCAAGGGTGGATACAGGTTTTGAGATTAGGGGTGGGGATGCAACTTTAAAAAAAGAAATAACCAAAGAACATGCGCACACTTTTTTCATTTTAAGGCGGACACATTTTAAGGCGGACACGACTTTTGAAAAAACATGTTGACAATCAAAAAAAAGAAAAACACCTTTTATGTATGAATTTTCATAACTGTTCAGTTATGCCCCCCACCCCTTCACCACCCCCCACATGGAGCCGACCCTGAACATGAAAGGCATAGGTCACATGTGTCAGGGTCATATTCATATTGTTTATACTAATATACTAACTGTGCAGACCAAGATAAACACATTCTGGTATTTAATTTTGACTCCCAGTATTTATTGATAAAAAGAGCGTTATATTGGAGTTAATGTGTGGTTTAATTAAATATAAAAGTTGGAAATATTTATATATCGGGTGATTATTGGAGCTCTAATAAAAAGGATTCATATAAGGTTGGGTAATGATTTTTAAAGTTTCTGCCATGAAGGTAGCTGTTCTATATACATGTATCATGTCGTATAATATTGTCTTTATTTAATAAAACATAATACCTTGATCTTTTTTTCATTTTTTTGATTCTTTTTTTCAATTTTTGCAGTATTTAAAGTTATCCTGACAAAATCAGGCATATATATGTATCACATATAGTTAAAGTGTGAATCGAGTTTGGGTTTGTAGATATCAACACGCTAGTTTGTAGACAGACATATGTGGAAACCCATAGTTGGCAAATAATCGTGATTTTACAAACTTATTCTCCTTGACATTATACGCTACAACTCTACACAATGCACGAGACTTTCAGGTGATGACATCGAGTGTACGATGTGGACATCTGTATTTGATGTTATCAGATGGTTTATACAACAAGAACTTGTTTATATGTACTTTACTGCCTTATATTTCATCAAAATACATTTATTGGATCAGTTCAATTGTGTTTTAATACATTTCTTATAGAGTTAATTAGCCTCAAAACTAAATTTTAAGGCCAAAATATATGTTTGTCTGATTTGGTTTGTAGATGTTAACATTTATCGAAGCAATTGTTTGTTGAAGGTAAGTGCTGCTTTTTCGATGTAGAGGTGCTGGTTTGTTTTAGCTTATGGGGTGGGGGGATGCCACTTTTAAAAAACATTTCACATCCAAAAACACACGGTGGGCACAATTTTTAAAAAATACTGTTGACAACCAAAATAACACAAAAAAGGAAAACACTTTTTAAATATGAATTTTCAAAACTTTTCAGATTTTTAGTGGGGTGCACACGCCAGGTGCGCCCCAGCCTGGATTGGCCCCTGTACCTTCTTTGATAAAATGGAAGGAGAGATGCAAGTTTTAAAACATTATCAGGGGCGGATCCAGGATTTCAACTTAGGGGGGGCGTAAGATTTTGGTAAATTTTCGGGTCCGTTTCTTGCCTCATAAAACGGTTGCGGTAGTGCATTGTTAGGGTAAAAAAGTCCGTTTTTAAATAAAAGGAATTATCAATGTGTTATTAAACCACTCATTAGCCATTATGCGTCGAGGAGCGAAGCGAGCGAAAAAAAATTGTTATCCTGAGGGCGTGCATCGAAATTGTTTGATATTTTATCTACAGTAACATGGACATACATGTATGAATAAAAAAAGTCCGTTTTTAAATAAAAGGATTTAACAATGTGTTAATTAAACCACTCATTAGCCATTATGCGTCGAGCGAGCGAAAAAAAAAAATATACTGAGGGCGTGCATCGAAAAAAATTTGATATTTTATCTACAGTAACATGGACATACATGTATGAATAAAAAAAAGTCCGTTTTCAAATAAAATCATTTAACAATGTGTTAATTAAACCACTCATTAGTCATTATGCGTAGCGCGAGCGAGAATTTTTTTATACTGAGGGCGTGCATCGAAATTGTTTGATATTTTATCTACAGTAACATGAACATACATGTATGAATAAAAAAGTCCGTTTTAAAATAAAAGGTTTTAACAATTTGTTAATTAAACCACTCATTAGCCATTATGCGTCAAGCGAGCGAAAAAAATAAAATACTGTCGAAATTGTTTGATATTTTATCTACAGTAACATGGACATGTATGAATAAAAAAAAGTCCGTTTTCAAATAAAAGGATTTAACAATGTGTTAATTAAACCACTCATTAGTCATTATGCAAAGAGCGAGCGAAGCGAGCGAGAAATTTTTAATACTGAGGGCGTGCATCGAAATTGTTTGATATTATATCTACAGTAACATGGACATACATGTATGATCCGGAATTTTAAGGGGGGCGCGCGCCGGGTGCGCCCCCCCCTGGATCCGCTAGTGATTATAATGTTTGATTACTCTAGTGTTTTGTGTTATTGAAATACCATGGTAATGTAATGTATACATATGATAAATCTCTGTATATATTGAAATTAATGAATACATGTACCACATTTTAAATCAGGATATAACCACGGGGTGGACAGCCTCACATACAGATACAAAATGGAGGGATTGACCACTCTGGTAATCTCCTTTTTTACCTGGACCACCCTGTACTTCACGCTGTGTATCCTGAATCCTAAACGTAGCTATGAATGGCACATACGTACCGTGACCACCATTCACGCTTTAACTGTCACCCTGCTTGGATGTTACGGCATATTGGTACTGGGACCATGGCCATTTACTTCTGGCGGTAAGTATATTATTGTCAAAGAGATACGTCTATATATTCGTGTGTGATCTAGTGTTTGGAATCGTTTGTTAGTTGATTGTGAATCCTTTGTAAAAACTATGTTGTTTTAGAAGTGATACATGCATACTTTAAACTATACTTTTGTTTATAAGCCACTTTGAAGGCGTATGATCGGAATTAGAAAAATAAAGCTGTGTCGGTGCACCTGCCAAAAATAACCTTGGACCTGGACCAAATTAGAATGCTTCTGATTTGTTGTTAAGAATGATGTAACAGTCGCTGAGTTGTTCTAGTCTTACAACTTGGATCAATTAATCAATTATTTCAGCCCGTGTTTGATGGGCAAAAAAACCCGTACTACTTCTTTAAAAATAGCTTAATCTTTCATATTGCTCTGTGTACCTGTAATATAGAAATTAGCTTATACTTTCTGTAATCCAAAACTTGTAAATTTTAAGAAAATCTCTTAAAAATTGAACAGCAGGCATTTTCATACCCCACCACCAAATGGTGGGGGCATTTAGCGTTAGCCATGTCTGTCTTTAAAAGTTTATGTGTCTATCCCACAGTTTTCACCAATTGTTTCGAAACTTTAGAAGATGCTTACCTATGATGTCAAGATGTGCATATCGATTAAGTCGCCCTTGTTCTTATTAAAAAGGAAATCAATGGTTATATTGAGCAAAATGTACACACAATGACGTGTAATTACTACATTCACTAACCAAGTATGTTTAACCATGTAACTGATGATTGATTGAGAATTTCAATTGATTGTTTATCACTAATGAATACATGTACATTACTACAGGTGCAGCTACTACAGACTTCCAACATTTTGTGGTCACCATCTCCCTGGCCTACTTCCTCCTGGACCTGTCATGGTGTCTCTACTTCAGGACTGAAGGTTAGATATACATATTGACTGGTCTTACGTAGAAGGAGACGAGTACCGTGCTGTAAGAGAAGCAGTCCGGATAGCTGCTTGGTTAGAATAAAGTGCGCTTCCCAGAATTCCCTAGTAAAATTTAATTAACGCCCAAGACACTCATTCACAACATCTCGTACACTGCTTAGCAGCGTTACTCGAATGGATATCGAAGGACGCCATATTGGTTACATCATACTAGCATGACACGCGTCAGCTTCCCACCAAAACAAATTTTCATTCAAAATCAAAGTTCTCTTCAACATTTTGCAATGTCATTTAGCCGATTGCTCCATCTATAGTTTATTTACATGAAAGTAGTAATAAAACCTTCATCAGTACTGTAAATAACAAACATGCAACGCAAATCATACATCAACACGTGGCTAATGGTCATATTGTTTATATATAGCAGCAGCTTAGCAACAGTGCACTATTTTCTATGCCATTGCCTTCCGGCTAACAAAATGTCAAGATTTTGAACATACGTATGAATATGTGTATGTATATCAGTGTTACCGCGAGAGCGCGTTTCTTGTGTTTTTGACGCACTAAAATGATCGGCGACGCAACATAAATCAGCTTGTGCATTTTTCGTGACGCAATGAAGTTGACTAGGCTAGTAATGAAATACCCGTCAAATTATCATCGTAATACTTTCTTGAAAAGCTTCAAATGTAAGAAATCACGACTGAACTTATTTCTATTTACAACTTGGTCTATATTTAGAACAGGAAAAACTAATACCTGTACTTTCGTGTTATTGTCGTCGTCATATCGATCATATTACATCTTATAATTTCACAAGGTTCATACAGCCTTAAAAAGTCCTTAAATTTCAGAAGTAGCTTTTAAAAAAAGTCCTTAAATCCACTCCAGCCTTAAAAAGTTCTTAAATCATGACAAAATATCATTAAAGGTCCTTGAATTTCATAATCAGTCTATTAGTTATACAAGAGGAATAATACCTGACGTAGTTCAAAAGAATTTGGCAAAAAAAAAATCGCCGATATTTTAATCATTGCCGCTATTAAAATAATAGTTAATCGGGCCTTAAAAGTACTTAAAAAGTCCTTAAATTTCATAATGATAATTCTGTATGAACCATGTTTCATTTCAATTTACTGTTATTATGCTAATCAGAATTAGGCTTTTGTTATGTTTCATTATGTTGTTCATTTTACAGTGATTATAATGCCATCTTTGTGGCCCATGATTGGAAAATAAAGTTATTCATTCTTGGTCTATTTTTAAAACAGGTTAAACTAATGTCTGTCCTTTCCGCGTTATTGTCGTCGTCATATCGATCGCGTGTATGTGGGTCTGAGTAGGTAGATGCTTATATAAAAACACTAGCAAATAAAAGCGCGTAGATGATCATGATACGGCCGCTAAAATGGCAGACGAACACAAAATGAAACATTACGCCGGTTTACTTCCTTTTTTTGCTGACCAATCCACCGAAGATGTCTAATCAACTAATAATACATGTCTATCTGACATCACATGGTCTATTCATCAAAATGCATGTCCAAAAAATATGACCCCTATATTTACAAAATGACCCCCAGTTTATTCCATAGGGGGTCAAGGATGACCCCTAAAACATTGAGACCTGCAGAAACACTGTGTATATGTGCATGTACAGAAATTGTATATACGCATATATACATACTTTTTATCTATGTAAAAGACAGAAAGAAAAAAACTTTAAAAAAAAACAAAAAAAAAACAAAAAACTGCTTGTTTAGAGTTTACTCGTAATTCTGTATACTAGTCATACACCATATAATTACAGAGATTAAACTTAATATATTTTCACTATACATGTATTTATATCTAGCTGTTTAATGTGTGTTTATGTATTTATTATAATATTCCATTTAAAGTCAAGTGACTTGTAGGCCCAACGCGGCCATGTGTTGTAATATAACTTTAATTTGATATGTTTGTACATAACAATGTCACTATAATAAAATATTCTTATCTTACTGCTGAAGCTCGATATACACAGGAGGCGTGATCCCGAAGAATGATTGGGATTGGCCGAGTTTTCACGATTGTCAAGACACTGTCTATTCTATTATTATAACTGTGCCACTGTTCTGAAGCTGTTATTGAATAAATTAAAACGTTGTCGAAAGATACTTTCCCGGTCCCGTGTATCGGTCTATCCTCCGAGCATGTTAAAAGAACCATATGAATCTTCGATAATAAGAGTAGGGCAGGTTCCGGGATTCCTATGTATCCTTCCCCTTTCTCTGGGGCGTCTCTAAATAACCTATACTGTGTTGATGAGCCGTTAAACAACATTCAATTCAATTGTCGAAACATAACAAAAATAATGCTTATTTATTACTTTTAAGAAACATTGGTTTCATATAATGGGATATAATTCATATGGGCAGTTTACATACCTGACTGTACCAGTACAAAAATGGAAAATGACCACTATACGTTTTGTGGTCAATAGGTTTAAGGTCAAGGGTCACCATGACCTGATAATCTTAAACCTTGTCTGCTCTATAACTCTTCAAGATGTATAACGATATGCATGAACCTTCACAGGTAGACTTTCCATAGTGAGAAGATGATCCCCATATAATTTGGGGTTTATAGGTTCAAGGTCACCATGACACGGTCATGAAATCCCTTGTCCTTTTCCTCTCTATTACTCTTTAAGATTCTTGGCTACACTCACAGGTACACTTCCACAGTCAGTCCCAGTGGGAGTATATCAGTCAGCCATTCCGGATGGCAGCTCTAGTTTCCTACTAGGAATTCCCAGTAGGAATTATTGTTTTTATATTCCTCAGAAATCTCTGTAAATGAAAAGCAGAAATGCAATATTTTAAATTGATATATTTATATGCTGTTGTTTTAACTTCTTTGCCAGGTCCTGTTATGCTGCTGCACCATTCACTGAGTATAGTGGGCCTCTCCTTCTGTTTTGTTTGCCAGTGGTGGGGTATAGAGATGATCACCACCATACTTGGGGCGGAGATAACAAACCCCCTGCTACAGCTGCGCTGGTTCTTACGCGAAACCAAAAACTATGACACCCGCCTCGGAGAAATTGTAGATGTAGCATTTATGACATCGTTTGGTGTGTTCCGTATAGGCATAGGCTCATATTTGCTGTATTCATACTACCAACTGGAGGAGACAGATTTCCTGGGAAGATTTGGTGGTACAGCTATTTATAGTATCGGCTGGCTATTTTGGATTAATATAGTACAATACGGTATCAAGCGGTACAGGCGAAAGTATGGTGACTTGAAAAAGTCTAGTCAGAATGGAAGTGTGAAATGTAATGGGGAAAAAAGGGAAGTTGGAGAAAGTGTTCATCTTCAGGGTAACGGATATCTAGTCTCACAGGAAGAGAATGGAAACCTTCATAAAAGACATGTGAACGGGAATCCGGCCAATGGATATGTAGTGAATGGACATATATCTAATGGATATACAGGGAATGGGAATATTAAAACTGATGAAGCTGTGACTGGAAGCAGTGGAACTGTGATTAACAGAACATAGTGATATAGTGGAAGCTCAAATAAACAGCACAGCGCTTTGATTGATGGATATGTGTTAACCATGTTTTAAAGGTGCACTTCATAATTTGGCAGAAAATACTTAAGATAGACGTTGCCAAAAGTTTTTCAGGGTTTCTTTTTGTTTATAACGTGACAAAGTTAAATTTGAGAATTGTGAACTCAGCATGCCATAGCATCCTGTGTAACTTCACTTAAAGAGGCACATGGCATGATTCTTAAAATCTTTAATAACAATTATGGTAAAAATCAAAGAAACACAAGTACGATAAGTTCTATCTCCCCCTAAAATGTTGACATGCATCTTTAAAAAAAATAATTAATATAACATACTGGTTTTAACTCTTGATAACTCTCGATAAATTCTTCAAGATTGCCATGTGTCCCTTTAAAGCAAACATTTTCAACTGAAACATTATTGCTGGTATTGGAAATTATAATGGATGATCACGTAACAAATTGCATTGATTATTGCATATGCAATGTTTTTTATTCCTAAAAAAACATATTTAAAATAATAATTTATCTTTGAAGAATTAAGTTGTGTTTTAATTTAAATTGAATGGTTTGCCAGATTAAAATTAGGATTAGTAAGATTGAATGTTGTAGCACACGCAACACTAACCAGGCTTACCAGATTATAGCAGTGATCAGATGTACACATGTACTTTTCAGCAATTCCAGAGACACTCTCTACACATTTTCTAATCAGCATATGAAATGTTGGTTGGTTATTTTACTAGGTCGAGGGGATAAATTTTCGAAAGTCAAGAATTTGTTATTGGTCAATATAATGAACTGAAGTGATTGGAAGAATCGTGAAATGTTTCAAAATATAGGGTATAAAACCCTAAAGGCATTAAACGTTTATTCAACTGGTGGGTTTGATTGTCGATTGTCAAGCATTATTTCAGATTGTCTTCTGGAGCTGGTGAGAAGCGCAGTGTTTCAAGTTATTATAAGGAATGTATAACAGTTTTGTAGTGTTGCCTTGAACACAGTAAACATTGCTAGATGTGAATATGTGCTCTAAGTATATTTTATTTATTAAGTATATAGTATTTATTAAATTGAAACATATGTTATAAACTTACATGTATCTATTGCATATTTTAAATGTAAACCAAATAAATGTAAAGTGTTGTTTTTTTTCAGATATTTTTCTACAATACTCACAATATTTGTATCAAAACAATAATTGAAGAAAAGATACCTAATCAAATTTGTATTATTCTCCATTTTTTCTTTGTTTCCCTACCATAGGTTTAACTGTTATTAGTGCAATATTATCAACAATTAGTATTACTCAAAAAGAAAAATGCTTTGAATTATATAAATAATTAATATAAATAATGATTTGCAAAATTAATATGCAAGTTATGTAGATTTTTTAAAAATGCCGCAAGTTTTTAAAAAAACAAAATTGTTGTATGGAAAAGTGGAATAGCCCTATGTGGCTATGTGGAATAGCCCTATATGGAATAGCCCTAAGTGAAATAGCCCTATGTCAGTCGGGGAAAAAAAATGGCAGCATTAAGATCTTGACTTGACAAAAAAAACGCATGAAAACTATCTTCTGTACATGAGGTATTGAGTTAACTTGATAAATCTACTTCTGCATTTGCTTAATATTTGTGGGCCACTGCCGAACATTTGCATGAGTGTAAGAAGGGACATACAGGGTTTTAACAGTTGCAGTAACTCTGTTTTTCGTTTCTGAATTCATGTCTTACAATTTTATACCTCTGAAGGGAGTTGGCATATAGAAATCGCACCGTCCATTTCGTTTGTCTGTCCGAAACAGTCCTGTCTCAGCCATAATGTCGAAAATATTGAAGGGAATATCATTAAACTTCACACAACTGTTAATCTCATTGAGAATTTTTGTCACATTGAATAATCAGATCCCTACCTCAAAGGTCAATGTCACACTTGGAGGTCAAAGGTCAAATGAACTTCGGAGGGCATTTGTCACTTACTGGTGGCATTTCTTAATTTTTTCTTAATGTTGGTTTCAGAAAATTCATAACTGTCTTAGTGGCATATTATATCCCAAGTTGGGTTGCAGTGCTATAAAACTAGATCCAGTTATATTCAGTTAATAATTGTCTCAATTTAGTGGACATGTACGCATGGTGCTTTCATTTTGAATATCGGCATATTTAATTCCAATTCCGGTGACAGGATATCGTCTCATAAATAATCTACTTTGATAAACATTTGATTATATTAAAATAAATATTTTCTTATCCTTAAAAACTGATTACTGGAGTCTCAGCTTTGTATTATATTAAACTGTGAATAGTAGCGTCTTTATTATTGAAGATATTAAAGGTATTGGAGGCAGTCTAGAAGAGTGGTGTCAATCCAAATACTATTAAAAACCTTCATACGGTGCTTCAGTTTCATATGAAATGTACAAATGCATAAAATTAATTCAGATAAAAGTGTACTTCTATCACAAAACAAGAACTTGAATCTAAAACACATTATGATGGTTGTATTCGTATTTAGATAGACTGATGTTTCCAGATCGCATGGTGGCTTAAGGGATTCTATTTTATATCACAGGACATATAATGTCACACAACACCAGAAAGCGTGCCTCAACGGGACATCATGGATGCTATTTTACGCTATTTTAGACCACTAGTGTATTTATGATATTTCGGTCATGACTTTATTAACACTTTCAGAAGCCTTTTTGTTTGTGATAATCAGTATAAGAATGAATATTACTTTTATGAATATGTTTACATCATATTCGTTACACTCCACACTTTGCCAACAGTCTGAATTTTGTTGCCGTTTCCTTTATTCATTACAGTAAACACTGGACAGTAGTCCATATAAAACCGTTTACAACTTAATGGCGAATAAACAACATAATCCAGGCAGTTAGCATAGCATGTACTTTATATGTGTTCTTGTATTGTGTACAACTTGTTTTACGTCAATCCAATCCCGATACTCACCTCAGATTATCAAATTGACTTTCACCTGTCCGATTATTTCAGGATACTTACCTGAAACTTTCCTATTGTTCGGGGCGCTTGTTTCAACCGAAGGCTTTTCTGCAGTAGCTTAAGCAATTTAAATAATATGTATATCAACTGAATATCATTATAACTGGTATTTTTAGTGGTAAATAAAAATACCTTAGTTTTGAAAATCGGTTGAGAAATACCAATTTTATAGCCCAAATGATTTTTTGATGGGGCTTTTCCCATGTAAATTCTTTGTTGGTGGGACAGCAGAAAATTAAGAAATTTCAATAACTTCAGTTAGCCTTCATATTTTGCTATAAAACTTTTCAGGGTGTCTTAATTTACAAATATCCAACAATTTAAAACCATTTTTGGATAAAAATTCTAAAAGAAATAATTTTTCATTCTGCAGAATTTTGCATTGAAAATGCCCCATCAAAAACAGCTTTCAAACGTATTTTGTCAATATGCCATATATGGTAAAAAGGTGCGATGATGTCATGTATGTTCTTTGCAATTTTCAATAGGTCACATCTCCTTTATTTTTCATGACATTTTGATAATTCTTTCATTTTTTCCCCAAGTTTTTCAGAGCCCTTTTAAATAAATCATGTTTGAAAAGAGTGCATCAACCCCTTTAAAGGACTTCATGTGATGCCTGTATTTGTTCAGGTGCTACTTGAGTGGTGGCAGAAAGCAATGATCATGGCTCCAGCGAGTAAGTGGAGTGTTTACAAGAAAATTAGCAGTAACTCTGCAGTTTTAAAGGTGAGAACATTCTAGGACCATGCATGTTTTATCTAGATGTAAATTGAGAGTGAGCCTGGAATGTTCACTCCTGTTGGCGCCATATAACCTTTTTGTGTTGGTGTGCCGTAAAACCCCAATTCTGTTGTTAATACAGATTGTTTTAAGTCATTAGTTATGTACATGTTGAAAATGTGGAAACTTATTGATGTTTTCTTTAATCACTTAACCGCATTTATAAATAATGCACAGGTCAGTATATTTGCAAAAAGTAAAACTGTTATTACCGGTTGTAATATAAACGGGTTAAGAATTGTCTCAAAGGACGAGGTATGATTAGACATGTATTTTGGCCACCAAAGTATTCAAAATGCAGAAATTATTACGTTACTATAATTTATTGTGCACGTTATTCTATCTTCAGATGATATTTTGGATGTGTTTGGGCAAGTTTTTGATCTTAGAAAAATAAAGTGCACCCCGTGCACACCCAGTTATTTTGGCTGATGATGCGTTCCTATCAATTACCAGTTAAAACAAGAGGGTGTGCACTGTATTTCCAAGACCAAAAACTGTCTGAAAACTGCTGAAAGTGAACAACAATTGCTGTTTTTGAAAGAAAATGACTTGTTTGTGAGGCTCTTAAACTAATTTACAACCTTTTTAATAATGATTTAGTCCATTTGTAGCTAAGATAGGTTTTAAAAATGTGTGCATTCAACATTGGGTGCCAATTTTGCCCCTTATCATACCTTATCCTTTTGATACTTTTGTAAACTCAAGATGTGTTTAATAAAATTAAATCAAAGTTATTAACATGTATGTTGACCAACACATATGTATATATGCATATATAAAAATAAAATAAGTATTTCTTTGATTGTCGTGTATATGGCAATTTATATTCTGTTGCATATATTGAGTTTTTTATTTTTTGTATTTTTTTCTCCTGTTTACTTTATTCTACCGGTTTAATACAATCTTTTATATTATTTGTTTAAATTTTTTAATTAAATATAAATTATTTATATATTTATACATAATTTTGTAGCTATAAAAATATAAATCTATGACATGTTTCGTATTTCTCCCTATTTTGTAAATACAGTCTTATTTTATTTTGAAAATAAAAAAATATCTTTCAAAATATTTTGTTTGTTATAAATTGCGCCATCGGACACAAGATGTGTTATATAGGAGTATATCCATTGTTTTATTGTGCGCAGGTCACAAAACAAGGGCCACAACTTACTAAAGTCACTGACATAACTGTCACATGATGGAGACTGTGCAGGAAAAATTAAATAAAACTTGTGAAATTAATTCAATAATTGTATTTAAAGGGACACACGGCAATCTTGAAGTTTTTATCAAACATTAAAATAAGCATCACAATTTGTTAATCCAGTATCATTTTGATTTTTACCCTGCTTGCACATATTTAAATACAATTTTGAGTTTTCAACCATAGGTTTGAATAATTATTGGGGAAATATAATCATAAGTAAGTAATATGCAAAAACAATTTGCTTTATACTAATCTTATAACAAATATTAATGATTGAACAAATGCAATTTATGTAGAAAATCTAGTTTAACCAAAAAAGTAAAAATTGCCGTGTCCCTTTAATGTACAGATATTCTGATGATAAAACTGTTGTACATGTATAATCACGTGATCGAAAAGTCACGTGCTGCTGATGGCGTAATTACACCGTGGTGTTTGTGCTTCCGTGGTGTAGTCAAATAGTGCCTAATAAAAACCGTTTCCCTGCCTTACTAGTGATACAAAATGCACACTTTTGATTGCTTTTTGTTATTATTACCTATAATTCATCTGAATGATGTATTGGCAACGTTTATTTGAGATATTTAATTATAATTGACATAGACAGTAAAACGAAAGTAGAAATGGGGGTAAATCTATCCGTGACTTGTCAAAATAGAATGTGACATCATTCAACAGATTGGCTTTTTCTTACATGATACACGATCCCCTGCTTTTATTGCATTTTTATATTGACGGACGCTCAATTGATTGATGTGTTTTAAAATGTTCTACGGAGAAAAATGCGCGTTTTTTGTCTCTTGACATACATTCGTCCTATATAAAACGAAGAAGGAAAATTAATGGTGCAGTGACACCTGTTGTACAAAAATACCCTATAACAACACTGGTTTCTTTGATTTATTGTGTCGCTGCGTAGCATGGCAGACACTTAGATCACTTTGTCCATCATCCGTCCGTCATCGTTGTCCGTCGTCATCTGTCAAACTTTAACCTGCAACCTAACCTTGGCGATAACTTGAAAACAATTTGACGTGTGTTCATGAAACTTCATACACATCTTCATCTAAACCCAAGGAATGTTGTTACACATAACCAATAACTCTAACTTTCATTTTGGCAGAGTTATTCCCCATTTCATAAACTTTAACCTGCAAGCTAACCAAGCTGAAAAAAGCTCTTGGCAGGAGAAAAAAGTGTGACATACCAAGTGTCAAAATGTACGACTTTCACCATATGGTTTCTATGTACAACTTTCACCATATGGTTTCTTTGTACAACTTTCACCATATGGTTTCTATGTACAACTTTCACCATATGGTTTCTATGTACAACTTTCACCATATGGTTTCTTTGTACAACTTTCACCATATGGTTTCTATGTACAACTTTCACCATATGGTTTCTATGTACAACTTTCACCATATGGTTTCTATGTACAACTTTCACCATATGGTTCCTATGTACAACTTTCACCATATGGTTTCTATGTACAACTTTCACCATATGGTTTCTATGTACAACTTTCACCATATGGTTCCTATGTACATATGGTTCCTATGTACAACTTTCACCATATGGTTTCTATGTACAACTTTCACCATATGGTTCCTATGTACAACTTTCACCATATGGTTTCTATGAACAACTTTCACCATATGGTTTCAATGTACAACTTTCACCATATGGTTTCTATGTACAACTTTCACCATATGGTTTCTATGAACAACTTTCACCATATGGTTTCTATGAACAGGTATGAAGGCTTTGCATGTTTTATCTAAAGGTAAATGTAGGGTGAGCCTGGAATGTTCATTCCTGTTGGTGCCATATAACTTTTTTATGTTGGTGGGCCATAAAACAAAATTAAACTCTATGAACAAGCTTTTCAGCAAGCCACCATACTTACTACACTATACACATCCTATGACGATATCCAATTTTGTATCTGCACAACGACAATATCTAATTTTGTGTCCAATGACCTTACATGATCTTATATATTGTGTGCATTTCCATTGACGGTTTCTAATTTTGTAAACATCCTACGACCTTAAATAATTTTGTGTCTCCATCGAGCATGTCGAGGGAGTAATATGTGCATCCGACAACAATTTGTAATTTTGTGTCCTTACCAACGATAACATCTAATTTTATTAACATCCAACGACAATAGGTAATACTGTATCATCTAATGACATCATCTAATTAAGAGTTCATTTATCTCCAACGACAGTATCTCATTTTGCGCACGTCCACTTTCTTAGACACAGGTCAAAAGCCATAAGAAACTGATTATATCAAAATAAATAAACGCTAGTGTACAAAGAGGGATTATTCCGTCTACTCAAGCTTAAGTTTGAGTTATGGTTCTTATGCTCTGCACTTCTATCATTGTGTTGTATTTCATTTCAGTCCCATATTAAAGTAGTGTTCAAGTTATACTATGGACAAGAATTATAAGTATAAAATTAAAAGGGGCAACAACTCTTATTTGAATAAAGATAGAGTTATGGTTATTGTGCTTTGCACTTCATCTCATTGTCCTCTTCCACTGTGTCATTATTCAAGTCATGCTCCAGGCAAGAATTACAAGTATAAAATTACAAAGGTCAATAACTTTAACTTGAATGTAGATATAGTTATTTTGCTTGCACTCTGCACTTCCTCCCATTGCCCTATTCTCATTGTGTAGTTTCATTCCACTCCCATTAGTAGTGTTCGGCTCATCAGCACATAATAGATAATTTAGAGCCGCCCCAGAGAGGGGAAGGATATATAGGAATCTGGGAAGCTGCCCTACTCTTACTAACGAAACGATTGCTATGACTCTGTAACATGCTCGGAGGATCGACTCCAATACACGACTCCGCCATTACCATTCCCTTCCAACGGACGAGGCTTGAGGAAAGTCTAGCACAAGAACACAATTACAAAACTCATTGGCGACTGAACCCAAGTCCTCCAGATCCACTGGGTCACACCAGCACCATGAAATAATTATAAGTATTAAATTACAAAGAACAAAAACTTCTAAACAAAATCAAGTTGTGGTTCTTGCGCTCTACACTTCCTCTATCATTGTGCCAACTTTCATACCGGAGTCCCATTAGTTGTTTCAAGTTATGCTCCAGACAAGAAATGAATGTTGTTCAATGGCTAATCAACACATAGGTTGCTTTGACATAACTCCTTCAAATAGGATGCAGAAATTGTTCGGTATGCTGAATGCTTTTGTTAGTATAGTACAAAAGAAAATATTTCGACTTATACTAGCAGCCTCAGAAGCTCCGTCGACAAGAGCTTGCGTTTTGGAGCTGCAGACGTCTGCACCACGTGGATGAATCCATGGCATAGGCATTTCAGATGGGGAACTTCTTAATATCACCTCTCCCCTCTCCTAAATTGACCTTAAATGCGTGAACAGGGCAAACAACCCCTTTCATTTGGATTCTTATACATAACAAACATGAAATGGTGAGCTTTTATTACACAAAAGACTAAAATAACATTTTTAACAAAAATAAAAATAATATACTACAAAAATCATGCATGCAATTTGTAAAACATACCAAGTAACTTGTTCATATAAATACTAGCTTTAATGGGACTAGAGGGTGTCATTTTATCTGTTTTAAAATACTTAGGGAATAAATCATGCATTGTTCCATAGTAAAATGAGTATGATTAGAATGGGGTCGATTAGAAATGTCGTTTGGCGGGCGTGCGGGCAGTGTCAAACTCCTAAGATTCCGATCAATAACATTTGTTAGGAATGAGGTATTGCGATGAAACCTAAAGGGTAGGTAGCTTATATGGAAAGGAAGCTTGGGATTGTATTTGGGGTCACTGTGGTCAAGGCCAAAGTTACTGTTACTGAAAATAGAAAAACGGTTTCCGCTCAATAATTTTTTTAGTAATGAGGTATTGCTATGAAACTTGCAGGGTAGGAAGCTTATTTGGAAAGGAAGCTTGGGATTGCATTTAGGGTTACTTGGGTCAAGGTCACTGTTACTAAAAATAGAATAATTTTAGTTAGGAATGAGATATTGGAAAGAAACTTGCTATGTAGGTACCTTAAATGTAAAGGAAGCTAAGGCTTGCATTTGGCGTCACTGAGGTAGAGTTCAAGGTCACTGTTACTAAAAATAGAAAAACAGTCCGCTTGGAAAACCTTGTTTTCTTGTTTTTCATGAATTGATGCAATAAGGAAGTATCCTAAATAGCAAAAATCAATAACATTATTAAAAAATATCACTTAATCACTTTCCAAAACAATAATTAAAACCATTTGACGAGACCAAAATTAGGTACTATTAACATGTAATTTAAGCACACTATTAAATGGTTTTATTTATACTGGAATAGACATCTACAATTCTTCCAGATCGCTTCTGGCCCTTTAAGCATACATACTAGCTAAATGCTAGTTATAATCATATCAATACTAGCCGTGATTCTAGTTATACTTGGTTTAATCAAATAAATACTAGATTTTATCAAGCTTTCTAGCTTTACTCATATAAATTCTAGCTTTAATCATATAAATCCTAGTGGAAATCATATAAATTCTTGTTGCAAGCCAAAATCATAAAATGTAGTTGCAATCATATAAATTCTAGCTGCAATCATATGAATTCTAGCCAAAATCATAAAATGTAGCTGCAATCATATAAATTCTAGCTGCAATCATATGAATTCTAGCCAAAATCATAAAATGTAGTTGCAATCATATAAAATCTAGCTGTAATCATATGAATTTTAGCCAAACTCATAAAATCTAGCTGCAATCATGTAAATTCTAGCTGCAATCATATGAATTCTAGCCAAAATCATAAAATGTAGCTGCAATCATATAAAATCTGGCTGCACTCATATAAATTTTAGCCAAACTCTGGCTGCAATCATATAAATTCTAGCCAAACTCATAAAATCTAGCTGCAATCATGTAAATTCTAGCTGCAATCATATAAGCTTTAACTGCAATCATGCTTTACTCATATAAATTCTAGCTTTACTCATGTAAATTCTAGCTGCAATCATAATTCTAGCTTTCATCATATAAATTCTTGCTGCATTCATATCAATTCAAGCCAAAATCATAAAATGTAGCTGAATCATATAAATTCTAGCCTAAATCATGTAAATTCTAGCCAAACTCATATAAATTCTAGCTGCATATTGTAGCTGCAATCATATGAAGTCTAGCCAAAATCATATAAATTCTAGCTTTCATCACAGAAATACTATCTTTCTTCATATTAAAGGGGCACACGGCAATTTTGAGGCCTGCTAGATGCCTATTTAAATGTCTTCATTATTTCTAAGTATGTTTTTTTTGCTTTAGATTTTTCTAGAACTACCAACATCCAGCTATTTTAGAACAATAATAAATTACATAATAGTTTCTCCTAAGAGTACAAATGGCTATAATATGTGGTACACTGAATAAGAACATATAGATGAACAATTCAAATAATTTAGGTTTATTTCCCTTTACAGAAATCGTTATTTTGAATTGAATTGGGTTTTAAGCGCACCAACACATGAAAGGTTATATAGAGCCTAACAGGAATGAACGTGCCAAGCTCATCCTCCATTTACATCAAGATAAAATATGAAGAACAGGCGTAGAACCTTCTTACCTGCAGAACTGCAGAGTTGCTGCAAATTCTATAGTAGACACTCCATTTACGATGGAGGCACGTTTCCCCGTTTGCATACGCGGTGTCATGATGAAGACCTTGAATGAGCATGATAAAAAATGACTAAATAAATATGAATGTTGGGTCCTACCCATCTGCATGTGACGGTGTGTTTGTGAGATTGCAGTGGTTGTATTCTACCCTGGCAACCACACGGGGATCATTACTTCGAAATAAAATAAAGCGGTTAAAGAACTTATATAGTATAATCTTTCACTATAACAGCATGGAAAGGTTCTTGCTTTCAAAATAATTGTGGATGAAATCAAAGCAAGACTGCTGTGTGATCCCTTAATACCAGCTGTTATAATTATTAAATATTACCTTAAGCTTTCATCATAAAAATACTAGCTTTAATCTCTTTAACAATCTGTTTTTCACCGAGTACCTCACCTTGTTAATCCTCCGACAGGTTCTTAACAAACATGCCTTATATATGAAAAATATGAATATCAAAATGTCACGCAACCATGTTCGTGTATGTAATTAAGAAATAAAATATTTCCAGCGGTTTATATTGTCCCAGATCAAACCTGGTGTCCATCGATACCAAGTCCATCGATACCAAGGGCTGTAGGCCCAAGGTTTTGATGTGTTTCAAGTCCCAAACACCAGGTTTTGATCACCACAATATATTAAAACTTGCTGGAAATATTTTATTTCTTATCTGACATGGATTTTTATGTATTTTATACACACATTTTCAAGATATTGAACACAAAATAAATTCAATTCTCACAACTTACATTGTATGTCCATCTTTCAGCACCAAACGAAAGAAACATACATCTTTATCGTGCTTTTAACAATTTCAATTTGTTGTTTGAATGTAACGTTGCTTTAAACTGACGTAATCATTGTTTTGGATGTTTTCTGACGTTGCAAATTGTTTAAAATGACATCCTAACGGTTGAAGGACGTGACATCAGAGGTCTTTATAGCATTTTTAAAAACTCATCAAAACCAATCAGCATTGAGTATTTTAATAAACCATGTTAGATTATATTTTCTAAATTAATGTGAGGGTGACATGGCAATCTTCAGTCTTAAACAATTGCGGCAGTTTAAACGTTTTCTACACAATCTGAATATTTTTAAAACAATTTTGTTTTTTTAATTTTTACAATAGTTTGAAAATAGTTTCAAAACGACTGTTTGATAAATTCCAAACTGTTGAGTATAATGCAATATTAAAAGTAAAATCTATGGTTCTATGTCTGAATTTTGATGTAACATTTTATTAATTAATACTATTAGGTGAAACTGACATGGTAACTGTATCAACATCTAATGAGACAGAACTATTATAACAATCGGTCATTCAAGGGGCTCAATTATAGCGGCCTCGATATATGTCAACTACCAGTATCATTCTCTTTGTTAAACTCTTCTTCAACTCATTAAGGATAAGTTAAGTGCTGAATGGAAGTGTCATCTTTTCATACGCACATATTGGTTCCACACTAGCATAAACCTGGGAGATCAATGTAAGAGTGAAGCCTTATCAAACATGTCAAGTGGTGGTTCAAACCTACTAAACACTGTCTCAAACCATCCACACAAGTCAAGGCTCAAACCCTCCATTCCCATACCTAGACAACTTAAATAATGAGATAAAATAAAATGTGAATTCAATACTATATAAATCTATATATTTGATACAAACTAATTACATGCACAGTTATAAAAACACTATTGTCCTTGCATGGAAACAACAAAACCTAACACGTAGACTATAAGTAGAATATATTGGTCAATATTTAACACCTGAGGTAGTTAATGCTCATAAATATAGCCCTGCACCTAGCACTACCAAGCCATGCACCTCCCTCTGTCTACTTGGCTATACAAGTTTAAGAGCTGACAATAATTTTAGTGCATGCATTATAAAATCAAGCATGCATCTATTCCTTAATGTGTAGCAATGTTTGAGAACGACTGTCATCCTTTAAGCATTGTAGTCTACAGTCTGGAGCTATGTAACACTAGCTAGTTAGCACCTCATACCAATTGAAGATGTGGGATACTGGACAAGAAGATTGGCGCATCCATGGAAGGGCGTAACGAACAAACGAGGTGCTTGACTAGGTACACGTAACACCATGTAAAATAATACCTAACTATCTAGAGTGTAATACAGTGTTTATTGGTATAACTGGAAAAATGTAATTGATGAAGGTCAGAGATTGTCTGTGCATTTGTTCTGTACCTTTTATGTTTATCCCGGACAAAAAGCCGTTAAATAACTACTTGTATATGGTCTTTTATTTTTGTCATTTCTGAAAATGAGTTCTGAAAGCACTTGGAAATTAAGTCACGCACATGTAACCATAATAACAGTATTACATTATGTCATAAAACTTTTGCTTGAACAAACTAGTTTCAAGACATAAACTTAACGTGACGGGCATACCCAGTGGAATGAGATAAATGTACAAATTGGTTGTCTAATTCCCATCCATAGTGGCAACATGTATATATTAATGACCTATAGGGTAGGAGTTAATATCAAATATCTCCCATGTTTAATCCCTTGGGTATGCCCACCCCACCCCCATGGTGTGCTGGTGGGGGGAAACACTGATAGTTGCATCATGCCTGTTGCCTTTTTCCCCCATCAAAAAACTGCTTCAATGCCGATAAGTAGTCATTTTACGGTACAGATATTGTTTACATAACAAACAGATGCTAACAAACATTAACAAGTCAGCATACCAAAATAAGACAAATTTCGAATCAGTTGCTTCAATAACTGCATGCAATAATCAGGTTAAATCAGATTAAATATGAATTTGGCTGAATTATAATGTCTGGATCATCTCCGTTACTTGTTAATATAAGCGGCTCGTGAGCGTAGTCTGTCTTTAAAGGGACACACGGCAATCTTGCTTTGTTTAAAATCCGTTGCGTCCCATTACTTTTTCTACATAACCTGCATATGCGCAATCATTAATAAAACTATTAAAACAAGGCAAACTTTTTTACATAATTATATTACTAACTTCTGATTTATATTACACTAATCATGTTTTTTAAAAATTGGTAGAATAGCGAAGAAAATTTAATTCTCAAGTTTTTAATTAATTAAATGCAAGCAATTTTAATGTCAAAATAATACACGATCAATAAATTTTAATGCATGATAAAAAACTCAAGATTGCCGTGTGACCCTGTAAATCGTTTTTGGCACACTACAAAAGTATTTGCATAGTCATTTCCCTACTTTCCAGTTACTTGTCAGCATAGCACGATTTATTAAAAACCCTCGTGTAATATGTATATATGATTGTGAATCAGTCCATGATTTATACATACCATCCAAGACAAAGGTGGGACTAACAAAAAGACTCGTTAAAAATTCAGTTCTTGTAACTGAAACATTTAGCTATTAAGAATCCTTTTACTTTTCTTTGACAGAGGTTTCTTTTTGTTAAAGGAACTACTACATTTAATATCCTTTGATTACGTCGATCTCCATCTGAATGGATATATATCACATGTATAAACGTAAGAATAGAATGTTTCTTATGTAGGAACTCTTCATCGCATGTGCTACACCACAACAACCAGCACAAATACACGTGCAAACACAGGGGTAGATACTGTTTCAGTGAAAGTTCTTAATCACGTGCTACACCAAATCTCACGTGTGTAAACACAGTTATTTGTTTATTGGGTGACAACTTTATCACACATGCTACACCACAACAACCAGCACGTGCTAGATATGTGACTCTTCAATGTGACGACAGGTACAGCATAGTTGATTCAGCCGTTTGGTACTAAGGTTTACAGTCCCTCCTCCCATCTAGTGCAAAATACGCACGTGGATGTTTGATTCAACAGCTAATGGCCTAGTTGATTAATGAATAAACAAGCGACTAATTATGACTAGCATCATCTCTGGTTAACATACTTGGCTAAAATGAATAAGGCAAAACTTCCGTTTATATAGAGTCCTAAGGCAAGACTGTCCCAAATTGTCCTCCGTCTTTCTATGCTTGCAAAAAAGAAAAAGATATGTATAAATGCATTATTTTATGACTGTCCACATAAACAAACAATATAATGATACGGTTTTGTATATCACTATATGATATACATAACGAATCTCTCGAACATTTATTATTTATTTATTTATTTATTTATACATCTTTCAATCAATTACATAAGAAACACGAAAGAATGGCAAAATCTTTGGCACAACTTAAAGAATTTGAAATTTTACTTTCGTAAAGTGGCAGTTTTACCTTCAATTCTTACAATGATTTTGACTTTGAAAATGAAGTTATTTGTTACTAAATGCAATTATCAAAATATAATTCCTACTGGGAATAATTTAATATCAGCATTTTCTTTGTACCAGATATGAAAACCGCACTGGGGAATTATACCCATAATACGAAACCAATTCAGATTAAAGTCTATTTAATGAGTTCATCAGTTGAGCAGTAGTTACCTTCTACACCCTTGGAGGGCACCCAGTGCATGGAACGCTTCACTGCCTCTTTCCAGTGAACAAACCTGTCATCTCTATTTTTCGCTGTGATGGCTGTCGTAAACACGTCTGTGGTGACCTTGGCATCGTCGCTGTCCATGTTCCAGACACCAATCGCGATACCAGCAGCCATGGCGGCACCTAGAGCCGTGGTCTCCGGCATCGAGGGTCGTACTGTATGGTTTTAGTTACAACACTTTTTTATTTGCAAACAATTACAGAATAAGCTAAAAGCTATAATAAAACACCTCCGATGGTGCAGATGAGGGCCTTAGCTTGGTCTAAATGTCCCCTGGATGTTAAATTACAATGCTTGTTGGGCAGCATCTAAGCATTTGTTATTTCAAACTGTCATTTGTAATTTTGGGAAACTCTGAATACAGAATGTGTGGGTTTAGACTGCGTTTGAACTAATTAGGTAAGGTTTCCACATGTAATGTGAGTTTGAACTTATCGCAGAAACTCTACACATACAATGTACGAGTTCAGACTAATTAGGGAAGTTCTACCGAATGCATGATTTTGAACCAACTTACCAACATCAATTCCCATCAGATCTGCCTGTAGCTGCATCAGAAGATTGTTAGCTGTCATACCACCATCCACCTGCAGTGACTTCAGTGGAATACCACTGTCAGCATTCATAGCTTCTAACACCTGAAACATGAACAAACATGTAATCCATTAATGACACAGATTATAAATATTTATCTGAATACCAAAATCGCTATTGCTTATATGCTATTGCTTCCAGTCTTATGCCCCCATTCCATTTTACTGGAATACTGTAGGCAACCACAACCTCCTTTAATCTTAAAGGGACACATAAATATCTTGCGGTATTTATCAAAATTAGCACCTTGATTGCTTTATTTAATAATGACTTCTAAATATTAAAACGCCGGCGAATTAAAATTGGATTCTTGACTTTTCTTTGTTATGTTTACTACAGGGTTTACTAAATAATGAATAAGCTATACAAAACTATCAGTAATTTATTATAATTTTAGTAATATTGGTAGAAAAACTCATACAAAGCAGGAAGTTTGTTGTTGTTGTTTTCAAGAATATAAATTGCCATTTGTCCCTTTAAAACAACTAACAAATATTACGGTTCACAGCTTCTAAAACTGGAGTTTTGGCATTGTATGAGGGGAGGAGCTATCTGAACTAATTCAAACATGAAACACAAGCTAAATAAAGCAAGTTTATTGTTCACAGACATCCATACAAACACTGATCTAGTAACTGACCTCACGAGTCTGAAAGCAGACAGCTTCCAGCGCTGCACGTGCAATGTGTTCCTTGTTTGTAAACTGTGATAGTCCACATATGATCCTGCAAGTATATGGCAACAGTCAGACAAATTAATATTGTAGCAAATTCATATCTGCCAACTATTCGGGCATCAAAAGTAGGATACTAAAATCTGGAGAAAATGTCCGGAATCAGGACAGCAAAAAAACATTAAAAATCAGGACTGTCCCGCTTGAATCGGGACAGATAGTAAGTATGCAGTTTTGTGGGAAGGCAGACAGATGGGAGGAGTTATAAATATCAATAGATTTTTCTTCAGCTAAAGCATGGTGATGTAATAAAGCATGGTGATGTAATGTTACATCACCTCTCATCATCGCATATTCGAACAGAGGGATATTGATTCAGAAAACAATGCAGTGGGATCCAGAGTGAGATTTCGCTTAAACATTAAACCACAATATATCCTTTTTGTCACAATAATCTGTCAATTATGTTATATTACATCTAGAAAATGTATCCATGGGACACCAATACCCAAGGGTGATCAGTAGTCTTGAAATGGATTAACCAGATGTTTCTGTTGCATAAAAGAAGTTGTTCATTGAAGAAGCTTTTATTGCACTTATAAAGATATAATAATTATATGCAAGTGTTTATGAAGTTTTAAAAACTCTATTACACTGGTGTGAGTATTGGAGTATTAAACCTACAACCAAATAATTTAAGGTCATTCACATTGACCTACTTTTGGTAGGAACATATTGCTGTCAAGTCAATGCTAGCGAGTGTGAAGTTTAAAGGCTTTATGCTTTTGGTATCTGAGTTATGGACTAGAAACTTGAATGTTTGTACAAACAGAATGGATGTACCTTCAAACAGGGTAATGCTACATGCCTGCTCCACTTTCATAGAGGGCCATAAAAAGAAACAAGAGGCCCAAGAGCGCCTGTATCGCTCTACTGGCAACCCCTGGGGTGGGGCCAAATTTGACCCAAGGTTAACCGTTTGAACAAATTGGTAGAGGATCTAAAAGCTGATAATAAATAAAAAATATTAAACCTTTATCTCTTGTAGTTTCAGAGAAGATGTTTGAAGTTCTTCCCTATAACTTTATGTCCGAGCTTCCATTGATATTAACAATCTGGTAAAGTTTGGTAAAGATCGGATGAAAAATGAAGGCCCTATCGTCTTAACAAGACAAAAGTTAACGACGGATGGACGACCGACGGACGGACGGACAGACGACGGACAACTCGGCATCCCATAAGCTCTGCTAGCCTTTGGCCAGTAGAGCTAAAAACAACAACATCTAAAGTTTCAAGTAAAACAAAAACAATCAACTCACCCTCTTGCATCATTTTGCCAATACGGACAGAACAGGCCCGAGAATGCTGGTACAAAGTAACACCCATGTGTACTGTCTACCTTTGCTGCCAGGGTCTCTGTTATGAAGGAACATAGTATGAGATTATGAAAGCAACATGTTTAAAACATTTTTTACACAAAATTATATAATCCCAAACGATATTGACTGGCGTGGCACTGGGTTTGGTCAATGCATTCTTGGTCAAGCCACTCCATGCATGTTAAACCTATAATGTGTTGATTAGCGATTTAACAACATTCAATTCCAAATATTATTAATATATTACAAGAAGTCTTTTTAATTCTTTATCAGTCAAAAAAACATCTGATTACTTCTTTATCTTATTCATCTTTACCACAATAATAAAGGTATACTGTTGAAACATTTATCAAATGCAAGAAAGAAGGACTTTTTATACTTATTTTTTTAAACACACAAGGTGGTCAAACATTTTTAAGTAGATCAATATGTTTTAAACTGCATGGTTTATTTTAATATTAAAGTTTAACCCAACATACATTTACTATCGTATCAATACTTACGTATCTTTATATCAAAACCCTAGTTTACTGTTTCTTTCTCTACACGGTTTGAGTCTACAGACAAAGAGAAACCAACAACATAAATATTGTTTTATTCCCATAAGGAACATGATATTTCTGAAACAACAAATTGTGGTTACCTATTTCCTCCGATGTTTTGATGATCCCGAGGTTATCCCTGAGCCAGCGAACACATGCTCCTGCAATTGCAATAGCTCCCTGCAATGGAAACATCAATTTCATGTAAACAATTTCACCTGGACACCCATATAATCTTTAATAATACAATCATGAAGGCATATATAAATTGTAGGTCATTATTCAGGATTTAAATTTGTTATACAATTTCTTCAATGGGTCCCCCGGTAAGTCACTTTATATTTTCAGCCTTGTCAATTTAGGGGGTGTAAACTTGGCTGTCCCATGTATCGGATCTGTCCTCCGAGCATGTTAAAGAACATCGGAAAGGTAACCTGATGCTAAAATATCCTTCCTCTCTCTCCAGAGGGCTATTAATAATAATACTTAAACAAATCATTTATTTTGTCAATAATTTGGGTTGCATGTATACTAAACCAAATTGCTAAGTATCAACCTAAGAATATGTCAATAATATTCTCATTGTTTTGTGTATTTTGAGCTTGATTAGAGATACGGTTAAACTGCAACATAACGAGTGTAAATCGTCTGCTCTGATTGCATGAACATATTTTAAAACGTTTAAGTCAATGTGTTTTCTTAGAAATAAGTTATAACACTTATACAACTGGGTATATAGGATTTATTAAGTACTTCGAATTAGTGAAGCTTTCGATGTTCCTAATTCTAAAATATGGCAGCTAAAATTATTTTGACATCATGTTTTACTAGCATTACCACTACAAATGCGTTTGCAAAAGAAATTTTCGAAATATTTAATGTTAACGCTGAATCACAGTTACTTGAATTTCAAACAATATTCAATGTAAAGGGAGGTAATTTAAGATTATCCATATTTCATTTTTTCATAGACGGAAAATCTGCGATAAATGGGTCAAATTGTTATGTTTTTTTCTATTATTTCATACCAATTTTAAGAATTTTTTTATATCTTTAAGCGATCTTTGACTGATGTTATGTGTTTTATCAGTACATTTCATGTTTTCTTTTCATATAAAGGCCCTATGAGGTCACTTTCCCAATGTGACCATACATTTGAAAACATGATATAAATTAACATTTCATTTCATTACATGTTTAACCTTACGGAGATGCAGTGGCCAAGTGGTTAGCATACTTGTCTCTCGATCCAGAGGTCACGGGTTTGATGCCCGTTAGGGTCACGTCTAGTGTTTTTAATCGAATTCCCTCAGTAACTTATTCGGGCAAGGTACTAAGGAAGTGTGCCATCTTTCGGAGGGGCTGTAAGGCCATCAGTCCCATCTACAAGGAGAGCCATAACCTATGCATGTTGAAGACCTTGTTAAACTTCTGTGTTAATCAGAAATCGGGGATGATCGATAACACATATTAAAGAGGTAGACCTAAGAAAAAGAGTATGAGAGTGGACCATTGGAAAGGGTCGAACATGATAAATACGAAATATTGCAAGAAGCTGATAGCTCATAAGGTCTCGCTTGTCAGTTTATTGTTTGGGCACTTGTTTCAGCCAAAGGTTTTTTGGACTTTTCAGACAAAATACAATTCGTATCTAAATAAGTTGTATATCAGTGAAACAGACATATTTAGTGGTAAATAAAAATACCTTACTTTTCAAAAACGGTTGAGAAACACAAATTTCATACATGAAAGCTGTTTTTGATGGGGCATTTTCAATGCAAAATTCTGCTACATGAAAAATTTGAAAAATACATATTTTTAGAATTTTATCCGAAAATGGTTTTAAATTGTTGGATATTCCTAAATTAAGACAACCTGAAAGTTTTATTGCAAAATATGAAGGCTAACTGAATTTATATGGAATGTCTTAATTTTCTGCTGCCCCATCAACAAGGATTTTACATGGGAAAAGCACCATCAAAAACTCATTTGGGCTGTAAAATATTTATTTCTCAACCGATTTTCAAAACTAAGGTATTTTTATTTTACCATACCAGTTGTAATGATATACCGTATAATTGATGTACGTATTATTTAAATTGCTCAAGCTTTTGCAGAAAATCCTCTGGCTGAAACAAGCGCCCCGAACGATAGCTTAAATACTTAATAATTGTTGAAAATATAAAATCCTTTACTTTCTTGAATATGTTTTTAAAATGTCACCATCTTTCATATATAATTTTATATTCTTTGCCTAATATAAGCAGTTTACATGCTGTTTATTCAATTAAAGTAAGAGTCTATTTTTTCCCGCCATCCGGAACCAATCAAAACAATGTATGCCATTGTTTTTTACAAACAACATCGCATGCATGGTTTATCATGAGAAAATGAACCACGGACTTCAAGCCTTTATACATACAGCAGCACTCCACAAGGCGCAGCCTATTACACCACTGGGAGCTAACCCTATTGACAGTTAAATTAACAGCTGGTCATGTCACTCATCATAACTCATACAGCAGACTAGCTCTAAAATCTCATACAAAAGAATGACTTCAAAATCAAATTCAACAGAGGTCTGTATAAGTTGAGTTAGATTAAGAAGCAGTTGATAATGCCCAAGACAGGCTGACTGGCCAGTCGCTACTCTGAATGTAAGACAGAGTGACAAGATTACCTCAAGGGCATACACCACCGGTTGATTTGGTCCGAGCTGATATCCGACTGTGGTCAGTAAACCATTGTTAGAATGGACAACCTATAATGGGAAAATAAATACTGTATTAGGAACTAGATGTACAGTCAAACCTGTCTATAGCGGTCACCTAAGGGAATGACTGAAGTTGGCTGCTATTCACCCTTTTGCCATTATCAAATCTCGCTCTCATTTTTCACGTGATTTCGAGTTCGAGGGATCTCAACACTAACTCTGTATAGTGAATATACAGTATTTATTTGTTGACAACTTGTGTCTAAAACCAAATAAACACTGTATGCTCACTATACAGAGTTAGTGTTGGGACCCCACGCTCGAAATCTCGCGAAAAACGAGAGCGAGATTTGATAATGGCAAAATTGAGAATAGGCAGGTGGCTGTTATATAGATGGTCATGTTGCATAACTTGTACATGTAAAGTATGAAGTACGAGGGTCATTCAATAAGTTCTGTCACTAACGCGTTGTAACAATTATGTGCTCGTTGTGAGTGTTGATGTTTGGTACCAAATGAAAGGGAGTTTCAATACCATTCCATTGATGGTAAAATGAATGCTGTATCTTTTGTGTGACGGAAGTTATGGAACAATTAATACAAATCACTTATACATACTGAGGCATTTTCGTCTTATTTTTCAGGTATGTTAATTGTTACTTTTGTAAATGCCTGTTTCTCTTTAAGTACTTGTCGACGACCTTTGAAATTTCTCATACATTACCAGTTATATCTGTGCATTACAAGATTCAGAATTTAAGCATGGTAGATGAAAAGGCATTGTCTTAGAAATTAACATTTTAAGCTAACATGTAAAATTAATTTAATGATAAATGGAAATTAAATGGAATCTTCTGAAATAGCGTTATTGGATGATCAATATTTTCACTAAACATTGTACAAAATTCTACATTAATGTGTTGAATATGAAATTTAAACACTGAGGACTATGATTTGTAAAAAAAATATGAAAACATATTAATACTATGAGAATAATTACGACATTTAAAAGATATTATAACATTTCCGTAAACAAAATGAAGAAAATCAGTGTTATTTCTGCTAAAATTAAGGGATATGCATTCACTCATATCTGGTTTGCAGCATGACCTTTCCGAATTCTCGACAATCATTTTCACGGATTATGGGCGAATAACAACAGATGGCGTACAAGAAAATTTAAAAGCATAGAATTATTCAAATAATTTTTACAACGTTTTGTAACAAGGACATTTTCAGAGATGACAGTATACAAAAGGTGTGGTAGGGGGAGGTCATTAACGGGTATAAATAACCGGAAATTTTTCATTTTTGTTGTGGAATTTAAGAGAGCGAACCCAGTAGTATTATAAATACACTACTTTATCTCAGTGTAATATCCAGTTCAAAGGATATATGCCTAGTGACAGAACTTTTTGAAGCACCCTCGTAATTAAACAGTGTTATGTCAAATCAATATTTATTTCAACATACATGTCATTCAAAGTATATACTTGTTTAATTTATATAAAAGAAGCATATGTACATACATAATACAAGTATAAGATCTAATGTAAATAACTACTGCTTGCATTTAATTTTAAAAGTTAAAATTATTAAAAAATGTATTCAATTTTAACAAGAGGCCCAAGAGGGCCTGTGGACGCTCTACTGGCTAACATGGCTCTTATAACTTCAATGAAGCGAGTGACTGCCATTTACGTTTTTTTTGAAAGTTTCGGGCTAAAAACAGCTTTTTGACTAAATCAAGGGCCATAACTAAAGAATCTGGTAAAGTTTGGTAAAGATCAGATGAAAAATGAAGGCCATACCGTATTAACTAGGCAAAATATAGCATTTATTTTTAACTAAATCGAGAGCCATAACTCCTCCGTTACTGGTCCGACTGGTCAAACATAGAGCTAAAAAAAAAAAAAAAAAAATTATGAAAAAAAGGAATAATTTCAAAAAAAAAAAAAAATAAAAAAAAAAAAAAAATAAAAAATAATTAAAAAAAAAAAAAAAAAAAAAAATTAAATAAAAAAATAAATAAATAATAATAATAATAATAATTAAAATAAAATTAATAATAATATAAAAAAGACAGTTGTAAAATCTTGTAAAGTTTGGCAAAGATCAGATGCAAAATGAAGGCCCTATCGAATGACGAGGCATATTATAGCATTTTTAACAAAATCAAGGGCTATAACTCCGCTGTTACTGGTCCGATCTGGTTGGTTTTCAAACATGACCAAGCTTTCATAGACATTAACAATTTCATGAAGTTTGGTAAAGATCGGATGAAAAACGAATGCGCTATCGTCTTAACGAGGCAAAATATATCATTTTGAAGTAAATCAAGGGCCATAACTCCGATGTTACTGGTCCGATATGGCTGGTTTTCGAACTTGTCCAAGCTTTCATTGATATTAACAATCTGATCAAGTTTGGTAAAGATCGGATGAACAATGAAGCCCCTATCGTCTTAACGAGGCAAACTATAGCATTTTTAACTAAATCAAGGGACATAACTTTTTAAGATTGCTATAACTAGTCCGATATGGCTGGTTTTCAAACTTGTTCGAGCTTTCAATGACATTTACAATCTGATAAAGATTGGTAAAGATCGGATGAACAATGAAGCCCCTATCGTATTAACGATGCAAAATATAGCATTTTTAACTAAATCAAGGGCTACAACTCCTGATACTAGTCCGATATGGCTGGTTTTCGAACTTGTCCGAGCTTTCATTGATATTAACAATGTGGTAAAGTTTGGTAAAGATAGGATGAAAAACGAAGGCCCTATCGTCTTAACGAGGCAAAATATAGCAATTTTAACTAAATCAAGGACCATAACTCCGCTGTTACTGGTCCGATCTGGCTGTTTTTCGAACTTGTCCGAGCTTTCATTGATATTAACAATGTGGTAAAGTTTGGTAAAAATAGGATGAAAAATGAAGGCCCTATTGTCTTAACGAGGCAAAATTTAGCAATATAGCATTTTTAACTAAATCAAGGGCCATAACTCCGCTGTTACTTGTCCCATCTGGCTGGTTTTCGAACTCATCCGAGCTTTCATTGATATTAACAACCTGTTATAGTTTGGTAAAGATCGGATGAAAAATGAAGGCCCTATCGTCTTAACGAGACAAAAGTTAACAACGGACGGACGGACGACGGACAACTCGGCATCCCATAAGCTCTGCTGGCCTTCGGCCAGTAGAGCTAAAAATGGACTTTTAAGAGTATGTAATTGAAGCAGTAATTTACATATATGATTTACACTTCTACACGTTTCTCTAGCATGAGAGCCTTGCGTATGGAAGCCATTTTTCAATAGGCCTACAGTAGGTCCTTACTGTATGACAGACTGATGATGTTTAAATACCGACCCAATTACTTACTCACGATCGACTCACGATAAAAAACACAAAACTAGTTCATAAAACAGAAATCAATTTATTCAATAACAAAAGATATTAATCACCACGTATACCTGCCAAAGGATTAAAGCAATTATCGATTATCAAAGCCAGTCAATGTTTGTACAACGCGAATAAGTTTACACAGTTACAATAGTAACGAATACATGATATAATTTCATGCGAGATCTCGCCAATATAAATGATAACTGGACACTAATTGGACTCTTTTACACCGGCCACTGACTGCGTTTAACAGGTCTTGTTATATAAAGGTGAGACTTTAGCGGAATGTATTGGGAGGACCAAAGGCTGACCGTTATGGCCAGGGTCATGCTATACAGAGGTGACCGTTAGTACAGTTTTAACTGTATAACATTTTTCCAAATACATGTATATATTTCAAATTCAAAAACCAATATATATATTTTTGATCAAAATAGAAAATCTTTAACTATTATATTGATACGACACAAACAGGTAGACTTTTCCATATTACATATACATTCTGCAACATTTACCTGAGGTCCAGTGTTCATCAGAAGGAAGCATCCTGTACCATATCTGTAATATGTGAACGTAATTTACATATGGTCAGTACATATGTGTACACTTGTGTGATGCAACTTGCAGGTTGAGTAAACTATGACGGTTACCTGCAGTATCAGCTTTTACTACTCACAGCTAGATAATGTGAACCAGTACATCAACTGTCACGGCTATGCCTTATAACTTACAGCATCAATATTTTACTATTCTCCGACTTTTACTTGTTTAACAGTATAATAATTGAAGGAAAATATTTGTTTACACTTAGTCTATCTCTGACAGTCTCTTTTATAAATATGTATTAATTATCACTCCATATATGTGAACTGCATGGATAATAAGAAGAATCATCAAGAAAGTTTACGTGTTTTTGGCTTGTCCTGGTTTGAAACATAGTTGTCCCACTAGGGCTGCTTGCTGGTCACCCAGAATCTGTAACATGAAGGATTTGCAGTGAATAAGACTGTAAGCTACATGATATGGACTATTATCAACATGTTCTATAAATAATGTCAACAAATTCTCCCATATCAATACTTTCAACAAAATCTGTACATGTAATTGTTAATGAAGAAATGTTTGCATGTATGGGATTTAATATCGGTTTTAACAATGTCAGTCATATCATGATGGTGTCTACTTGTAGCAGTGAGCTCATTGCTCTTTTTATAGTGCCGCCATGCTGGAATAACAGGTCATACATACCCCACCCAGTCACATTATACAACAATGGGCTGACCATTATTTGCACTACCAAGCAAGGGAGCTACTAGGATCAGTTTTATGAAGTGTTTGGTATCACCCGGTGGGGATTGAACCCATGACCTTCCCCATGCGAGACACTCTACCACAAGGCCACGCCACGGCCTTGGCTGAAGAAATATAAAGAGATGAAAAAGTCACAGGGAATGTGTTTGTCAAGCGGACAGACTGATGATTCAAGACGAGGGGCAAGACAATCCCTAGGTCTTGTCTGTTATGCAGGAGACAAAAATAGCATTACATATAAGACCAGTGTTATATATTTATGAACAAAATGTGCCCTTTTTCATTTCAAAATTGATATAAAAAACTATGTTTGAATACCTACCCCAGATATAGGCAGACCTTTAAGTGGTCCGTCAGTCAGGTCACCATACACCTCGGCTGAACTGCGAATCTCCGGTAACATGTCTTTACTGATGTCAAAGAACCTGAAATAATGGAGTAGCTTTTCATGGCCTATAAACTTAATATGAACAGGAACTAATATAGATTTTATTCTGTACAGATTGCTACTTTAATCTACTTTAATGTCAGCTTACAAATACAAATACTAAATATCTCACCAAAATCGTAATACCAGATTTTACCCTTGTGACGCGTTTTATAAGATAATGCATGTGCCTATTAATTATATAAAAGTATGCATACACAATGACATTATTTTGTTAAATATGCATCAAATAAGTTTTGACGACAACTCATTAAAAAATGGTACGAAACACATATTTTGCCAGGCTAGTTTAGACTTTATGAACAGGGCATGTTTTCAAACCATGGTATTTAAATGTATACCTGATTGATTGTTGGTTAACGTACTTAGCGAATGTATAGTGTGAACAATTTGGCAGTTTTGGGCCTTAAATGCTACTTACTGGCATAGTTTGTCGTCCCATTTGAGGTCCCGTATGTTCATCAACATGGTCCTGCTGGCATTGGTCACGTCCGTGATATGCTTCCCACCTTCTCGACCACCGGTCAAGTTCTGCGGAAGATCATAATATTTTTATAATAAACATAACAGTGACTATTTGTAAGTCCTGAATGTCAGGATTTATATCAGTTTATGTTACAGTTGCTGCACATCACATGCATGTTAGTCTGCTATCTAAGAATTTGTCTATAAGCGTTTATTTAGCCTCGCTGTATGGCACTAGGCATATTAGCGAGCGCACCTTGGATTAAAGTCTCATACAAAGGACTGTTAAAGATGAATGGCCACCCTTTTTGTAGTATAAATTTAACTCTTAAACATCATATGAACATTTCTTGATAGTCCCGGACAGAAACATATATTTAAAATCACTACTAAGTTGTATGTAAAAATAAGTATTATTTGCATGACGTAGATACTACTTTTACCACTGCATGACTGCACGGGGAAATGAGGTAAATCTGAATAGTATAGCTGCACAACTATTGCCAGATAATTGACGAATACAGTTACCTGTGGATTAATTTACCTGTTCAAAGTTTTCTAGTAATCAAATAAAATCTTATTCTCGCTTTTCACAGACATTGCAATGTGTGAATTAAAATAAATATTGTTGTGTATTGATTTCGATTTGAATAAACATGTTCATGAAACAAAACATGGCTGGAGAACTTTAAGGTAGAAAGTGCTTTTTAAATATTTTGATAATTAACCACAATTCGGTCCTGCAGGGATTGAATGCATGATCCCTGGGTTTCTTAGCCGCAATACTAATCACTATACCATGGCGCTACCTGGGTTACTTAGCCGCAATACTAACCACTACACCACGGCGCTACCTGGGTTACTTAGCCGCAATACTAATCACTACACCACGGCGCTACCTGGGTTACTTAGCCGCAATACTAACCACTACACCACGGCGCTACCTGGGTTACTTAGCCACAATACTAACCACTACACCACGGCGCTACCTTTGTTACTTAGCCACAATACTAATCACTACACCACGGCGCTACCTGGGTTACTTAGCCGCAATACTAATCACTTCACCATGGCGCTACCTGGGTTACTTAGCCGCAATACTAACCACTACACCATGGCGCTACCTGGGTTACTTAGCCACAATACTAACCACTACACCACGGCGCTACCTGGGTTACTTAGCCACAATACTAACCACTACACCACGGCGCTACCTTTGTTACTTAGCCACAATACTAACCACTACACCACGGCGTTACCTGGGTTACTTAGCCACAATACTAACCACTACACCACGGCGTTACCTGGGTTACTTAGCCACAATACTAACCACTTCACCACGGCGCTACCTGGGTTACTTAGCCACAATACTAACCACTACACCACGGCGTTACCTGGGTTACTTAGCCACAATACTAACCACTACACCACGGCGCTACCTGGGTTACTTAGCCACAATACTAACCACTACACCACGGCGTTACCTGGGTTACTTAGCCACAATACTAACCACTACACCACGGCGCTACCTGGGTTACTTAGCCACAATACTAACCACTACACCACGGCGCTGCCTGGGTTACTTAGCCGCAATACTAACCACTACACCACGGCGCTACCTTTGCTATCTATAACAACTATAACAGGTGGTGAAAAAATCGTTCCTCAACCGGGACTCGAACACAGGGTCTCTGCTTTACCGTACCAGGGCTCTAACCACTGAGCAATCGAGGACATACGGTTAGGAATCGATTATTCACTATATACCTGTACCCGGTTACATACACCCCCACCAGATTGAAATTTGTCCATGTATTTCTAGTGGAGTCAACTCCAGGCCGGCTGTCAGACTTATTTTCATACTGTTTCATGCTAACAGACACGGCCCTGGATCCCAGATGAGCCCCCAAATATAAACTTTATTACCGTAATGTTTTTAAATGTTATTACCAAGGCGTGAAAAAATCAATAAAGCAGCAGTTTTCATAAGAATTTTTATTTCACTTAATGTTAGTTTTACGAGGTTAGATACACTCTGAGGCAATAAATGAGACAGTTATATGTCCCTTTAAAGATACAATTAAACCCTTCATTTTGATGCATGCCAGATTGGAATTTGACAGCAATAAAGGTCATATATATCAAACAACCTAGTTTGTTATAAACTTAAGACTAAAGGCATAGCAATGAAGTTTTAGGTAGCAAAATAACCTTTTAGCTGTAGTGGCCATCTTTGAAGACGGATGACATGTCACAATGTAAGCGCTACTTGTCAGAGATCAGTAGAGACAAAAACACATCATATATGTAGATTGGGGATTTAAGTTTTGTATACACGAAGCAGCATACTTACCCACAGTAGCCAGGAATCCACAGTGCCGAACAAGCACCTCCCTTCTGCTGCCGCCGTGGCAACCTTGGGGCAGTTGTCCAACAACCAGCGTAACTTCACTGCACTGAAGTATGTTGTGATGGGTAACCCACACAGAGCCTGAAACATATTATATATCATATAAAATGAAAGCAGTATTTATTTCAAATGGTCACTGTTTACATGTAAAGCATATAATTTTTGTATTCTTTGCTAATCTGTGAAACGTATAACTTGATGGTTGCCTTTTAAGAAATATTCATTTTACAACAGCTATGTGTTGTTTTTAGTATCTCCTTAGTATTTTAGTGACCTTCTAGCAGTTGCCTCTGGTCATAAAAATTGCTTCAAACATTTAGTCATTCTTCATCAAAATATGTTAATTTAAACTTATTTATTTTACATCGATTGTAACGAAAGCTCTATGAACTTATTTGAATCACTCTCGATGTCTTCCTGGGTAGAACCAGTACTAAGCAATGCAGATAAAGTGTCTTGCTCAGGGACACAACGCATATGGCAATGACGGGAATCGAACCCACGACTTTTGGATCATGGGTCCAACGCTCTACCACTAGACCACAGCGCTCTATGTTTGAGTGTAAAACCCTTACATGTTCATGATTACACACAGGTAAATGGTGGAATGCCCTGGTTACACCCTATCCCCTTTCCACCCCTTACCACCCACCTTATGGAGCCTGGATGATTACAACTCACCCTGAGGTGATCTTTATCTTTCTGTGGTGTCTTGGCAATCAGCTTCTCCACGGTAGATGTTGTCCTCATGTCTAACCAAACTATAGAGATTTTCATGAAAAACAAGTTTATCAACTGTAACAGACAATATCATTTCACAACAAAATGAAGTGTTACATTTGATACAGTATTTTCATAAACTGTTTTCAAAAGATCATTCATAAAGCGAGGTTACAAGGGGAAGCAGCGTGACTCAGACGATAGCATGTAGATAAACGCAAAAATGATAGAATGCATTAATTATCAAAAAAAAATTATTGAAGAAAATATTAAAAACTGTAGAATCATGTTCATGTTCTTTATTTGATTTAATGCATGTCTATTGATTTTTGTGCATGACTTAACTGATTATTTCTCAAATATAGGTCTTGGTTTCTAATAATCACACACAGGATTATTGGATACTTGGTCATTTTGTTAATGACATATAACCCAGTGGATTGTGATGTCATACACATTGGTGTGTTGACAAGTCACAATAAACATCAACAACCTTTTATACTAATCGCTTAAGCCAAAACACAAATCCGTTAATCAAAGTCTGCATACAGCTATATAAATTTAGTACAGAATCTGAAAATTATAACGTTCCATTGTTGTGGATCTGAAAGCACTTAAAACCAGGTGTTAAAGGGACACATGCCAAACTCATTATTAGTCCCCTACTGGAGGGGACTTTAGGTTTGCCCCCCATCCGTCAGTCAGTCCGTCAGTCAGTCTGTTTTTTTGTCCGGACTGTAACTTTGTCATGCATCGTGGGATTTTGAAATAACTTGGCACAAATGTTCACCATAATGAGACATATTTTGCAGCTAAACATGGTAAGGTATTCAACATTCCTTGCATGATCATTCACATGGCTACATTCAACCTTTCATATGGGTATATTCAAAGATAACAGTTTATTCAATAACTTCAGAATTGACAAACTGGCTAATAACAACTTTATTTCTTTGAAATTTTTGCAATTATTGTGTTGACGAAACACAGTAACCTTTAAAAGCAGTTTGACATTTGTGCAATTATTGTGTTGACAAAACAGTAACCTTCGACAACTGTGCAGCTTCTAAAATTGTTAATTTTGCACAAGACCCGGTAGGGGACTATGGCCGTCCCTCGGACGTCTTCTTGTTAAATTAGTTTTTTCCACTTAATTTGCATATTTGTACATCATTATTTATAACCAATTGTATATGTTAAACCAAATTGTTTTTGTATATTTCTAATTATTGATTATACTGCACCAACAGTATATTCAACTAAAGTCAGAATAATTTGGGAAAAATTCCAAATCTGATTACCTTTTACTTAATTATATGCAAGCTTATTAAAGTCAAAATGACGCTGGATTACTAAATCAAGGTGCTAATTTTAATGCTTGATAATGACTTCAAGATTGCCATGTGTCCCTTTAAGAGAATGCATCTATTAAAAGGTCTGAGACAATATTGTGTATCCCCTTAGGGCCTACTGGTACCTACTGATGGCATTATGGAGAGGTTCTCCCGTCACCTTGTCCCACACCACCGTTGTCTCACGCTGGTTCGTGATGCCAATACCTACAATTAAGACATTAATACGATATAAACATAGTTTTCAACACAAAGTTAAAGTATGTCAATACTGTCGCAAGTTTAAACATTATTTGATTGGTTTAAATTATACAATTATGTCATCAGGACTTACGTTTCGTGCCATCACAAAATGATCACCTACATTTGATGTTATCAGACTAATTGAATTGACTGTTGTTTAACGGCTCATCAACACAGTATAGGTTATTTAGAGCCACCCCAGAGAGAGGGGAAGGATACATAGTAATCCGGGAACCGTGCCCTACTCTTATTATCAAATAGATTCCTATGGTTCTTTAACTTGCTCGGAGGATAGACCGATACACGGGACCACCCGGTTTACGTCCCCATCCGACGGACGAGGCTAAGGGAAAGTTTCTTGCCCAAGAACACACTGAAATACTCAGTGGCACCACAGAGGATTGAACCCGGGGACTCCGGTTACAAATCCGCCGCACTACCGAATGTGCCACGCCAGCCCTAGACGCTTCCGCGGTCGAGTGGGTAAAGACACTACATTTGAAAATGTCTTGCCTCTTACCGCTGCGGGCTCAAATCCAAGTGAGAACTTTACTTGTAAAAGAGAAGTATCGATTCTTACGGATGGCGGGAGGAAAACCATACTGGTTTTACCGAGGAAAAAGTGGGTGGTCTGCCTCCACTACTAAAAATCAACCAACAAACATACCAACATAGCCTAAAATGTGCTGGAAAATAATGTTAAACCCTGAATGTTATCAGACCAATGTTTTGTAATGTCACTTACATTTGATGTTGTCAGCACTGATGTTTAGTGCCTTTAGATTGTCCACAGCCTTCTCCATACAAATCTTCACAGATTCCAGAATCTCCATTGGGTCCTCCTCCACCCATCTGTACAACAATGCAAGAGAGCAAGGTCAGATTATGTTACTTGACACTGACAAAAAGTGTCACGCCAGGCATGCATGAGAATATATTTTCCTGCGCCTAGACGAAATGTCTGTCTGAAAACTCAAGCCATCTTAAATTGGAGCTCCGCTAATAAAATAGATTTTTTTTTTTTTTCAATAAACATTAAAAGTAAAAGTGTTTGTTTATTATAGTGTCACCCAGTGGGCCAGTCAATTGAAAGGGCCAGTCAATTTTGACTTATGAGACAACTTTGTCTTGATCATCATTACTTCCCAATTCTTATTCTTTAATGCCAGGCACCAGCCAGTAGGCAATCGGTAACCGTTATTTAACTAGCTGGCAGCTCACCAACCGGTCTCTCTTCAGTAACAAGCCCATACACAATTATACAAAGTTCAAACCTGAAAAAAAAAGTTTGTGATAATATCCTTAAACTTATTTCAAAAACCTTTATTTGTATCTAAGCATTAGGCCATTTCATGGGCATTTAAATAATTCTGAAAAAGGTAGCGTTTATTAAGAATTATTAACCTGATACTAAGTACTGCTTTATAACTACACCATCAGCATGTAACAGAAACATTTACTTTAGGTAAGTGTTTATGAATTTTGAGTGGGCACTTATATGGGGCAGGGGCACTTCTATGGGGCAGGGGCACTTAACTTATATGGGGCAGGGGCACTTATATGGGGCAGGGTTCTTCGTTAAAAGAATATGGTATATTGAGTATACTCTGCCATTGAACTTTTATGATGTTCTGCATTTGTCAGCATTCATATCCACCCTGGACAGAAGTCTGATTGATGCTTTTCACACATTTCAAAGACTTGAATTGGGTTTTATGGCGCACCATCACAAAAAAGTTTACACTGTTATATGGCGCCAACAGGAATGAACATTTCAGCCCACACTCCAATTACAGCAAGATAAGAATATGAAGAATTAGCCTAGAACCAAATGAATAATGGTTTTGTCTGAATGATGTTTTATGTCATTTTTAGCACATTTAGGCCACATAATTATGACGGTCAATCTTTTGTTTTTGCAGAGACAGATTCACTCCATTTTTTCTGGGTAGAACCAGTACTGTATACCTCTTGTCATCCATAAGAATCAACTCCTTTTAACTTACAAGTCGAGCTCCCAGTGGGATTTGTAGCCACAGCGGTGAGAGTAGAGGTTTACAATGCAACATTGTTAATCTCTCAACCCCAGAAGCGCTCTAAACAGTCTATTAAATCAGTTTAGAATTATTTTTTGTTCAGAATTTGCCATATCAAAAAGTCAAGAAACTCATAACTCAATGAGTACTACAAACACTCAAAATATCCTTTTTTATGCAAAACATAAACACAGTGAGACTCCTAAAAAGTTCCATGTAAGTAGTTTAAGTGTTTGCATTACTCAATGAGTAATGAGCTTCTTGACTTTCTGATGATTTAATAGACTGTTTCTAATGAATAATGGCATACACAACTTTGGTATGAGATGAACAGGATGATAAGCCCCTGGGTTTCGAACCTCTTAATTAGCCCTTTTATGGCTTGACATGCAATACCATGGTCTTGAAATATTAAATACCGGTACACACCATGCAGAGTGAAAAGGGGGTGTAGAAAATATCACTTATTATATATACGTACCCTTCTTGTGGGCATTTCTGTTGTATTTCTGTCTGATGGTATGTCACTAGCTCAGCATTCTTACTGGAGAAAATCTGCAAGGCAATTTGATATTAATAGGTTCTCTCGTTAATAGGCATCATCATTTTGGGAAGTGAAAGGATACAAATCCCCCCTATGTATGTGTCCTTGAAGTACTGCTTTACCAAATATGTCAATATTTATCAGACGTTTCAATGAAAACACAGGGGCAGATTCAGTATTTCAGATATTAAAGGCAGATGCAATTTTGCAAATTGACAACTACAAATGTAACATGTTTTCAGTGTTTTTTCTTGCATGTTCTGTTAATATTTAACTAAACCCTTTTTTAAAAAAAAAATCTATGGATAATACTAGTGAAGCACACGATATTTGCATGCCGTCGATGGGCATGCGTTAATAATAAAAATGTTTTAAAAAAAATATAATATATCCCTACCTACCGACCCACCCCTAAAAGCCATGGGTCGGAAACTGCAAACAAACAATTTTTTAATGGTGGCCTAAGGCAGATGCAATTTTGCAAATTGACAACTACAAATGTAACATGTTTTCAGTGTTGTTCTAACTTGTCCCATGCTAAAGCAGATTGTTGACAGTTGAACAATATAAAATATGAGTCGAAAGGGCTTGTGAATGAATTATTACTAAATTACTCCGAGTATGTCAAGATAACAAGCCGGGAGTAAGATTATACAGTGTGATAACTTGTTATCTGTGATTTTTATCAATTCATATCGCCAGAAGGCCAAATAAAATTGTATGTAGATTACTTCACTTGACTTGTTTTTACTTCCTGCTTCTGACAACCATGTTACTCCTTAACCTTCGGAAATATTTTTCTCTATAAAATATTCACACACAAAAATATTGTTTCCCGAGGACTTGTTCCAGAATGTATGACACCTGAATATTGTGAATGTCATTAAGGGAATAAGGGTAGATAAATGCAAATTTTGCTGGAAAAGAAAAAGTATTCTATATATCTATAGGGATTTAAGATCAAAATAGGACTATTTTTGACATTAAACATATTAGTTTGTTGTGGTTATTGTACTGATTTGTAATATCATCCGAAGTTTTATGAAGAAATTAAAAACATTCAGCTTAAGATTTTGTGACTAAAATATGATTATTAACCCATTCAGTGGCATAGCTGCTTATAGACACTGCTTTCCTACAGATGTGCAAGTTCTCAAATGCTAAAAATAAATTAAAAATGAAGGCAGAGGGGTAAGGAGGTGGAAGGTTTTGTTGTAAAAATACCAAAATGTTGTTTTGTTTTTAGCAGTCTTTTGAAGACCCATTTAATCGCCCCGTCAATTGGTGGTGCAAGGGTTGGGGAGGACCATACAGGGAGGGCGGCGTACTGGAGACAAGTTTGTAAATATCAAAGATGAAGAATTAACATAGTTTGAGTGGTTCTTGTGAAATTATCTTTCTATATCAAAATCCTTAATTGGACATTAAACCATCTTAACATGAAGAATGATGACCTACTATCAATCATTATCTAGTCTGTTGTACATGTTCTGTCTTCGCGATCAATAGTTTCGTCCGGATTATGTTGATAACATCCAACTGCAGGGAGGTGAAAGAAAGAGGGAGGCAGCAAGGAGATATGGGAGGGAAAAGGGAGGAAATATCCCCATGTATTCCCCCTCCCCCCACCCTCGGCCTCGGACCCTCCCCACCCCACCCCACTTACCAAACACTGACACTCTTCCGAAATGTTGAGGTGATGACAGGTGGACAACGATGGACTCAAGACAACTGACCAAAAGGATCACAATTCGAAAATGCAACAAAAACAGTTTCAAAACCACTGTTTTCAACTTTCTAGGAAATTCAATCATTTAAATAACGTTTCTGTATGCATCCGAAATACATATCATCCGAATAATGGTATACATTTCACTTCCGTTCATAACTACCATTTTCAAGCTTTAAAATGACATTCATTAAAGTAAATTAGGATCAGATCTGCGAAACATTGTAAATCACCTACCAAGAATCGTGTACTACTTGTTCCTTGATCTACTGCACCTACAAGTGGTCCGATCGAATTTGACATTGTCGGAAGATGGATGCTTACGCTCTGACACACATTCGCCCAAACACCTCATTCGCCTTTTATTTATTTCGCTCCAGTGATATATAGTGAGATAACTTTATTTGTACAGCCATGTCATACAATAAAGAACAGAAAATAAAACTGGAAACTTCATTAGCATAAAAATCTTATTTTAGTGTAGCTTTCAAACAATTAAAAGCTAATTTAATCACAAAAAGTGTAAATTAATAACTAATTAATGTGATTTATATTGGAGTAGTTTCACAGAACAGATACAATGCAAATTAACTAATAATGACATAATTGGCGTGATTAACATGGGCCTAGCGTAGCATACTCCCTTACTCCCGGGAGTAACTTGGAAAAATGAAACTAAAAAATAAAAATCCTAAGAAGTTGAAAAATGTACACTCAAACGAATAATCAGAGGTGGAGTGGGGGAGGGGTGGTGGGGGCCGGGGAGGGTGCTGTAGGGGTGGAAATGTATCATTATTTTGCGAGCATAAACTGTCTATATGCCTGCATAATTTAGTTTGTAAGGGCACCATTTTGGTCCAAAGATGAACAAATATATATCGGGGGAGGCCATTTACTCTCAACACCCCCCCCCCCCCCCCCCCCACCACCCCCCCCCCCCCCCCCCCCCCCCCCACCCGCGCAATTAGCGCATAACCACATTTTCTTTTATTTTAACAGTTTACCAACATATGTATTAATACCTTTCAACAAATATCTAAATATCTGTTTTATCTAATAATGCATGCATCTGGTGGATGGCCGTTACACTTATTTTAAGACACTCTGTGCAATCATCCTCACTAGTGAGAACAGACATTAAACCATTGAGCAAGGACAATATTTGATCTCTAGGGCTCCGAGTTATAAAGCATGTAAATACATTTAGACCAAATCTCACATAGTGCTTTCCATAGCTTGTGTCTGATGCCTTCAGTAGTAGGGCATTCAAGTAATATATGGCTTGTGTCTGATGCCTTCAGTAGTAGGGCATTCAAGTAATATATGCTACATTACTCAAAATGGTATTTGTACATTTTGGACACTTCGTCGTGAAGTTATCATAAAATAACTTATTTAGTACAGTCATTGTGCTTTGGCACTGGTTGGATATCTTGGACACCTCAGCAGATAGGCGAAACGTTATTATGGTTAGGTTTAACGAAGCTAAACTGTCTAAGCTGTTCATCTCTTCCAACAATCGCTACCGAGTGCGTATCTTGATATTTATTTACTGTTATATCAACTATATGTTTCCATACACTTTTGGTCGGAAAGTAACCTGTATTAAGAAAATCCTCAGTCGCACCATTTAAGGTGTATTTTAACAGAATACGATTAATATCAAGAAAAAATCCTCTTTTTCCATATTACGCTACGCCACTGATTAAGTTAACACAGAATTACCCATACAAGTCTTGCACTTTATTTCCAATGGTATGTCAAAATCAACCGTTGGCAGTGTGTAGTTTTTAAATATACTCAGTTTTGCTTTACACTCCCTTAATTATTAGACCTATTGAAAAACAAATGACAACATGATATTGGCAGTGGAATGATAAACACTTTGGTACCAAACATGGCATATTAATTTTTTGAAATTTGTCAATTTAATTCTAAAAAAACTTTATACAATTAAATATATACAAAACTTAGTGTCCATTTCCTTTTGCAACTGAGTATACAAATATCACAGAATTATCACAGATGTGTTTATTTTACAGCGACACAGCCAAACAACTCTATTATTGAGAGTTATGAAAAACTTAGAAAAAGGTGAAAGAATTATCAAAATCGGATGATAGACAAAAAAGATATGACCATTTAAAGGTTGTTCTAAAACTAATATGGGAGCCGCCATTTTTAGAACTAGGACGTCATAGTTCCATATTACCATACATGGAATATTGATAAATATCATTTAAAACGAAGAAAATCAATGCAAATGAATGATTATTTTTTTACTGGTGGTATAAATCATTATTGCCATTAAGTATTACATATTTTTCATACAGTTGATGAATTTTTTTCCCTATAAATCAGTAAATTTTCATATTTATAAATATTCCATATATGGTCATTTAGAACCGTGATGTCATAGCTCCCAAAATGGCCGCTTCCATATCCGTTTCAACAGAAACTTCAAATGATCATATCTTCTTTGTTTATCATCCGATTTTGTTAATTCTTTCACCCTTATTCAAGTATTTCAAAGTTCTCAATAATAAAGATGGTTTGGCTGTGTCGCTACATACCCTTTAAAATCTTCCGTGGACCCCAGTTTGTATACTAAGAACTGTTTAACCTCCCTTTTAAATACATGCAGATTCAGTTCTTTCGATGCTGCTGTTGTGTTATTCTACTGAGTTTGCGGATATAACATGGACGATTACATGGCGCTTTTATTAGAACTAGAAATAAGTCTTCAGTGTCTTTTTTTTAATTTGGTGTAAAATAATATATCCCTGTCACGGAACCCACACATGGTGTGTTTTATGTGGTAAGCCAAATTAGCTGTTATTCCAAAACAAGATATCTCCTTATCTTAATGCCTCGGTCAGATGAGACCTACGAGTGGTCCCGGGCCCGTAGGACTTGTGGAGCCGTACGGGCCTGTGGCCCGTTGGAAGTCCGTACGAAATCACCCTCCTGCGATGTTGTGGTCACATGCATACGGGCGGTCTACGGGCGTTCTACGGCTTCTCTGCATCTTCTTACGATTTTTTGGCCACGGGATCGCAGGAACCCGTACGTGTACCGTACGGGCCCGTGCGGATGCCGTACGGGCTTGAGAACACCCGTACGATCAGTCGTGTGGGGCCGTACGGGGCCGTGCGGGCCCGTGAGTGCACGGGCACGACTGTCTACGGGCCTTCTACGGGCCCAAATCGTAGAAAGCCCGTGTCTGAAAGTTGTGCATGCTCATGCTCAACTTTCAGTCACGGGCTATACGGCGCCCATACGGGTCCAAAAATCTTCGAAAAATCAAAATCGCATGACCCACGGGTTCTCAGGTTTTGGCCCTTACGGGGCCCGCAAACTGCCTGGGAGCTTCATGTGACCGGGGCATAATCTCTCCTTAGAAATATAGCTTTCTTGTGAGAGAGCTATCATATCTTGTAACGTTACTGAGATATCTCTCTAGCTTATATCTATATCTCTTAATCAGATTTGAACATATTCATTGAGAAAATAATTCCCGCATTCATTAAATGGTTGACAGGATTCATTTATCGTGCATCCTAAGCACGTGTCGTCATTGACAATAAAACATGCCATTAATTCCAGTTCGTGAAGTTGTCGAATACATTGCTGATACCGGTCCTCTTGAGTGTTACGATATAAACTGTGTTTGAGCATTTTATGATCAATCCCAGTTCATTTATATTCATTATGGAACAGTCTGAGGCGAAGTTCCATGTTACGCCATAATTATATACGTGTTGTCCGACACCGCGCGTGTACGTTGCTTTGAGAAAACAGTAGAAAAGAAATAATCCAGTGTGAAAACATCGCTTGAATAGTGGATACATAGAGACACAGGCGTTCATTTTCATGCCAGAAAATTATAGACCAATATCGTTGTTAAGTTGTTTTGGGAAATTGTTTACATGTATAATTAATAATAGACTAAAAACATATGCAGAAAAGTATAACTTGATAAAATCTACCCAAGCTGGATTTAGGAAACATCATTCTACCATTGATAATCTGTTTGTACTTAAAAGTCTCATAGATATTGTCCAGTAAGATAAAAAGAAACTTTATTGTTGCTTTATAGATTTTAAGCAAGCCTTTGACTCCGTTTGGAGATTTGGCCTTTGGAAAAAAATGAAAATTGAAAATATCAATGGGAAGTGTTTTAATATTATTCATAATATGTATGATAGTATAAAGTCCAAAGTTGTTACAGAGGAAGGTTGTTCACCATTTTTCAACTGTTTAAATGGCGTACGACAGGGCGAAAATTTGTCACCGTTTCTATTTTCTATTTTTCTAAATGATTTAGAAGAATATTTAAGTAGGAATGACGTTGCTGGTATTTTTAAATAAACAATAATTAACAATGTACATATTTACCTTAAGTTATTTATTTTACTTTATGCTGATGATACTGTTATTTTTAGTGACAATGAATTAGATTTGCAAATGGCACTTGATTGTTTTAGAGAATATTGTGATACATGGAAACTTTCATTAAATGTAAGCAAGACTAAAATTATAGTTTTTAGCAAAGGAAACCCATCGCAAAATGTAAATTTCAAAATTGGAAATGATAAAATAGATATTGTCCAAGAATATAAGTATCTAGGAATATATTTTTCAAAAAGTGGGGCTTTCAGTAAGACCAAAAAATACATAGCAGAACAATCAAACAAAGCTCTGTTTTCTTTACTACGAAAAATTAAATTACTATCGCTTCCTTTTGAAATACAAATTGATCTTTTTGACAAAACCGTGAAACCAATATTACTATACGGTAGCGAAATTTGGGGTGTTGGTAATATTGACGTAATAGAAAGAGTGCAGCTTAAATTTTTAAAATTCAATTTTAATCTTAAGAAATCAACTCCGTCTTATACGGTATATGGAGAGACTGGAACTCGTCCTTTATCTATAGACATAAAAAGCAAAAATATTGCTTATTGATCCAAACTAATAGAAAATATTAATAGAAATGAGAGTTATAAGCTATCATCCATGGTGTATTCGCTATAACACGATTTGTATATATCTAGAAAAGTAAAATCAGCATGGATGGACAATTTGAAAGATATTCTATGTTCTTCTGGTAATTCGGGAATCACGGATAGCCAGATGTTTGCAAATTCAAAGTGGATGATTAAGTCTTCTTATCAAAGGTTAAAAGATATTTTTATTCAAAAATGGAGGGCCGAAATTGATAGAACATCAGACACTAATATGTATAAACTGTTAAAAACAGATTTTAGACAAAGTAACTATATAAAACTATTGCCTGACGTTTTATGCAAACGATTTATGGCTTTTATAACTAGAAATCATCGCTTGCCTATTGAAGTAGGGAGGTGTAGAGGGGTACCCGTAAACGACAGAAAATGTGTAAATTGCACTGAAATAGGTGATGAATTTCATTATCTTTTAATTTGTCCTGAATTTAGTGAAATGAGGAAGAAATATATAAATAAATTCTATTATAATCGCCCTAATATTCTGAAATTCACATTATTATTATCAGTTGAAAAGTATGCGGAACAAAAAAAAAAGAAGTTTATTCATGGATAAAATAATAAAGAATGTAAGATTATAATAACTTCCTTAAGACATTTAAATAAAGATGACCAAACACAGTGCTAATTTTCGTTTCGGTAGAACGGTGTGTCTTTGGTAAAAACATGTATAACACTGACAAAATGCGCTCTACATTTCGTTTCGGTAGGGCTGCAGAAATACGAAATTTGTTTAAAAACCTGTTAACTTTATTTTTTTTATTTTTGTATAAAGACATTAACATGCTATACAATTATCTGAAACGATGTTTACAGAACAATTATTATTGTTATTATTATATTATATTATTATTGTTATTATTATTATTATTATTATTATTATTATTATTATTATTATTATTATTATAACATCTAGTATATTATTTAGTATACTCATATTTTGGTTAGAAATCCATAAACCGCACTGTTAGATAGATTGTATATAGTCGTTTCCTGATGTATACGTGTTTAGAATTATATTTGATGATCTGTCGCCATTGATATAAATGTATTTTGTAACTGTTGCTTATGCTGTTCATATGTATGAACCTAAGTGAATAAAGAAATTTAAATTGTAAAAAAAAAAAAAAAAAAAATGAAAGAAGGATAGAGAGAAGAGATAGTGTCATATGAATAAATAAACAAGAAATGTCACACAAGTACAAGTAAGTGACAAATGGCCCAGAAAATATTTTCTGATAGGAATTCATAGGTTGTTACAAGTATGCGCACAACACACGTTCTGATCCTGCTAAAACAATTATGCAGTTTGATGGAAATGCCTTCAGTACTTTCAATTTGACCTTTGACCTACACATCTGACCTTGACATTAGAGTATTGAGCACGACACACATAAACATTTTGTAAAGTTTCATGAAATTCCCTTCAACATTTTCCAAGTGCTGATCTTGACCTTTGGTCTCCAAATGTGATATTTACCTTTAAGGTACGGGCCTGATTCTTGCGCGCGAAGCTCGTTCTTTTTTTTGGGGAGATTATACTGTACGTGAAGTTTTATGAAATTCCCTTCAGTTTTTTCAAAGTTATGGTTAAGACACGATTGTTTTGGACAGACGGACGGTGCGATTACATGCCACTCTCCGGGTGCATAAACAAATCATAAAAAGGCTTTTGGAATGATAACAAGGACACATTGGTTGGTTTTAATGATTTGCTAGCTTGAACTGTTTAGAGCCGGATTGCGTAGCAAATCCAGGTTTTCCCGTCTGTCTGCCCGTTTTGGCCTTTTGGTAAGTTTTTTTTTCCTCATTTCTCAACACCGAATTGTCGGAAAGCTTTGAAACTTGGAACACATGTTGATCATTACAATGTTATAAGAACCCTAACTCTAACCTTACTTGAATTATCTCCCCTTTTAACTTAGATTATTTTCAGTTAAAATGTTGAATTCGCAACTCGACTTTCGCACCACTGTTGGTGCTTCACTTGTTTGTTTGTTTTGTATTTCAGGAACAAGTCGGGTATTCAGATTCCTCTATAGTGGTAGGTAAGGAAAATAAAAACGTATTGCATTAAAATGTTTTAATAATGCACGCAAAATGAACAACATATCAGACATGTATTAGCATCATAATGTATACAATAAATGTGAACACTACTCCACCAGTCCCCATTTACGATTGAATATATATTCATTCATCACTCAGTCCACCTTTATGATTGAATAGTATAGTCATTTATCGAACAGTCAACACTGATGGTTGAATATATATCACTCACGACTCGGTCAACATTGCTACATTCATCACTGTTTCAACTTTGATGATTGCATTATTACTAATTCATCACTCAGTCAACAGTGATGATTGAATATTACTCATTCATCATTAAGTCAACACTAATGACTGAATATTACTCATTCATCACTCAGTCAACTTTGACGATTGAACATCACTCGTTTGTCATTCAGTCAACACTGATTATTTAATATAACTCATTCACCACTGTCAACATGGATGATTAAATACGCAATGTCATTCATCACTTAGTCAACCCTGGTGAATGAATACTACCTATTCATCGCTCAGTAATGATTGAATATAGAATATACACCACCCATCACTCCCTCACACATGTTTTAATACAACAGATAGTAATACTGATAGGAGAGGTAAATGACTATCATAAAGTACATAAAGAAAACAGAGCTTCACTTTTAAAAGTACGTATATCAAACGTGAATGGAAAAAAACGCTACAAGAAGTGCCGACAATACAAAACTAGTCGGAGACACGTTCCTGCTAGGAGACACGTCTCTGCTACAGGGGTGGTTACTAAAATAATACTGGATATACACTGGATAACTGGCAGAAAACGTAGCTGATATTAATTTAGACCTTAGAATCATGGCTTTTATAGTAGTATGGTAGGTACACACTCTGCGAGTTTAGTAGATCTACATGTATAGTATTTCATTTTGTTAGTTTGTTAAACTTTTTTTCAAATTTTCTCAAAAAGAGTGCACATATTGAATATGGTTTGTGTGGTAGACATGTCATAATCAAATATAATGTCTATTCTACAGACATGTTACATACTTGGATATGATGTATGTTCAATAGACATGTCATATATTAAATAAAATAGTTTATGTGTGTTATAGAAGACATGCCACATAATTGAATAAATATAGTGATTGAATATAATGTAAATTCTAGTAAGGCTTTGAATTTTAGGGACTAGTAATTCTGGTTGTTTTCTGTATTGTTTTTGACTGTCAGTAACGTCCAACTACAATATTGTTCTGAATATAGGTGAATTACTACCTTTATACTGTTATTGTAAAACTACTGACTTTACACTTTGTGTTTGCATACAGTAAAACTATTGATGTTACACTTCGTGTATGTATATGGTACAACTATAGACTAACAATGTTTTTAACAACTGTTTTGCACCAAAATACTGGATTTAAACAAATACATTTCTTTCAGCAAATTTGTTAAATTATGGTCTAGTAATTTGTATAGTCTGAATATACGTATATATGTCATACTTTGTACAATAATATAAGATTGAGTTGTATGATGGATATATATAAATATACAAATGTAAAAAGATAATATAAATAAACAATCTGAACAAAAACCTTAGAAAACGGTAACAATACAGAAAGACGCAGTAAGTCACAATAACGCAGGGATTTGGAAAACAACAACAAAAACATCTATTTCACAGAAATGCAACAATACAAAACAAAATGAAACTTAACAACAGGGAGCAAAGAAATATCATAACTAAATTCAGATATCTTTGAAAGAAATAAGTATGCACCTCCTTAATATTAAACAAAATCTATTTAGGTATGGACAAACTATTCAATTTTTTACATAAAAGGGACGGACATGGCAATCTTGAAATTAGATATGTGTATCTTGATTTTTTTTATTCAATGTCAGTTTTACTTAAAAGCTGCGCCACTGTTAACATTTCGAAGATATAGAAAATGGAACTTAATTATATTTTTTCATTGTTATTTTACTACAGGCTTTACTAAATTTTAAATGATGCAGAAAACTGATTTGTTTTGAACTATGTGAAGATTGATTTTTGTCTAAGAATTAAGATTGCTGTATATCCATTTAAAAACAAATCAGCAACATTGTTTGTCTCTTGCCAAATATTTCATTCATGTATAGAATACACATTGACCAAGACAGGCTCTAGTCAACACACTTTTTAAATAAATACTTTGATTATAAAATAATACTATATATATATAATATATATATGTCAGCGCAAAACAACAATACTGCAAATAATACTTTACAATACACATACTATATGTACTGTGTACTGATTTTTGATTGTAATTTATAGTAATTAATGCTTAATTTGTATCACCGTAACAAAAGTGGCCATGCCATCACAAAAATCAAGGATGTTATAATATTACAACTTTTATCAAATCCATGCAATTACACATCTACTCAGGGTCGATATCGTTTATCCTGATCTACTGGATCAAAATATCTGCAGATCAACATAAAAGCAGACTATTCAAAAACATAAATAAACTGTTTTCTTATAGAATTATGCATACTGTCGAGTTATTAATGCTTGCATAATTATCCTAAGTCTACAATTAACAGTTTTATAAATACGTACATGCCATTAACATCATCAAATGCATTTAATATTATGCATTTTCAAGTTCTATTTTTCGGGATCCAGACGATAATCAGTTAAGATTGCATTTAATGCAACTATGTAACATTCAACCATTTTGTTAAGATTTGAGGTCATGGTGTGCCCTGTGTAACATGACGTCAAGTCACAAAATGATATAACCTGAACCAGTGATTGAGTTATCTGTGATTTTTGAGTCATATTCAGTATTCATTTTTTTTTTACATACCTACTCATTAAAATCCAAACATTTTAGATAATTTCCACAGATGGACTCGTTAATTTTGTTTTTAAAAATCACAGAAACTGCATAATGATATCTCATCAATGTTTTGAAACAGTTCATTAAAACCTGTTACATTAACATTTAGAAAACAAATAAGACCATTTATTTAATTGATATATTCATTTACCTAAAACAATGGGATATGCCATAGTTGTAAGTTGTTTTACAGCCATGATTAAGTAAATACATGTATATAAAAATAAATGCAGAAAGCATTTACATATGCTGATTTGGTTAAAGGACATTATCTTATAATGGAACAGTTTCTAATCATCAAACTTATTTGAAGGGACACATGACAATCTTGCTTTACCAACCCAAACATATTTTGAAACCCAGAATAATTTCAGAGTGTTATAGAGAACGTTTAACCCTACAGGTAACATTATATTTAAACATATGATTGAATTTCAAAATAATGGCAAATAGTTTAATTGAATTAAGGTGCACCAACATATGAAAGGTTATATGGTGCCTAACAGGAATGAACATGCCAGGCTCATCCTCCATGTACATCGAGATAAAATATGGAGAAGGGGCCTAGAACCTTCTTACCCTGAACTGCAGAGTTGCTTCAAATTCTATTGCAGACACTCCATTTACGCTGGAGCCACGTTATAAATAATTCTTAAGTCAAAATTTAAATTATTCAAAGTATGTTTTGTTCCTATTTTACATTAACGATATTAAGGAAAGAAATAATTCTATTTTAGTAGAAAACATAACAATTTATACAATTTTCATTGTTTCTATAAACTAGTGGGACGTCGTTGCTAGTTTTAGAAAAAATACAAAAGAAAAAGCAATAAAGGTGTCATCTTTTGTTTTTTGGTTTGTTTTGATGCGTGAAAATGCTCAAGTTTGCCATGTGTCATAAGCTTGAAGTGTATAATATATGAAGGCAGTTTTTCTGTAAATATATATTTGAAAAGAATATTGTAAAATAATTATGGTATATGTGAAATTTATAGTAATCTGTATAAGAGTTTAATATTAGATATTAAATATTTTTGATTTTGGCAAGATCCCTTTTTTGCTCCATCTAAAACAACGTAAATTCTCTGTTTGTGAGTTGCATTTCATCAACAAATCTGAAAGATATTTAATATAAATATGCATTACATAAAAATTAGAACAGTTAAAATATTACTCAAATTAACAACTTAACAATTATAAAATACTTTTCAAAAACTTAATTAATTTTCAAATACAGGTATTTTGTGTAGCTTTTTAATACATCAAACAACAGAATATAAAACTAATATACATTTATGTTACAAAAACATATTAAAAAGGTAAAGCAATGAAAAAAGTAGTGAGATAAAATGTTTATAAAGATAAACCCTTATTTTTAAGGTACCAACATTTATTACAGGAAAACTTATTCTCAATGTGCAATATTTTTGATAAATAGGGAATGTATCAGCATGTCCATATTAAAACCAACTGGGGTTTATTTGTAACTGAAGTAGTTTACATGCAATGCATACTTAACCATCAGTTGTTTTTCCACTTTTACAAGGTATGCATTATTTGGCAGAGTACCGGTAGTGCTTTTAAGGATCTATTAGCCTGGCGTCAACAGCATGCATCACAGGTATCAAGGTGAATAAAATTATAGAAAAACATGAGGAAGTACCTTGTCATTTCGCTGTTAAGTTTCACTTGTCGAGGTACATATGCCCAAGTCATGTTTCTCTTCAGCGGTTCGTGTTTACTCCACCATCCACAACCCTGGGAAGTTGTCACTGGATAATTGTATAACTGCTGGGTCTCTGTAAGAGTAGAAATTGAATTATAATGTTGAAATAACTTGATTGTTGTTTAAAGACTAGGTAATTTTAAGCCGCCCTAAAGAGAGAGGAAGGAAACCGGGTACCCTACTCCTGTTTTCCAATAGATTCCTATGGTTCTTTAATGGCTCTTTAACGTGCTCAGAGGATTAACTGCAATCACAAGAGGGTATTTTCATCAGTGTTAGTTTAATTCTTCTTAGTTAAAGGCAGAGCTAAGCGGATGTTTCTCAAACCACACTTTTGTCACTTTCAAATCCGAACCAACCCTACCAAATGAAATGCAACTGGCTGATGGCTCTTAGTTACAGTTTGAGTCCATTTGGTCCAGGGATCATGGGTCTCACTGAAGAAACTTGTTGTTCCTAAAAGAAATGAACTTGGATGATCTGAAATGTGTGCGCTGCGATTGCTGAGTGGCTGCACACTTGACTCTCGATCCAGGATTCCAGGTGGGGTCATGTCCTGGATTTTTCAAATGCACTCTGTACGGTACCTTATTTGGGCAAGGTACTGTGGAAGTATGTCATTGTTCGAAATGAATCTGTCTCTTGTTCAGGGGTCAATACCTTGTGGTGTCCCTGTGCAATCATGTGGCGCCACTGTGCACGTTAAACCATTGCGCTGAACCATTGTGTTTATATCACTGATAAATACAATGGTTCAGTGTGTTCTTTAACGCGAGTAGTTTAGCGCATTCTAAATCACTGATTACCACAATAGTTCAGCGCATTCTTTAACGTGCATAGCGGTGCCACAATGTATATACCTCTAAACATGAGACAGACGTCTTTACATCACTTTTGAACATTATAAAAAACGTACGATATAAATAAATATGACATAAGTAAGAAAAACCCGAAAGTGGGTAATGCAGTTTACATATATACTGTACACTTTTATTTGCTCTACATTCTATGTTACCTTTTGGGTTACGGATATGTTTCGTTCTCATCCTTGTAAACTCTACATATGAATCTTGTGGGCCTGGGCCATATGACGATACTTGGTTGATGGGGACTATTGACTTCCTAGGTGGATTTTGTTCAACAAGTGGCGGGAATGCAATAAAACCGAGTTGAGTATTTGCTCTAACTGGATCCATTCTAGCTCTGGCAGATCCTTCTCGAATTGCATTTTGATAACCGAGTTGTGTCACCCCGAAGAAAGACATGCTGTCAGTCTAAGATCGAATAAAACTGTATAAAGTTATGATCCAGAAATGGGAAGTTGCTAAGCACGCCAAAGTTTACTTCCGGGTCAGTTATCATAAATAGAATCAACATTTTAAACGGAAAAGCTTACACAATTATTTTTTTTTAAAAAACTTTTGTAAAGCAGACACTTTTTAAAGGTGGTATTTTACTAATTTGTCTTTATTTTCAAAATGAAAATGAAACGAAATATCTGTTTAAAATTTTGAACTTTTAAAATCTTGTGGCGTCCCGTTAGTTTTTCTATTAAAAAAATATGTACATAAAATTTTGTTCAGAAGAAATGGATATCATGCCTGCATATTTGAAAATCACACAGAACTTATAATACATTTGTTATTATGCCTGTACAAATAATTAGTGTTATTATAGGAATAGTTCAAAGCAAACTGTCTTGAATAATGCTATTAAATGTCGAGTATATTGCACCTCTAATATGACAAGCACACAAAACTGATTCCTCCCCATAGATTCTCTAGAAATATGCATCCAAAATCCTACCAAATACCAACGTCTTGTTCCGATTACCGAAAGTGGTCTTTCTTTCCTCATACTATTCGAGACTGGAACAGCCTGCCTGGTGCCACTAGATATATTGAATGCTGGATCTCTTGAGTCTTTCAAGACTCAGATGTCAGATGTCCACACTCTTTATCTAAACCTCCTTAAGTGCAATATTCTTTTTTTAACTTATCACTGTATATATTTCCACCTTTTATTTCAAACTCTTTTCTTTTTCTTACGATGTAAAGCATTTCTTCACTGGCAATAACTTCAACTTGTTGAAGGTGGCCAGTTATTGGTAGAAGTAGAAGTACCCTTATGTGCATGAACAGGACAAATCCTTGAACAGGCGCATTGACATTGCATTTAAAACGAATAATCAAGTAAAGAGCCGTGATCTTCATAGACCGTTAGCTCTAGGCCATGTTGCAAGGCATGCTTATGGCATTCTTACATCTCTGGTTGAATACATTTTAATTTTATAGAAGTGTTTATAGTTCTTTTTAATAATATTATTGTTAGATATGAAAATTGACCAGTACTAATTTAACTTACTAGTATTACCTACGTCAATCCAGAGACGTAATAAACCAGAGATTTGCAACGTATCCTTTCAGAGAGTAAATACTGGAAATTTTACGTATGCACTTTCGTTGTTATTCTATAGAAATTGAAAGCCTGTGATATATACTGTAAATATTATATATTCAGTATTGCTTGAGGAGGATATGTTAAACTAGTCTAATGTATTATTAATTTACTATAATTATTATTAATTTAATTATAATTATATCATTATTAATATAGATTTCATTTCATTAAACAAACTATTTGTGTCATATAATTACAAATTTAAAGAACAAAGCGTGAGCTATAGAACACCCACTGCAGCAAACTTTTTTGGAATAGAACAAGCCCAAATTTCACTACCATACAAAAGGATTGGCAGGCGCGTACCTGCCTACAGGCGCGTACCTGCCTATACGCAGATACGCAGCTGCGTAATGAAAATCTGAGATGCATTTTTTTTTTACTGTATTTTATACATTATTTGAACATAGCTGACATATGGGGCTTGATGGCATGACACTAATTTACTCTTGTGTAGTAAAAATATCAAAATCTGTAAGAAAATCAGTGTAATTTTGGTTCATCATTTTGCTACCAAAATAAGCCGAAGCGCACAATTTGTTTGGTTTTATTGTGTGATCGAATAAGTGTAAACTAGTTTTAATATCCGGTTGAAGAGATAAAACACATCTTTTTAATTTGTATAGAGCTTTGACAGCTTTTTTTATAAAGTTCATTTTTGGCGATAGAGAATGAACATGAACAAGAAAATGTTATACCTAGCTATTTATAAAATGAGATATATCCTAAAGAATATTTCTGATACTAACGTTTCTTTTCTCGATTTACATCTCTCCATTGAAAATGGGGAAATAATTAGCAAAATCTATAACAAGAGAGATGATTTTAATTTTGATATTGTTAATTATTCCCATTTAGATGGGGACGTTCCCCGAACAACTTCTTACGTGTCTATGTGTCTCAACTTGTTCGTTTGTATAGAGCTTGTACTCGAGTTGAGGACTTCAATATTCGTAATCTGTGTATAACTAAAAAGCTACTCCGTCGGGGCTACCGTTACCATGATCTTCGTAAAACCTTTGCAAAATTGTATTATCATAACCCTGATCTTCTTTCCAAATATAAAAGTAATTTAAGAACTCTTCTGCGACAAGGACTATCACAACCTGACTTCTATGGTGTTAAAAGGTTTATCAAAAGAGGTTATGACCGTATCATTTTGCAACGCACTGTATGCTTGGTGGTGGACTCATTTACAGTTCACCACTGTGCTTTACTCTTTAACTGTGCGATGACCGGACAGGCTTTGGGACCTACGATGACATCTACCTAAAGCCCAAAAGGACGGTGACGTTTGATGTTTGTCTGCGGTCTTGTCTTGTCGTGCCCTCAATGGTTTATTCTCTTGTTGCTCTGGCTTCTGCCAAGTCACTGAGTTCCTTCTTTGTAGCTTTATAGGCTATTGTTTTTTGTATTCATATATACACGAGCACCTTTGTGTTTTACTTATATTGACTATAAACGCTGCTTTGTTGGTTAGAGATAGTGGCGGGGATTTTAACGTTGTCCCGTTTTATTGGGATGACAGTAGGCTAAGTGTGAGGTGCACCTTGCAGGCCTGCCATTTCTCAGGCTTTGCGCCAGTAATTACCGGGTTTTTAATTAGATTACCAGCTTACCGGCTTTTCTGTTAAAATTGCCGGCTTTTTCAAAAAATGAAATCATACATTTTATTAGTACCCAATTATTAACAAAATACCAACGTGTATCCAATACGCGACTGCGTGTGGTCAGCTGATGGCAACTTATTGGTGTGTACATCACAGTCCACCAAATCGCCCGCGGCGTCTTAAGTAATTCGAGTTGTGTATATGATAAACAGGAAATTGATATTTCACTTGCTTTTTATAGTGTTTTTAAAGTTGACTGTTTTTAATGTGGTAGTGTTACATTTTCGGCCACTGTGTTACATTTTCGGTCACTTGTATATTGCAGTTGAAGTGTTTATTTAAATCTCGTCATTAAAACACATAGGCATAAAAAATAATGAATAAATCCTTGTAATACTACTCTGTAAATAAAGTCATTAGGTTTGTGATTTAACACATTTAAAATGCACAAATACCAGGATTCAACAATTAAATTACATGAGACTATGAATATCCAGCATATTCATTTTTTTATATACACGTATAGAAAATAAGATAGTACATGTTAATCTTTATTATGCAAGATCAATATATGTATCTTTTAAAATCAAAATCTTTTAAATTATCGTCTTTTTACTCTGTCAAAGATTATTATTTTCTTTAGAACCTAAGGATATAAACCGAGTAACACAATTTTTATCAACTACTGAAAATAAAATCAGGTCTCAAAATCACTCCAATGCAAAATTATGAATTGAACCTAAGGATAAAAACCGAATAACACAAATTGTGTGGCCTACTGAAAATAAGATGTAATCTCAACTTCTGGGTAATGGGAATGTATCAGTAAGATACAACATAATGTAATATGTTGTATACACAGTAATTTTCTTTTTTGTCAATCGCTTTTGAAAATTGTCGATTTTGAAATTTTCGCTTCGCGCGCTCTAATTCAGCATTTCCAGGCTTTTTCTTAATTGTATTAACCTAGTATATGCATTTCTTTTTACCTGAATACAATTGTCATTACATAGACAACACAATGCACAAATCAATGGACGGGTTACATCTTAATCAAACACAACCACGTACATAGGTTTCCTAAAAAAACTTGCTCATATTATTTCGTTTTAAAATAATTGTTATTTTTTATCAAATCTCGCAGCGAACGGTAAAAACGTACTTTCCGTGATTTTAGCAGACATATTTGTTTATTCTCGTTTCTTCCACTGGAACACCGATATATAATCCGATTCCATCGTCGATTCTTCGTCGAATTTACAGGAAACTTATTCAAAAATGGCAGGCAAAGGGTCACTAGCGTTTGATGAGTATGGAAGACCGTTCATTATCATTCGAGATCAGGAGTCAAAGGGCCGTTTAACTGGCATCGAAGCGCATAAAGTAAGCATGATTTGTATGTAAATTTCTACATGAACGTACATGTAGAACATTCTAGAAGATAAGTTCACTTTGGCGAACTCTGAACAAAATGTTAAGTTATAGAAACTCCTCCAAGATTTTGTAAACGGGAATAAATTTAGTGGAAAATTGAAACAAAATAATTAACGCAAATCATTCCATAAGAAATGTCTTCAAAATCTGTCAAATTTAAAATTATGCAAGATATTGAAGTCGGTCCCACTGAAATCATGCCCAGGATGAAAATCTCTTGAGTGGTTAGCATACTTTCCCGAGGTCACCGGGTTTTTGATTCCCATCAAAATTCAGGGTATTCTCAGATGCAGGTTTTTGCGTCTTGACGCGCGTATATTTGCCAGAGTACTCGTATTTTTAAATCTCCAGTAATATATCCATAATATATACTTTTCTACGTTTTCGCTACTTCAGTTAAAATGGCTTGTAGGCGCTTGTTCTAAATAAAATAAATAGCACATAAAAGCGCATATTATGATGCACACCAGTTCGATCAATATCATTCAGCTGTCGATTGTGCTATGCGTATGAATTTTTCAAGCGTTCAGTAGAAATGTACAGAAACTACCAAGAAAAGATCATGTTTTGCTTCACTAGTTTAAAAGAACCTATCCCTCCCAACTTTTACAACATATGTACACCGTTTTGAAAACCTACGCAACAAGCTAGGCTCGCGTTAACCAATCGACATAGGCGAAAAGTTATCCCGAAAAGGCGAATGAACATCGTAAGAAATGCATAGCAAATTCGCCAGACATCTGCTGTCCGGCGAATCAAAATTTCCCACTGATTTTGCATAAAAAATCTCGGAAAATCCCGAGTTCTAATATACGACGCTTTTGACTGTTTATATGCCAATATCCCGCTGGGTGTTGTTAGCTAATTAGCGACAATCAATTTGGACCGATAACTAATTATCGCAGTGTTTATTAAAAACTGCTGTCAAATTGTTGTTCTAGTTGACAGCGAGAGACGAACAGTGGGCGGTGTCTGCCCTCGCTGTCAGTCAACTAGTTTAAGTCCCCGCGCTCCATATTATCCATATATTTAATTGCGTTGCTGAGCCAGTTAAAACGTAAAATAACGTGGTGCCCTCAAAATGGCTGATCAAAACAGAAAGTGCATGAAGTGTGACGCCGTTTGTTAAAGAATTTTTGAACTTTACGATCAGTGGTAAGTGTGGAATGCCCACTAATTAGTACACACAGCAGCGTAAACTGGAACAATGGCAAGTGGTAACGTGTTTGATGGGCTGTCTGTAAATTGTGACAATTTTATGTTTGATTGTTCAATCAACATGAAACAATAGTCGGTACAAAAGGTGCGATTACTCAAAATATTGGTACAATTTAGAATGAAGTGGCTTTTATTACTTATTCTATGCATGATAGTTGTGTATGTAGCGTTTCTGAATTTTGTCTTACAATGCAACGTGATCTTTTTAGCTTCTTTGGAACTCCTGTTAACAGGAAACCGCCAGAGACTGAGTCACAGACTCCAACATGCATTCATTCTGTCCTTTTTAAAATTTCAGTCTTGACAAATTTTAAAATTAAATAACATTAAATTAAATACAATTTTTAAAAAGTTTTGTGCAACAACTTTTAATTATAATCACTAAAGCAGAATGCAGCATGCATATGATATGGAAATATTGATACGCTATAGGTTAATGTTAAAGCATACTCTTTTAACTTACTTTTGATGTATATGCAAACGCAAGGTTTTAGCGCCTTCAATTAAAGTTCCAAAATATCTCGGCAAAAGTCTGGCTAAAGACATTCTAAGGCCTAAAAAAAAAAAGGTTTGTTTCTGGTTACCCGACCGACCGTATTCTTTTACCCCCGACCCAAATCTTTTTTTGGGGTGTGAAAAAAAAATCCGATTTTTTTCCGTCCGAAATACTACTCCAGTTGAACAAAATGTATATAAATGGCAATCAACTTATTTGTTCGCTGCAAAATGTTTTCCAGTACCTGTCTGTAAGTTTCAAGTCAATGCATCTTTAACCTGGCGCTCGAGAATGAGCTGTTTCTACTGACCAGTGCACGAAAATTCCACTCGTCCGCTCGATTCGAATCTGGACGAGTGAAAACCATGAATCAGTCGTCCGAGAGGACGAGTAACATTTCAGTAGAAAACAACAACAAAGAAAATAGTTCTTACATAGTTTATTAAGCGATTAAATGCAGTAAATAGTCGCAACTCTGTTTATTCAAGGATATTGGGAAATTGACGCATTTCCGTTTTGGGACATTCTAAAATACGGCTCCCGTTCTAATTTCACGGAGCACGAACGTTACGGTATTTGATGTTATACAAATAACACTTTCACGGGGGAATCATTAAGGACACTAGTCAGCTTTTAGGTGACTGGGTCCAGGGCCTGCAGGAAGGGGAATTTTAAAAAGTATGCTGTTTGCCTGTATTGTAGTTTAACATTTTCTATTTTTTTAGCTCGACTGGCCAGCAGAGCTTATGGGATGGTGTGTTGTCCGTCGTCCGTCCGTCGTCCTTTAACTTTTGCCTTGTGAACACTCTAGGGCCTTCATTATTAATCAAATCTTTTTGAAACTTTGCCAGTGTCTTTATATCAATGAAAGCTCGGACAAGTTCGAAAACCAGCGAGATCGGAATAATTTCACCGGAGTTATGGCCCTTGTTTTGCTGAAAAATGCCATATTAAGCCTTGTGAACACTCTAGCACCTTCATTTATTATTTGATCTTTACCAAACTTGCACATATTGTTAATATCAATGAAAGCTTGGACAAGTTCGAAAACCACCCAAATTGGATCAGTAACACCTGAGTTATGGCACTTGTTTTTTCTGAAAATTGCTATTTTCTGCCTTGTGAACGTTCTAGCACCTTCATTTATCATTTGATTGTTACCAAACTTGCACAGATTGTTAATACCAACTATAGCTTGGACAAGTTCGAAAATCAGCTGAATTGGGTCAGTAACACCGGAGTCATGGCCCTTGTTTTTTCTGGAAAATGCTATTTTCTGCCTTGTGAACACTCTAGGGCCTTCAATATTAATCGTATCTTTACTTAACTTTGCCAATGTCTTTATATCAATCAAAGCTCAAACAAGTTTGAAAATGAGCAAGATTGAAATAATTTCACTAGTTATGGCCCTTGTTTTGCTGAAAAATGCCATATTAAGCCTTGTGAACACTCTAGCACCTTCATTTCTTTTTTGATCTTTACCAAACTTGTAAAGTTTGTTAATATCAATGAAAGCTCGGACGAGTTCGAAAACCAGCTAGATCGGACCATTTACAGTGGAGTTATTGCCCTTGATTTAAAACTGCTATATTTTGCCTAGTTAAGACGATATGGGCTTCATTGTTCATCCAATCTTTACCAATCTATATCAGATTGTTAATATCAATGAAAGCTTGGACAAGTTCGAAAACCATTCATATCGGACCAGTAAAAGCGGAGTTATGGCCCTTGATTTAGTTCAAAATGTTATATTTTGCTTCGTTAAGACTATTTTTTATACAATCTTTTCCAAACGTTGTCAGATTGTTAATGTCAATAAAAGCTCGGTCAAGTTCGAAAACCAGACATATCGGACCAGTAACAGCGGAGTTATGGCCCTTCATTTTGTTAAAAATGTTATAATTTGCCTGGTCTTATGATAGGGCCTTCATTTAGCATCTGATCTTTGCTAAACTTTACCAGATTTTATGACTTTCTTCTTTTTATATTATTATTTGAATTTTTGTTTTTGATTTTTTTTTACATTTTTTTTTTTACATTTTTTTTAAAAAAAAAAAAAAAAAAATTTACATTTTTTTTTAAGCTCTATGTTGGACCAGTCGGACCAGTAACAGGGGAGTTATGGCTCTTGATTTAGTTAAAAATGCTATATTTTGCCTCATTAATACGGTAGGGCCTTCATTTTTCATCTGATCTTTACCAAACTTTACCAGATTCTTTAGTTATGGCCCTTGATTTAGTTGAAAAGCTGTATTTTGTCCAAAACTTTCCAAAAAACATAAATGGCAGTCTCTTGCTTCATTGATGTTATAAGAGCCATGTTAGCCAGTAGAGCGTCCACAGGCCCTCTTGGGCCTCTTGTTTTATTTTTTTTTCACAGGAAAAGAGGGAAATATATACCATGCCAGAGTAACTGTAATGGCCATGATCAGACTGTAGTGAACTATAGAATATAAATATGTATATAATCATCTATAATACTGGTCAAAGTTTCATAATTTTCATTGATTTATATAAAGAAAAAAACAACACATGATGTTTCCCTTTGTTTTATTTATATGTAATAGTGTTAAATGATGGTATCTGACTACTTTGACTTATGCACTTTTACAATCAGAGCAGGACGAGTAAACATTCTATAAGGACGAGTTACATGTCAATGGCACTTGTCCTACAGGACGAGTATACAGTAAAATATATTTTAAACTAAATATCTTCGAACTTTTGATACAATGAAGAGAATTTGACAGCGATTTTCATGTTGAAAATACAGCTAACACACCGTTGTTATTGTCAACGCAGAGAATGGCCACCAGCTCATAACACATAAATGAAGATATTTATGCAAGAACAAATTGTTTAATACTTGTATGATCTGAAAATAGAAGTAAGTTTGGTAGAACGTACATAGACACACTATATACACTCCAAATTATGGACAGTAGACAAGAGTAGTGCAAAAAAAAAAAAAAAAAAAAATCCCTACCTACCGACCCATGTTTTTTTAAGGATGTAACCAGAAACAAACCTTTTTTTTTTTAGGCCTAATCTAAAGATTTTTTTTGGGCGTTAGCCAGATTTGGCCAAAGAGATTAAAATCCTAGCGCTAGCCTAGACACCTCGTATATATGTCCAATTAAGAGTTAACAACTCATAATTTATTTTACACATTTTATCCCGGTATTTTAAAAATCCATGAATGAACCTATACTTTTAATCGGCACATGCACATTATCATATTTTTGCCGTTATTTGGCGGTTTAGTTAAATTTGTCCCCTTATTCACTGCAAATATAACTTAAACACATCAACTAAACACCAGCTTTATTGTGATAAAAACGGCATATTGGAGCATGCAGCATTCGAGGGATTGACAGGGTGTAACTGGTTTTCCCATTTTTCAAAATGTGGAAATTATTCGAAAACCTCTGCCACCAAAATAACAAAATACAAAGCTTTGAACCCAATACGTCTATGATGAAAGTAAGGAAGACAATACATGCTAAGATATCTGGAAGCAAAAATTCAATGGGTTAACCATGGCTAGGCTAGCACTAGGATTTTAAAGCCTTTAGCCAAATCTGGCTAAAGCCCTTAAAATTCCTTTAGCCAGATTAGAATGTCTTTAGCCAGACTTTTTCCGAGATATTTTTGAACGAATTGGAGGCGCTAAAACTTCCCGTTTGCGTACACATCAATAGTAAGTTAAAAAAGTATGCTTTATAAACCTACATGTATAGGGTATCAATATGTCCACATCATATGCATTCTGCTTTAGTACTTACAATTACTTATAATTACAAGTGGAGCTGTACAATATTCAAAAAGCTATTTTAATTTTAAAAATTGTCAACTGAAATTTAAAAAGGACAATGAATGCATGCATATAATAAGAAAATATAAAACTACAGACTCTTGGCACCATTGATTAGACCATTTAGTATTTTCATTAAATGTAATCATAGAAATAAAATAAATATATTTAAAAATGTAAGGCTAAGCTCAGTAAGCTGAGGCATATAAAACAAGTTCAACTAACAGGAGTTCCAAAGGAGCTAGAAAGATCGCGCTGCATTGTGAGACAAAATTCAGAAATGCTACATACACCACGAATATCATGCACAGAGTAAGTAATAAAAGCCACTTCATTCTAAAATTGTACCAATATTTTGAGTAAGCACACCTTTTGTATTTTTTCATGTTGATTGTTCAACCATAAATTATCCCGATTCAGAGACAGCCGATCAAACATCGGTTCACACTTGCCATTGTTCCAGTTTACGCTTCCGTGTGTACAACTAATTAGTCTTATCAGTGATCGTAAAGTTCAAAAACACCGACGGCATCTCCAGCTTATTAATTCGTAAGCAAACTTTGCCAAACTTTGTGTTTTAAAAAGCCATTTTGGCCGCTAGAGGGCGCCACGTTATTTTTTATGTTTTACCCGGCTCGATAACGCAGTTAAATATGTGAATAATATTGAGCGCGGGGTCACAAACCAGTTGATTGACAGCAAGAGGCGGAACAGTGGGCGGAGTCTATCGCACACTGACAATTTGACAGCGGTCTTCAATAAACACTGCGATAATTAGTTTATCAGTCCAAATTGATTGTCGCTAATTAGCTAACAACACCCAGCGGAGCGGGGTAGTGGCTTATAAACAGTGAAAGACTTTGTGTATTAGAAATCGTCGGAAATTTGGATTCGCCAGACCGCCGATGTCTGGCGAATTTGATATGTATTTCTTACGATTTTCATTCGCCAGTTCAGGTTTCTTTTCGCCTATGGCGATTTGGCGAATGGTTAACGCGAGCCTAGCATGGCAATCAATCTCTACCCAGTCATTTGATTCTGTCAACGTCAAAGGAAGTGGGGCGACCGGTTAGGTCACGTGATTATTCAAAAAAGTTACGACGATGTTTTAATATAATAAATCCTTTTGTGTGATCCGTGAAGATAAAATTTTGACCTATATTCAATATTTTCAAATTGTTTTTCTAGGAGTTGAAATTCTTAGTAATTTTCTGCTATCAAGCTTCGGTTTGAATGTTTATATATGCATATCGATTGAGGAGACCTAAGTATGTATTATTTTGGTAGTAAAATAGTCCCAATTAAAACTAAATTGTTTTTCATGCATTATTTCAAATCTTGCAACATCTAATTTGCAGATATTCTGAAAACTTTATTTACACAAAAATTAAGTTTCAGGCAAAAATATTCCAATTTAACAGTTTTACCAAAATCGAGTAATTTAGTAGTTGGCAGAGATATGAGTGCCAGGAACTATAACTCTGCGTGGAGATTGAATGACAATGGCTTATTTGAAACTACAGAGCTCTGAGTGATATCTTGCATTATAATGATGACGAGTTATACTCCAATAGGGATAGTGGAAACTAAATTTGAATGTCATGGGATGGGTGTGCGAAGGAGGTACCCTTCAGGTGACCAGTATTTTTACGGATAGTGATTTATCAATTTGAAGTATATTTCAACTGTAAATGGAAGGATTTTTAAGAAGTATAACCTACGATTTTTAAGAAATATAGCCTACAAGGAGCTATTTATACAGGTATAATGCATGTTGGAGATTTATTCATGTTTTTAAGGGATAGGGCAGAGAGATCAAATGATAGAGGGTTAATTAAGGAGTAGGGGGACATTAGAATTTAGAATTAAGGAATAGGGGGAATATGCTCTTAAATGGCCTGTGGAAGACGCTGTCCAAATTTGTTTTTTTTTAAACATGGGACCCCCAAATCAGGGTTGGGACCCTTAAATATGTTAAGCTCTTCTGGCCGTCGTTCGTCCGTTAACTTTGTTTTGTTTACGCGATAGGGACTTCATTAGTATTCAGAAACTTTACCAGTGTCTGTATCAATGAAAGCTCGGATGAGTTTGAAAACCAGCCTGATCGGATTAGTAACACCAGAGTTATGGCCCTTGTTTTGCTGAAAAATGTCATATGAAGCCTTGTTTACACTCTAGCACCTTCATTTTTTAATTGATCTTTACGAAACTTTGCTAGTATATTTATACCAATGAAAGCTCAGATGAGTTCGAAAACCAGCCAGTTCAGATTAGTAAACAGTTATAGCACTTGTTTTTCTGAAAAATGCCATATTAAACCTTGTTTACACTAGCTTCATCTTTACCAGTGTATTTATATCAATGGAAGCTCGGATGAGTTCGAAAACCAACCAGTTCGGATTAGTAAGCCTTGTTTACACTCTAGCACCTTCATTTTGTATTTTTTGATCTTTACGAAACTTTGCCAGTGTATTCAGGGCTCGAAATTAGCACTAGTCCTGTAGCCCGAGGCTAGCAAAAATGCTGCCGGGCTAGCAAAGTCTGTGTCTGGGTAGTCCCGATGGGCTAGTAACAAAAATTATTCAAATAAGAAATAAATTATAAATCGATAGATTATGTAGTGCCAGCACTGTCTAACCTAACAGGTCTTTTAAAACCTGATATTTCCGAAGTTTCAATAAATGTAATTGAATTGAATTGGTGTTTTAAGGCGCACCAACACATGAAAAGGTTATATGGCGCCTAAAAGGCATGAACATGCCAGGCTCATCTTCCATGTACATCGAGATAAAATATGGAAAATGGGCCTAGAACCTTCTCACCCTGAACTGCAGAGTTGCTGCAAATTCTATCGTAGAAACTCCATTTACGCTGGAGCCACGTTATTGTTTTTCTGCCACTGCTCTTTTGATGCGAGCGAGATAGCACCTGAAACAATGCAGGGATCATGATGAAGACCTTTAATGAACATGAACAAAAAATGATAAAATGAACATGAATTTGGGGAGATTCTACCCCTCTGCCTACCCCTCCAAAGGGATCTGCAGTGGCCGTATTCTTTGCCCCGTGACCAAACGGGGGCCCCGGCAACCACACGGGGCTTCAATAAATGTAAAACTCGTATAAAGAAACTGAAACTTGAATTAAAATACAGGTTTTTTTTGTCTGTTTTTATAGCCGAAATTTGGTCATATTCCCAATGCCAAAACATCTTTTTTTCCCAATTAAGAGGAAAAAATTCCCAATTTTTTTTTTTTTTTTTTTAAGTGTGCCAATCCAATGATTGGGGTTCAAAAGCTTAAATAAATGCTTCTGTTTATCTTGGTATACAAAAAACAGTATTAAAAGATATAATTATAAAAGGAATGCTTTACTTTATATTTTTCCGAATTTTATTAAAAATCGCACTAAAATTCCCAATTTCATGAAAAATCGCGCTAAAATTCCCAATACCAGGGGTACGGGTCATGTTCCTAATATCATGAAAAAAAGCCCTGAAATAGTATTTTCTGTTGAATATTATATTGGGCTAGTAAATTTTGAGCAGGTCTAGTGATTTTACCGGTCTAGTAAACTAAAAATGTTAATTTCTAGCCCTGGTATTCATATCTGTGAAACTTGGGATGAGTTCGAAAACCAGCCAAATCAGACTAGTAACACCGATGTTATTGCCCTTGAATTAACAAAAAATGTTATATTTTGTCTTGTCAAGACTCTAGTGCCTCCATTTTTCATCCGATCTTTTCCAAACTTTAGCAGAATTTTAATATCGATGAAAGCTTGGACGAGTTCGAAAACCAGCCAGATTTGACCAATAACACCAGAGTTATTGCCTTTGAATTAACGAAAATTGCTATATTTTGTCTTTGTCAACATTCTAGCGCCTCCATTTTGCATTCTGCCTTTACCAAACTTTGTCAGATTGTTGATATTGATGAACGCTTGGTCAAGTTCGAAAACCAAGCCAGATCGGACCAGTAACACGACGTTGTGGCCCTTGAATTTATGATGACAGCCCTTGATATGTTGATATGAGCCATTTTAGACAGTAGAGCGTCCACAGGCCCTCTTAAATCTCTTGTTTTCTAGAAGTCCTGAACCCTCAACTGAAATCTTTTATGGAAAACAACTATAGAGAATTATTCACATTGCCCTTCTTTGTCAAATTGATTGTTGTATTGCAATTAGGTAATGAAAATCCTTTACTCTGCTCTTTTTTAGTCTGTGATTGTTTTGCTTTTTTCAACAGATTCTTTTTATTATTAGCATTATAGTAAAAGGTGTGTGCATTTAAATAAATAAATGAATACTAGAAATAACATAACAATGCATTGATTGACTGTGAACTTTCTATATTTCAAGTCTCACATCATGGCAGCAAAGATAGTAGCAGGTGTCCTGAAATCTTCCTTGGGGCCAAAGGGTCTGGATAAGATGCTAGTGTCACCTGATGGAGACATCACAATAACAAATGATGGAGCCACGATTCTCAAGCAGATGGATGTGGAGCATCAAATTGCCAAATTGATGGTTCAACTCTCACAGTCCCAGGATGACGAAATCGGTGATGGAACCACAGGTGTTGTAGGTAAGCATAAACATAGACCAATGCTGTTTGTATGAAAGAACATTGGAAGACACTTGCTTTCTTTGGAAAGAACATTGGAAGACACTTGCTGTCTTTGTTGTGATGTACATAAAAGCTGGAAAGAGTAAATCTTGTTTTATCATTTTCTACCAAATATCAGTTGTTGAGGATACACTCTTGTCTCGTCGTGCCAATGATTTAAGGTTTTCACTTGGTTATGCTTTTATTGAATGAAATTTTATGGCACAGTTCAACATATGGACAGGTCACATTGCTTGAAAGACAATAAACGGGTTTTAATAATCTTTTTAAAGTAGATCAGTATAAATATGTCGTAAATAACTTTACATCACACAGTGTTGGCTGGGGCGTTATTGGAGGAAGCTGAGCAGCTTCTAGATAGAGGAATACATCCAATCCGCATCACCGATGGTTATGAAATGGCTGCAAAGATCGCTGTGGAACACCTCGACTCTATAGCTGAAAAATATGTTATTGACCCCAAGAATGTTGATCCCCTTATCAAGCTGGCAATGACAACACTTGGTTCGAAAATGTAAGTGCAATCGTACACTCAAAGGTTGAACATTAGCCCGTCACTATTATTTTGAGGGATACACTGAAATGGTGAGATAAATAGGAAATGAAGAACTAGACCAGGCCCACGGCTTACTGTTACATGGAATTCCTCGTCTGCCTGATAAGTGGCAAATTATTACATACAGAATTTCCGTGAAAACAAACTGCTTGCTTGCACACAAAGCAGACTGATTTATTCATCTGCAGCTTGTGAATAAGTATTAAATGTATTCAGAATTACTGTCAACCCTGGCTTGTGCGTAACATAGACATCCTCTACTGTGTTGTTTGTTGTTCTAGCATTAACCGATGTCACCATCACATGGCCAACATTGCTGTAGAAGCCATCATGGCTGTGGCCGACTTTGACAGACGAGATGTAGACTTTGAACTTATCAAGGTGGAGGGGAAGGTCGGCGGTAAACTGGAGGACACCATGTTGGTGAAGGGTGTCATTGTAGACAAGGACTTCAGTCATCCACAGATGCCCAAGGTAAGAACAGTGCAGCAGAGTGAGAGATATTACATCACTATTTAGTAAATTTCAAAGAAATTGAACATGCTGAACTGCCAAATTTTGCAACAAAAATGTGTTGTGCTTTTTATGTAACGAATATGAGCCTTATTAGAACACTGTCATTTACAAGCAATACGGTCATCAGGGCTATTCCATTTAATACATGGGACTCCAGGAAGGCCCTTGAAATTGAACACCCATCCATAGATGCAAAATTAAAAGAACCAAAGAACCAAATTTTAGAAAACGAGGTTATCTCATAGATGTTTATTAAATTGCCTTCCTGGGGTCCCGGGTATGTTTTAATGGAATAGCTCTCATGACCAATGAGACTTTTTATACCATTTCCCAGATATGCAACATGCCTTTCAATCTCATGGATTTTGAGGGGAAAATGCCGGACTTCCATCAAATTAAATAAAATGCAAAAAGGTAGTCACTAAGGTTATATTGATGGGCTTAGTCTTAATTCGAAAGATCGGTGATAGAAAAACGTTTTCTTCAAAACAAATTTTGTTAACAAGTGGTTAATTTGGGTAAACTTTGCAATTAGCTCGTTTCATAGGTACTGCATGTCCTAAAGATTTCAAACACCATACCCAGATAAATCATTTGACAATTATTGTGTTGTAAATACGGTATATATTCTTCTTTGTTTTTCAGTCCATCAAGGATGCCAAGATGGCAATATTAACATGTGCATTTGAACCTCCCAAGCCTAAAACCAAACACAGCCTGGAAGTGAAGTCTGTGGAAGATTACAGAAAGTTACGCGAGTATGAGCTCTCCAAATTCGAGCAAATGGTTAAACAGGTAGGTTAAAAAAAATCATCCTGCGTCTTCCTATTAAACTGACAAGATTGTTTAAAACGTATAATTGAATTTTATAATTTCTTGTATAGGAAGTATATAAAGAGGTACTAGCTGGAGGAGTGTTGCTGATCTGAAATTTTTTGTTTACGGCTGTGATTGGAAATAAAAGTTGTTAGAGTCGAGTGAATAAACTTCTATATCAAATTGATTTTTATGCCACTAAAGGGCGGCATATAGTAGTCGCATCGTCCGTCTGTCAGTCCGTTCGTCCGTCCCATCATGTCCGATCATTCATGGATAGATTTTTAAATAACTTGGCACAAGTGCTCACCACAACAAGACGATGTTTCGAGCTCAAAATCCAGGTCCGTGGCTTCAAAGTCAAGGTCACACTTAGAGGTCGGTCAAAAAGAAGTTTGTTCGTCCATATAGTGTCCAGTCAATAACTCTGACATTCATGGACGAATTTTCAAATAACTTTGCACAAGTACTCACCACAACAAGACGACGTGTCGCGCATAAAATCAAGATCCGTGGCTCCAAGGTCAAAGGTCATTTGTCACTTACACTGACATTTATTATTTGTTAGGATGCAATACTCTGCATGGAGAATTCTTGTGTGTCATTGTTGTCACATGGGTCAGACACCATGCCTCAGAACCATGGTCAGGTGGTCAGTCATCAGCCTGTCGCTGATTTGAGGGGCACATTCTGTTTCAAATTAGACATCAATTTGTCATTGTCACGTGGGTCAGACACCATGCTATATAGATGTATTTCTCAGAACCGTGGTCAGTCGTCAGCCTGTCACACTGATTTGAGGGGTCCATTCTGTTCCATAATTAGACGCATTAATTTCTTGTTATTGTTTTTGCACGGAGAATTTTTCTGTGTCACTGGTGTCACATGGGTCAGATACCATGCTATATAGGTCATCCCTCAGAACCATGGTCAGGTGGTAAGTCATCAGTCTGTATCAATGATTACTGACTGACACCCCAGGTGTTTAAATTATGTTGACTTGTAGTCGGACCTAATGTGTTGCTGTGCTGTGCGTGCATACAGTGATTCTGCCTAGGGTGTCATTTGGAAACTGAACCGTGAAGCCTCATTTCATGGCTATTGTCAATCAAATATGGTATGTTTGTTGTTTGCAGGTGAAAGACACTGGAGCCAACCTTGTAATCTGTCAGTGGGGCTTTGATGATGAGGCCAACCATTTGTTATTACAAAATCAGTTACCAGCAGTCCGATGGGTTGGAGGACCAGAAATAGAGGTAAAATTTGCAGGTGCAGAAAATAATGATGCATACGACAGTATTCATAGTTCTCCCTGTTACCAGACTCATCTCTTCTTAAAACAAGCAATTCAAAAAAATAATGTAATACCAGCATTTTATGCTTCTGTGTTATGGTAAAGAATGGTGTGTGAGATTGGTGCAGTCAGTTACATGCTTTTATAATAACTCACTCGACGTAGATTGCAGATAATTAGTTATATTATAAATCCTTTGTCAATGCTTCATTGACCCATGCATGCTGCATGCTGCATGCTTGTATATGTATACTGAACAATTGGCGTATATTTGACAGAATTTATTCCAGGAGCAAATGACAATACTAAGTATAAGTTTGATAAAGGCGTCTTTTTAGTCTCCTAAACAATTTTAACTACCCACAAAACTGGATTGTGTGATTCATTGCGGATAAACATATCTAGATATTTTCTTGTTTATTTACAGTTAATTGCCATAGCTACTGGTGGTAGAATTGTGCCCAGATTTGAAGAGCTGACAGCCGAGAAGTTGGGCAAGGCTGGTATTGTTAAGGAGCTGTCATTTGGAACAACAAAAGACAAAATGTTGGTTATTGAAGATTGCCACAATTCAAGGGCTGTAACCATATTTATTAGAGGTGGTAACAAGATGGTATGTGAAGCTATTCAAATTGTGGTGTTCTTGGAACAGTTTTGGAACAATAATGCATGTCCGCACGTCTGTAAAGCTGAGGCTAACTCTATTTCTTTGTTTTTAGCTCTACTGATCAAAGATCAGCAGAGTTTATGCCGTCGTCCGTCCGTAAATCTTTTTTTGTGGCGACTACTCCTCTGAAACTACTTGACAGATTTTCATGAAACTTCACAGGAATGTTGCTCTTGATGTCTAGTTGATTCTAGCAAAAATTCAGGTCGGCCGGAAATTCGAAATGGCTGCCACGGCTAAAAATGTTATTGATTCGGAACCTTTACCAAAATGACTGGCACGACATGTAGTTGGTCCTAACCAAAGTTAATTTTGATTGGATGTCAAACATGGCTGCCAGCAGCCATCTTTGTTTACATAGAGTTACATAGTAAAAGCATGTAGCGACAACTATGAAACTACTTGACGGATTTTCATGAAACTTCACAGGAATGTTGCTTTTGATATCTAGTTGATCCTGGCAATATTTCAGGGCGGCTGGAATTGTTGATTGTTTAATATATTACAGTATTATGGCCGTTTGTTAGACAGAGAATTTAAGCGGAGGTATTCATCACCTTCAGTGATAGTTCCTAGTTTATATGGGTGTTGTGTTTGCATTTTAATAATTGAAAAACTTTCACAGCCCTTTCCACTTTCTCTTTTCTAGAGTGAAACTAAAAATTTATATATACTCAGACGTATAATTAATTGTACACTATTGTAGATAGTAGAGGAGGCGAAGCGAAGTATCCATGATGCCCTGTGTGTGATACGTAATATTGTCAAGGATGAACGAGTTGTCTATGGAGGCGGGGCTCCAGAGATCTCCTGCTCACTCGCTGTAGGAAAGGCAGCTGATAAGGTGTGTTGCACTCTTTATCATTTACCTGTTGGATTTTTTACCCTTTTATATACGAAAATGTGGTTTAACGATAAAATTGTAATGTCGTAGCAAATGCACTAATACTTGTAAATGATGTAATTTTGCAAATTATTTATTTATTAATAAAATTATAATTATTATTTCCCAAATTGGGTAGTGGTGGCAGACATGTTGGAATGATGATTATGGCAGACAAATTAAAATTGATTCACTATCTTCGAATTCATTTTAAAGGGCTCTGAAAAACTTGAAAGCTGAAAGAATTATCAAAATACCATGAAAAATAAAGGAGATGTGACCTATTGAAAATGTTCAAAGAAACATCAATGGAGACGGCAATCTTGGAATGATGTTGTCATCGAGTCATTTTACCATATATTGCATATTGACAAAATATCTTTAAAATCAAAGAAAATCACTGCAAATACTAAGATTAAAAATAAATATACAAATGTAAAATGTATATATTATACGCTTCCAGTGATTTTCTTCGCTTTAAAATACATTTTGTCAATCTGCCATATATGGTATATGACGTCATCGTTCCAAGATGGCTGCCTCCCTTCATGTTTCTTTGCAAATGTTCAATCTCCTTTATTTTTCATGGTATTTTGGTATTTTGATAATTCTTCCAGCTTTCATCAAATTTTTCAGAAGCCTTTTAAATAAATCTTGTTTGAAAATAGTGCATCAACCCCTTTAATATAAAGGTGGATATTTTCTTATCTCAGGTACTGTATGAAGCTTGCCAGTTTCATTTCATGGTCATCCCTCGCTATGGATGCTTGACCAAATATAATTATATATGGCAACTAAATTTTGGAATAGGACGTTGACCCTATCTTTACATTCAATTGTTTTATTACTCTGCACGGAGAATTCTTGTGTGTCATTGTTGTCACATGGGTCAGACACCATGCTATATAGATCCATTCCTCAGAACCATGGTCAGGTGGTCAGTCATCAGCCTGTCACACTGATTTGAGGGGTACATTCTATTTCAAAATTAGATCATTACATTTCTCATTATTGTTTCCTGCAAGGAGAATTTCTGTGTGTCATATTGTCACATCGGTCAGACACCATGCTATATAGATCCATCCCTCAGAACCATGGTCAGGTGGTCAATCATCAGCCTGTCACACTGATTTGAGGGTTACATTCTGTTCCAAAATTAGACATCAATTTGTCATTATTGTTTTCTGCATGGTTTGAATTGGATTTTATAGTCGCACCAAGGCTAAGGTCATATGGCGACTTTCCACCTTCCATTGGTGGAGGAAGACCCCAGGTGCCCCTCCGAGCAATTTTCTTACACGGGCGGGCACCTGGGTAGAACCACCGACGTTCAGCAAGCCAGCTGGATAGCTTCCTCACATAAAGATTCCTAGGCCCCTGAGGGATCAAACCTACAGCGGTGAGGGGCAAGTGATTTCAAGTCAGAGACGTTAACCACTCGGCCACGGACGCCCGTTTTCTGCATGGAGAATTTCTGTGTGTCATGTTTGTCACATAGGTCAGACACCATTCTATATAGATCCATCCCTCAGAACCATGGTCAGGTGGTCGGTCATCGACCTGCATGGTCAGGCGGTCAGTCATCGAACTGTCATTCCTCAGAACTGTGGTCAGTCATCAGCCTGTCATCCCTCAGAACCATGGTCAGGTGGTCAGTCATCAGCCTGTCACACCTGATTCATTCCTCAAAACCACGGTCAGGTGGTCAGTCATCAGCCTGTCACACTGATTCATCCCTCAGAACCATGGTCAGGTGGTCAGTCATCAGCCTGTCACACCTGATTCATCCCTCAGAACCATGGTCAGGTGGTCAGTCATCAGCCTGTCACACGTGATTCATTCCTCAGAACCATGGTCAGGTGGTCAGTCATCAGCCTGTCACACCTGATTCATCCCTCAGAACCATGGTCAGGTGGTCAGTCATCAGCCTGTCACACCTGATTCATCCCTAAGAACCATGGTCAGGTGGTCAGTCATCAGCCTGTCACACGTGATTCATTCCTCAGAACCATGGTCAGGTGGTCAGTCATCAGCCTGTCACACTGATTTATTCCTCAGAACCATGGTCAGGTGGTCAGTCATCAACCTGTCACACGTGATTCATTCCTCAGAACCATGGTCAGGTGGTCAGTCATCAGCCTGTCACACTGATTTATTCCTCAGAACCATGGTCAGGTGGTCAGTCATCAGCCTGTCACACGTGATTCATTCCTCAGAACCATGGTCAGGTGGTCAGTCATCAGCCTGTCACACTGATTTATTCCTCAGAACCATGGTCAGGTGGTCAGTCATCAGCCTGTCACACTGATTTATTCCTCAGAACCATGGTCAGGCAGTCATTCATCAACCTGTCACAATGATTTATTCCTCAGAACCATGGTCAGGCGGCCAGTTGTCAGCCGGTCACAATGATTTGAGGGGTACAGTTGCCAACTAATAATTTTCTCAAAAGTCGACATTTGCCGGACACACTGGAATATCAAACCATATACCGTGCATCAATGACCACATGTGTTTTAAGTCGAAACAAACAAAAGTTAGATAATATAATAATACTCTGACAGACATGGGCGTGGCTTTATCTAAAAATAGGTCAGTTATTATGCTGATGTGTTAATGGATGTCATAACAGTATAGTAGTAATAAGTTGATGGCATAGTAAAATAAAGACCAATGGCACCTTTTTTACTCATTGCTACAAAACATTTGAGAAGAGGAATTTAAAATACCATTTCTGTTTATGTATTTTGTTCCATTAATATTAAGTGTGTAATTCTCTTATTTTATATTTCTCAAAAGACGGTATTTGATTTTATATTTAAATGGCCAAATTAAGACTAGGCTAGGCCATGTGCATAAATATTTCGATTGTGTTCCAATATTCATAAAATGTATGTGATAATTTGCAGATTTCCACATTAGAACAGTATGCAATGAGAGCATTCTCAGAGGCGTTAGAAAGTATTCCTCTAGCCTTGGCCGAGAACAGTGGCTTGTCACCTATACACACACTAGCAGATGTGAAATCCAGACAAACGAAAGAAAATAATCCCAAATTAGGAATCGATTGTCTCCACAAGGGAACAAATGGTGAGAATAATGATAGAATAAAGCCTATAAACAACATGGCTTTGTTCGTTGTGATTTTGATTTCAAAACGCATTAGGTGTTCTAGTACACAGCAATGTTTACATTTATATATTTGGTTTGGATGCAATACTCTGCACGGAGAATTCCTGTGTGTCATTGTTGTCACATGGGTCAGACACCATGCTATATAGATCATCCCTCAGAACCATGGTCAGGTGGTCAGTCATCAGCCTGTCACACTGATTTGAGGGGTATACTTACCAATTAACGCCATCTTGCTCACTGTAAACATTCACATCACTGTTGTATTCATTTCCAGTTGATTTTGATAGATTCCTAGATTAACGTGGAAGTTTTTGTTTTGTTTTGACATTTACATACTCTTTTTACACAGCATTGCTTCGTTTACTGTAGTCTTCAATATTGGTATACCTTTAGTGACTACTTTATAACATTCCTGCACACCCTAGTCAAAGCACAGCTTTATTGTGATCTTCATACATGTGTAATCTTCCTGCACACCTGTGTCACACTGGAGTCTGAGGGCCTGGTTGATGTTCAGATACTGGGGTCCAGATGGGGACAGTGTTGATTGTGCAAGGGAAGTAGAGGAACCTGTATCATGTGGGGTATAGACTCTGGTTGGACCGCTTTCTTAATGTCCGGTGACCAAGTCTGCTTACTGATACTACATTCAGAACAACCGCAACGTTAGTGTACATATGTAGGTAATAATAATATTTGGCTTGAGAGCAATACTCTGCACGGAGAATTCCTGTGTGTCATTGTTGTCACATGGGTCAGACACCATGCGTTATAGCTCCATCCCTCAGAACCATGGTCAGGTGGTCAGTCATCAGCCTGTCACACTGATTTGAGGGGTACACTTAACAATTTTTTCCTGTTCTTCAATGTGATTGTGTCCTTAGATGAATACTTGTATATATGAATTCCTTGTAGTAATGGCATTTACATATCTTCCTAGCTCTACTGATCAAAAGATCAGCAGAGCTTATGCCATGGTGTGGTGTCCGTCCGTAAAACTATTTTGTAGCTTCTCTGGAACTACTGGATGGATTTTCATGAAACTTTACAGGAATGTTGCCCATGATGTCTAGTTGATCCTAGCAAAAATTCACGTTGATGTGAAATCCAAGATGGCCACCAAAGCTAAAAATAGATTTTTTACAAACAAGTTTGTAGCGACTACTTCTTGAAAACTAAGTGATATTGATATGGGAGTTTTTATAAAATGATCAGCATGACATGATGTTGATCCTTGTCGAAAATTATTTTGATTCGACATTAAACATGTTTACAGAGTTATATATGGGTCAGACACCATGCGATATAATAAAAACTGTAGCAACTACTCCTCTAAAACTACTTGACGGATTTTCATGAACCTTCACAGGAATGTTGCTCTTGATGTCTAGTTAATCCTAGCAATATTTCAGGCCGGCCAGAAATGCAAGATGGCCGTCGAGGCTAAAAAATAGTTTTTAAAAAAACAACGAATTGTAGCGACTGCTTCCTGAAAACTATAAGTGATATTGATATGGGACTTCTTCTAAAATGATCAGCATGACATGATGTTGGTCATTGTCGAAATCATGTTTATTCAACGTTAAACATGGCAGCTAGTGGCCATCTTTGTTTACATGAGAGTTATATAGTAAAAGCGTGTAGCGACTACTCCTCTGAAACTACTTGACGGATTTTCATGAAATTTCACAGAAATATTGCTCTTGATGTCTAGTTGATCCTAGCAATATTTCAGGCCGGCCAGAAATTCAAGATGGCCTCGACAGCTAAAAATAGATTCTTAAAAAACAAATTTGTAGTGACTACCTCTTGAAAACTAGAAGTGATATTGATATGGTCCTTTTTCTAAAATGATCAGCATGACATGATGGTCCTTATTGAAAATTATTTTGATTCAACATTAAACATGGCTGCCATTGTCCATCTTTGTTTACATAGAGTTATATAGTAAAAACCTGTAGCGCCTACTCCTCTAAAACTACTTAGATTTTCATGAAACTTCACAGGAATGCTGATCTTGCTAACAAAACCTATCAGTAGAGCTTCATGGTCATTGACCTCTTGTTTTTACATGGCACAGCTTCTGGCTATACCATTAAACATACATGGGACCCCAAGAAGTTACTTTTGAAATTGTACACCTGCCCATAGATGCAAATTGAAAGATCCAACTTCCTTAAAATAGATGTTTATTAAATTGCCTTCCTAGAGTCCCAGTTATGTTTTAATGGAAAGGCCCTTCGTTTATTGTGATCTTCATGCATTTTTAATCTTCCTGCACACCTGTGTCACACTGGAGTCTGAGGGCCTGGTTGATGTTCAGATACTGGGGTCCAGATGGGGACAGTGTTGATTGTGCAAGGGAAGTAGAGGAACCTGTATCATGTGGGGTATAGACTCTGGTTGGACCGCTTTCTTAATGTCCGGTGACCAAGTCTGCTTACTGCTACTACATTCAGAACAACCGCAACGTTAGTGTACATATGTAGGTAATAATAATATTTGGCTTGAGAGCAGTACTCTGCACGGAGAATTCCTGTGTGTCATTGTTGTCACATGGGTCAGACACCATGCTATATAGCTCCATCCCTCAGAACCATGGTCAGGTGGTCAGTCATCAGCCTGTCACACTGATTTGAGGGGTACATTCTGTTTTGTAATTAGATTACCTAATTAATATTATTGTTTTATGCACAGAGAATTCTTGTCACATGGGTCAGACACCATGCTATATAGATCTATTCCTCGGAAGTATGGTCAGGTGGTCACTCGTTAGCCTGTCACACTGATTTGAGGGGTACACGTGTCAATTAATGCCATCTTACTCTCTGTAACCTATAGTCGTGAAACTTTATACAGTTCTTCCTTATCAATTATCCAATGCAGAGTTAGCCTCTTTTCATACAACTTAAAAAAATCTTGCTCCATAATTCATGAAGGATTGCATCCGGTCTTCTACCTTTATACTTAGTCCTTGTTGAAATAAGCACATGGCAGGCAACACAAGTGTTCCTTGGAACACCCTGCTAGTTCACACTACACAACTTTGTTATTGTTATCTTCAGTATTAGTATACACACTAAGCAGTGACTGCTATAATCATCCGGTGCATCTCAGTCCCACTATGTCTTATACAGCAAGCTTCGTTTATTGTGATCTTCATGCATTTTTAATCTTTCTGCACACCTGTGTCACACTGGAGTCTGAGGGCCTGGTTGATGTTCAGATACTGGGGTCCAGATGGGGACAGTGTTGATTGTGCAAGGGAAGTAGAGGAACCTGTATCATGTGGGGTATAGGCTCTGGTTGGACCGCTTTCTTAATGTCCAGTGACCAGGTCTGCTTACTGATACTACATCAAGAACAATAGCAATGTTTACATAAAGGTAATATACATGCCATACTCTGCATGGAGAATTCCTGTGCGTCATTCATTGTCACATGGGTCAGACACCATGCTATATTATAGATTCATCCCTCAGAACCATGGTCAGGTGGTCAGTCATCAGCCTGTCACACTGATTTGAGGGATACACTTGTCGGTGCAATCTTGTTCAGTGTAAGTCGAGGTTGGACCCGGAATGTAATTCCTGTTGGCGCCATATAACTTCCTGTTTGTGTGCCCTAGAACCCAATTCAATTCCTCTAGACATTTACACTACGCGTGTACTTGGATTGCATGATCGTTTTTGGATATGGACTGCATTTATGGTATCTTCCTTCAGTGTTTTTTTTTTGTGTTTTGTGAATGCAGCCTGTGCCTGTGCCATTGTGAAAAATAGCGGCATTTTTATAGAAATTGTGAAAATTGTGAAATATTTTAACAAAAGAAAAAAGAAACTTTTTTTCACTTTTAATTTCACAGTTTAATATCCCTTGGTTTTAAGTTTTGTTTTTGGTAAATACAGACTAGTTTTAACACCAGCGTATATTAAGACTAGTATCCTTACTGGTCTGTATTTACCCTTTTTTTTTTTTTAGATTGTGAATTTTTTGGATATAATTGTGAAAAAAGTATACTTTATGGCATTGTGAAATTAGGCATAAAAAAACACTGTCCTTATACATCTGCATTATCAAAATAAATTCATCTCGTATTCCACTTGATCTTAATAGATTTCTACCACTTGCATGCAAGAAAGCTTGTAAAGAATATTGCGTTCTAAGTTGTCGCATTACCTTACATTTTATTGTGGTCTTCAGTGCTAGCATACATATTGCGCAGAGCATTTGCTACTAACATTCCTGTACACCAGAGTCACAGTACACCTTCGTTTATTGTGATCTTCATACATGTGTAATCTTCCTGCACACCTGTGTCACACTGGAGTCTGAGGGCCTGGTTGATGTTCAGATACTGGGGTCCAGATGGGGACAGTGTTGATTGTGCAAGGGAAGTAGAGGAACCTGTATCATGTGGGGTATAGACTCTGGTTGGACCGCTTTCTTAATGTCCGGTGACCAAGTCTGCTTACTGCTACTACATTCAGAACAACCGCAACGTTAGTGTACATATGTAGGTAATAATAATATTTGGCTTGAGAGCAATACTCTGCACGGAGAATTCCTGTGTGTCATTGTTGTCACGTGGGTCAGACACCATGCTATATAGATCCATTCCTCAGAACCATGGTCAGGCGGTCAGTCATCAGCCTGTCACACTGATTTGAGGGGTACATTCTGTTTCATAACTGGACACATGAAATTGTTATTGTTTTGCACGGAGAATTTCTGTGCGTCATTCATTGTCACATGGGTCAGACACCATGCTATATAGATCCATTCCTCAGAACCATGGTCAGGCGGTCAGTCATCAGCCTGTCACACTGATTTGAGGGGTACATCCTGTTTCATAATTGGACACATCAATTTGTTATTGTTTTGCACGGAGAATTCCTGTGTGTCATTCATTGTCACATGGGTCAGACACCATGCTATATAGATCCATTCCTCAGAACCATGGTCAGGCGGTCAGTCATCAGCCTGTCACACTGATTTGAGGGGTACATCCTGTTTCATAGTTGGACACATCAATTTGTTATTGTTTTGCACGGAGAATTCCTGTGTGTCATTCATTGTCACATGGGTCAGACACCATGCTATATAGACCATTCCTCAGAACCATGATCAGGCGGTCAGTCATCAGCCTGTCACACTGATTTGAGGGGTACATCCTGTTTCATAGTTGGACACATCAATTTGTTATTGTTTTGCACGGAGAATTCCTGTGTGTCATTCATTGTCACATGGGTCAGACACCATGCTATATAGATCCATTCCTCAGAACCATGGTCAGGCGGTCAGTCATCAGCCTGTCACACTGATTTGAGGGGTACATCCTGTTTCATAATTGGACACATCAAATTGCTATTGTATTGCGTGGAGAATTCCTGTGTGTCATTCATTGTCACATAGGTCAGACACCATGCTATATAGATCCATTCCTCAGAACCATGGTCAGGCGGTCAGTCATCAGCCTGTCACACTGATTTGAGGGGTACATCCTGTTTCATAATTGGACACATCAAATTGCTATTGTATTGCGTGGAGAATTCCTGTGTGTCATTCATTGTCACATAGGTCAGACACCATGCTATATAGATCCATTCCTCAGAACCATGGTCAGGCGGTCAGTCATCAGCCTGTCACACTGATTTGAGGGGTACATCCTGTTTCATAATTGGACACATCAAATTGCTATTGTATTGCGTGGAGAATTCCTGTGTGTCATTCATTGTCACATAGGTCAGACACCATGCTATATAGATCCATTCCTCAGAACCATGGTCAGGCGGTCAGTCATCAGCCTGTCACACTGATTTGAGGGGTACATCCTGTTTCATAATTGGACACATCAATTTGTTATTGTTTTGCACGGAGAATTCCTGTGTGTCATTCATTGTCACATGGGTCAGACACCATGCTATATAGATTCATTCCTCAGAACCATGGTCAGGCGGTCAGTCATCAGCCTGTCACACTGATTTGAGGGGTACATCCTGTTTCATAATTTATAGACACATCAATTTGTTGTTTTGCACGGAGAATTCCTGTGTGTCATTCATTGTCACATGGGTCAGACACCATGCTATATAGATCCATTCCTCAGAACCATGGTCAGGCGGTCAGTCATCAGCCTGTCACACTGATTTGAGGGGTACATCCTGTTTCATAATTTATAGACATCAAATTGTTATTGTTTTGCATGGAGAATTCCTGTATGTCATTGTTGTCGCATGGGACAGACCCCATGCTAAATAGATCCATTCCTCAGAACCATGGTCAGGCAGTCGGTCCTTAGCCTGTCAGACTGATTTGAGGGGTAAATCCTGTTCCATAATTAAGACACATCAATTTGTTATTGTTTTGCACGGAGAATTCCTGTATGTCATTCATTGTCACATGGGTCAGACACCATGCTATATAAATCCATTCCTCAGAACCATGGTCAGGCGGTCAGTCATCAGCCTGTCACACTGATTTGAGGGGTACATCCTGTTTCATAATTGGACACATCAATTTGTTATTGTTTTGCACGGAGAATTCCTGTGCGTCATTCATTGTCACGTGGGTCAGACACCATGCTATATAGATCCATTCCTCAGAACCATGGTCAGGCGGTCAGTCATCAGCCTGTCACACTGATTTGAGGGGTACATCCTGTTTCATAATTTATAGACTCATCAAATTGTTATTGTTTTGCATGGAGAATTCCTGTATGTCATTGTTGTCGCATGGGACAGACCCCATGCTAAATAGATCCATTCCTCAGAACCATGGTCAGGCAGTCAGTCCTCAGCCTGTCAGACTGATTTGAGGGGTAAATCCTGTTTCATAATTAAGACACATCAATTTGTTATTATTTTGCACGGAGAATTCCTGTATGTCATTCATTGTCACATGGGTCGGACACCATGCTATATAGATCCATTCCTCAGAACCATGGTCAGGCGGTCAGTCATCAGCCTGTCACACTGATTTGAGGGGTACATCCTGTTTCATAATTGGACACATCAATTTGTTATTGTTTTGCACGGAGAATTCCTGTGCGTCATTCATTGTGACGTGGGTCAGACACCATGCTATATAGATCCATTCCTCAGAACCATGGTCAGGCGGTCAGTCATCAGCCTGTCACACTGATTTGAGGGGTACATCCTGTTTCATAATTTATAGACTCATTAAATTGTTATTGTTTTGCATGGAGAATTCCTGTATGTCATTGTTGTCGCATGGGACAGACCCCATGCTAAATAGATCCATTCCTCAGAACCATGGTCAGGCAGTCAGTCCTCAGCCTGTCAGACTGATTTGAGGGGTAAATCCTGTTTCATAATTAAGACACATCAATTTGTTATTGTTTTGCACGGAGAATTCCTGTATGTCATTCATTGTCACATGGGTCAGACACCATGCTATATAAATCCATTCCTCAGAACCATGGTCAGGCGGTCAGTCATCGGCCTGTCACACTGATTTGAGGGGTACATCCTGTTTCGTAATTAGACAGTCAATTTGTTATTGTTTTGCACGGAGAATTCCTGTGTGTCATTGTTGTCACATGGGTCAGACACCATGCTATATAGATCCATTCCTCAGAACCATGGTCAGGTGGTCAGTCATGAGTCTGTCACACTGATTTGAGGGGTATTTGTAATAACTAATTTGAACATTTACACAAGTGTAAAACTGGATTGTTTTCTTTTACGATTTTCGGACATGACCTGCAGTTACTTACAAGGGAAGTAACTCTGTAACGATTTTGCTAATTGTCGAATTGTTCCACTGACAAAGTCCGGAGTCAGAACTGTAAATTATTTTTTTAGGGACCTCCAAACAGTCCTATATTTTAGGAAATTTACCGTTCCAGTATACCACAGAGAATATTGTTTATCACAAATTCGTAAATATTTCAATACTTCATCAAGTCTCCATTGTAAGTGAATGGTAACGGGTATATTGGTTCGTCATCACTGTGGTTTGTGTTAGCTGAGTGGAGTGGGCTCATTGTTCTACCTTATATTGGGTCGTCATCACTGTGGTTTGTGTTAGCTGAGTGGAGTGGGCTCATTGTTCTACCTTATATTGGGTCGTCATCACTGTGGTTTGTGTTAGCTGAGTGGAGTGGGCTCATTGTTCTACCTTATATTGGGTCGATCACTGGTTTGTGTTAGCTGAGTGGAGTGGGCTCATTGTTCTACCTTATATTGGGTCGATCACTGGTTTGTGTTAGCTGAGTGGAGTGGGCTCATTGTTCTACCTTATATTGGGTCGTCATCACTGTGGTTTGTGTTAGCTGAGTGGAGTGGGCTCATTGTTCTACCTTATATTGGGTCGTCATCACTGTGGTTTGTGTTAGCTGAGTGGAGTGGGCTCATTGTTCTACCTTATATTGGGTCGTCATCACTGTGGTTTGTGTTAGCTGAGTGGAGTGGGCTCATTGTTCTACCTTATATTGGGTCGTCATCACTGTGGTTTGTGTTAGCTGAGTGGAGTGGGCTCATTGTTCTACCTTATCCATTTAAATATGCCTTAAAGGATTTAGGGGCAATTTTTGGGTATTTATCGGGTGTTGAAATTATAGAGGTGTTAATGTTGTCATTCAGGCGTTTGTTTGCTGTTACCTGTTCACTTTTATACTAGATAATTGTATTATAGTTGTATTATACACAACTATAAATAATATTCCTAAATAATTTGTTCTGACTTGTTTAGAGAAGTAAAACTAGATTAACACTGTTTTTAAGATAAAGATGTGCCGTGTGTCCCTGTAGTATTGCTGACATGCAGGATATAGGATTTTCAACAAAAGTAGTATCGATTAAACTTTATATATAAATTTGCCTTTGACACATCTATTTACAGATATGAAAGCTCAAAATGTGTTAGAGACATTGTCTTCCAAGAGAGCCCAGATTATGTTGGCAGTACAACTCACTAAAATGATCCTGAAAATAGATGATATCCGAGCAAATGCTGACCAGGTATGCTAGTTGTTAGTGGTAATCAGTTAATCCATGCTAGAACTTTTAACAGTGTTTAAATCAGTTTTTCACCTTTGCTTATCCATCTTTTAATGTGTTGTGACAATTCATATTTGGGTTATTATTCCTTTTGTGCTTGATAGAAAAGACGACCATATTTGTAAGATTTTAGTGATGCGATGGAGCCCTTACTTTGTCAAGCTGTGTGAAAAAATGTCAAATTTTCCAAATTTAACTTTGCTTCAGGTTTAAGGTAACCCCTTGTATTCTAGCTCTGGTGGTTGCCAGTGGAGTAGATATCTGGTGTTTTAAAGAACTAGGCCTTAAACATAAAGCCAGTCTTTTTACCAGTTTTGGAGAAGGGGCCTTTTGTAACTAAATTGGGGAAATATCCATGAATGGGGAATGAAAGTTTAAAATATGGGGGAAACTGAAGGATTTAAAAAAAAAAGTGTGGTTAAGGGGTCTTATACAGGCTGCTGCAAAGAAGGGTAAAAAGGCCCTGAAAGCCTAGTTCAATATGGAAAATTTGATCTTGGCAAAGGAAGGGAAATAACTCCCATCACATCACTAAAATCTCAAATATTTGGTTGTCTTTTATGAGGCACAAAAGGAATACTCTGTTGGGAATCCCGATTGATATTGCTGACTTAAAACGCCATTCTTACGGATGGCGGGAGGTGTACAGTACTGGTTCTACCCAGGAAAGGTGGGTGGTCTGGCTCCACCACAAGAAATTGACCTTCATATACATGTTGAAAATGACGTAAAACACGATACAAACAAACCCATTTGTCTTTTAAAAAATATATGTCCTATCTTGTATATACTTCTACAATACATGTATGCCATAACTTGTATATACTTTTACAGTAATGTATGTCATATCTTGTATATACTTCTACAGTACATGTATGTCATATCTTGTATATACTTCTACAGTACATGTATGCCATAACTTGTATATACTTTTACAGTAATGTATGTCATATCTTGTATATACTTCTACAGTACATGTATGTCATATCTTGTATATACTTCTACAGTACATGTATGCCATAACTTGTATATACTTTTACAGTAATGTATGTCATATCTTGTATATACTTCTACAGTACATGTATGTCATATCTTGTATATACTTCTACAGTAATGTATGTCATATCTTGTATATACTTCTACAGTACATGTATGTCATATCTTGTATATATTCTTCTACAGTAATGTATGTCATATCTTGTATATACTTCTACAGTACATGTATGTCATATCTAGTATATACTTCTACAGTAATGTATGTCATATCTTGTATATACTTCTACAGTACATGTATGTCGTACCTTGTATATACTTCTACAGTACATGTATGTCATAACTTGTATATACTTTTACAGTAATGTATGTCATATCTTGTATATACTTCTACAGTAATGTATGTCATATCTTGTATATACTTCTACAGTACATGTATGTCGTACCTTGTATATACTTCTACAGTAATGTATGTCATATCTTGTATATACTTCTACAGTACATGTATGTCATATCTTGTATATACTTCTACAGTACATGTATGTCATAACTTGTATATACTTTTACAGTAATGTATGTCATATCTTGTATATACTTCTACAGTACATGTATGTCATATCTTGTATATACTTCTACAGTAATGTATGTCATATCTTGTATATACTTCTACAGTAATGTATGTCATATCTTGTATATACTTCTACAGTAATGTATGTCATATCTTGGATATACTTTTACAGTACATGTATGTCATATCTTGTATATACTTCTACAGTACATGTATGTCATAACTTGTATATACTTTTACAGTAATGTATGTCATATCTTGTATATACTTCTACAGTACATGTATGTCATATCTTGTATATACTTCTACAGTAATGTATGTCATATCTTGTATATACTTCTACAGTAATGTATGTCATATCTTGGATATACTTTTACAGTACATGTATGTCATATCTTGTATATACTTCTACAGTACATGTATGTCGTACCTTGTATATACTTCTACAGTACATGTATGCCATAACTTGTATATACTTTTACAGTAATGTATGTCATATCTTGTATATACTTCTACAGTACATGTATGTCATATCTTGTATATACTTCTACAGTAATGTATGTCATATCTTGTATATACTTCTACAGTACATGTATGTCATATCTTGTATATATTCTTCTACAGTAATGTATGTCATATCTTGTATATACTTCTACAGTACATGTATGTCATATCTAGTATATACTTCTACAGTAATGTATGTCATATCTTGTATATACTTCTACAGTACATGTATGTCGTACCTTGTATATACTTCTACAGTACATGTATGTCATAACTTGTATATACTTTTACAGTAATGTATGTCATATCTTGTATATACTTCTACAGTAATGTATGTCATATCTTGTATATACTTCTACAGTACATGTATGTCGTACCTTGTATATACTTCTACAGTAATGTATGTCATATCTTGTATATACTTCTACAGTACATGTATGTCATATCTTGTATATACTTCTACAGTACATGTATGTCATAACTTGTATATACTTTTACAGTAATGTATGTCATATCTTGTATATACTTCTACAGTACATGTATGTCATATCTTGTATATACTTCTACAGTAATGTATGTCATATCTTGTATATACTTCTACAGTAATGTATGTCATATCTTGTATATACTTCTACAGTAATGTATGTCATATCTTGGATATACTTTTACAGTACATGTATGTCATATCTTGTATATACTTCTACAGTACATGTATGTCATAACTTGTATATACTTTTACAGTAATGTATGTCATATCTTGTATATACTTCTACAGTACATGTATGTCATATCTTGTATATACTTCTACAGTAATGTATGTCATATCTTGTATATACTTCTACAGTAATGTATGTCATATCTTGGATATACTTTTACAGTACATGTATGTCATATCTTGTATATACTTCTACAGTACATGTATGTCGTACCTTGTATATACTTCTACAGTACATGTATGTCATATCTTGTATATACTTCTACAGTAATGTATGTCATATCTTGTATATACTTCTACAGTACATGTATGTCATACCTTGTATATACTTCTACAGTACATGTATGTCATATCTTGTATATACTTCTACAGTACATGTATGTCGTACCTTGTATATACTTCTACAGTACATGTATGTCATATCTTGTATATACTTCTACAGTACATGTATGTCGTACCTTGTATATACTTCTACAGTACATGTATGTCATATCTTGTATATACTTCTACAGTAATGTATGTCATATCTTGTATATACTTCTACAGTAATGTATGTCATATCTTGTATATACTTCTACAGTAATGTATGTCATATCTTGTATATACTTCTACAGTACATGTATGTCGTACCTTGTATATACTTCTACAGTACATGTATGTCATATCTTGTATATACTTCTACAGTACATGTATGTCGTACCTTGTATATACTTCTACAGTACATGTATGTCGTACCTTGTATATACTTCTACAGTACATGTATGTCATATCTTGTATATACTTCTACAGTAATGTATGTCATAACTTGTATATACTTTTACAGTAATGTATGTCATATCTTGTATATACTTCTACAGTACATGTATGTCATATCTTGTATATACTTCTACAGTAATGTATGTCATATCTTGTATATACTTCTACAGTGCATGTATGTCGTACCTTGTATATACTTCTACAGTACATGTATGTCATATCTTGTATATACTTCTACAGTACATGTATGTCGTACCTTGTATATACTTCTACAGTACATGTATGTCATATCTTGTATCTTCTACAGTACATGTATGTCATATCTTGTATATACTTCTACAGTAATGTATGTCATATCTTGTATATACTTCTACAGTACATGTATGTCGTACCTTGTATATACTTCTACAGTACATGTATGTCATATCTTGTATATACTTCTACAGTACATGTATGTCGTACTTTGTATATACTTCTACAGTACATGTATGTCGTACCTTGTATATACTTCTACAGTACATGTATGTCATATCTTGTATATACTTCTACAGTAATGTATGTCATATCTTGTATATACTTCTACAGTACATGTATGTCATATCTTGTATATACTTCTACAGTCCATATACATTTCTAATTCAGTTCTGATGAGGTTCGAGTTCTCGCTAGGATGTATGATCATTACAATAATTGCGAGATTTCCCATCAACATCACAGTCGATAGATGACCAAGAGCTACAATACTGCCAACAAACTGGAACTTCAAACTTCTTAACTTGCTGACAATCTGGAGCTCGGCCATTATGTGCAGGCAACCAGTTGGCAATATGGAACTTAATACTGCAGTTTCTAACCGTCCTTTCTTTACCTGCTTGTCATTATTAATGACCTTTGAATAAATTACTGTGAATGTGACATTTGAACAAAGGCTTGTTCAGCTCGACCTTGCACGTGGTAACTATACTTCTATTGGAACCCACTATAACATAAATACAACAGTTCTGATATACTTAAATAAAAAAAATCTGTGATTTAATTTGCGAAGCAAGCTTGTTCCATCCTATTGTCTGTTAATAGTAAACTTGTATGAATTGTGATCTGTGTTTTCTGTTATGTTGTTGCTGAAAGATTGTTTATGTGTGCATTTCAAATATACATTACATTGATATTCATTATTAAAACCTGCTTGGTAAAATACCTGCTTGGAAAATGGGCTCTTCAGTTTAGGATTATTAAAGTAAAATAAAATGAGGTGCCATCAGCCGAACAACAGTTTGATATAAAAAAAAAAGTGTTTGTAACTTAAAAACACATTTAATTTCAGGTAATGAAATTGATAAATCAAAGTTCGAAGAATGGACTGTTCATGACAAGAATAGAAGCATGAATAGCTTCTGTACACACAAATGTGTACTTTCTGTATTTAAATAGATGTGCTATTACTTTAATCCAATTTATTTATTTGTGTCCGATTTTACATGGTTTCAACTTCAACGGTCCTCAAGATATTTATAAAATGGTCTGTTGTCTTGGTATAATGTAAAATTAGTCTAATTTTATACATTTTTGTAACTAATGAGCAAATGAATAAAACATAAAATTTGCCAAACAAACTTTTTGTTTTCTATGATTTCCTTGGTGACATTCACTATTGAATTGAATATATTTTTAGCTCTACTGGCCAAAGGCAAGGCCAGTAGAGCTATTAGGATGACGTGTTGTCCGTTTTCCATCCGTAAGCCTTGTGAACCTTCTAGCCCCTTCATTTTCCATGCAATCTTAACCAAACTTGGCCAAAGCCTTTATATCAATGAGAGCTCGGATGAGTTCGAAAACCGGCCAGATCGGATTAGTAACACCAGAGTTATTGCCCTTGAATTAATGAAAAATGCTATATTTAAATAATTTTGCCTTTTGAACATTAGCGCCTTCATTTATAATTTGATCTTTACCAAACTTGCACAGATTGTGAATACCAACGAAAGCTTGGACAAGTTCGAAAACCAGCCAGATCACATTAGTAACACGAGTTGTGCCCCTTGTTTTTTCTGAAAAATGCCATTTTCTGCTTTGTGAAAACTCTAGCACCTTCATTTACTATTTGATCTTTACCAAACTTGCACAGATTGTTAATACAAATGAAAGCACGGACAAGTTCAAGTTCGAAAACCAGCCAGATGGGATCAGTAACACTGTAGTTGCGGCACTTGCTTTGCTGAACAAAGCCATTTTCTGCTTTGTAAACACTAGCACCTTCATTTAGTATTTGATCTTTACCAAATTCTGCCTGATTATTAATATCAGACGGTTTGGACAAGTTCAAAAACCAAACAGATCAGATCAGTAACAACATAGTTCTGGCCCTTAATTTACTGAAAAAAAATGCAATTTTCCTCCTTGTGACCACTTTATAACATTCATTTATTATTTGATCTTTACCAAACTTGCACAGATTGATAATATCAATAAAGGCTCGGACAAGTATGAAAACCAGCCAGATCGGATCAGTAACACCGGAGTTATGGCCCTTGATTTTCTGAAAAATACCATATTCTGCCTTGTGAACACTATAGCACCTTCATTTATTATTTGATTGTCACTAAACTTGCACAGATTGTTAATGTCAATGAAATTTCAGACAAGTTTGAAAACCAACCAGATCGGATTAGTAACGTCGGAGTTATGGCCCTTGTTTTACTGAAAAATGCCATTTTCTTCCTTGTGATCACTAGCACCTTCATTTATTATTTGATCTTTGCCAAACTTGCACAAATTGTTAATATCAATGAAAGCTTGGACAAGTTCGAAAACCAGCCGGATCGGATCAGTAACACCAGAGATATGGCCCTTGATATAGTTAGAAATGCTGTTGCTGAAAAAATGCGATGACCTGTTTAAAATTATCTATTAAATATTTTAGTTTCACAATATGCAAACTTTTTAAGCCGAAATTTTTATTTCATACCCCAGCCAACCACGTTTTCGCTTCTTGGAGAAGGGGTTGGATGGGGTATGAGTTAACTCTGACCATGTAATGTTTCATTTTCATCAGATCGTTGCCAAACTTAACCAGGTTGCTAATATCAATGAAAGCTTGGACAAGTTCGACAACCAGCCAAATTGGATTAGTAACTCTAGAGTTATGGCCATTGATTTTGTTAAAAATGCTGTATTTGACCTCGTTAAGACAATAGGGCCTTCATTTTGGCGGTTTTCAATGACAGTTTGCAGGGATGATCAGTCATTCCGGTTGAATGATTTTGGCAGAGTTCTGGCCTTTAGTACACACACTTTGTCCGGACTAGTTCTTCTGAACCCCTGGCCGAATTTCAACGAAACTTTGCATGGATGATCAGTAACAAGGTAATTGTGCATATCATCAATGTGTTCGGCTGTAAGATTTTTGGCAAAGTTATGGCCCTTTATAGATTTTAATACACAAATTTTGAACTATACTCAGTTGAAAAAGAAACTGGACACTTTGAAAATTTTACTTGACACTCTTATCAAGCGACAGTCCCTTAATTAATGATTCGACCTATTGAAAAACAAATGACATGATATTTGGCAATGGAATAAAAACTTTGGTACCAAACATGGCATATTCATTTTGGAATTTGTCATTTTAATCTAAAACAACTTGATACAATTAAATCTGAACAAAACTCGGTGTCCGCTTTCTTTTGCAACCGAGTATAGTTCTTCTGAACCCCGGCCAGATTTCAGCGAAACTTGGCAAAATTGATCAGTATCAATCCTAGTTGTGTATAAAAATGCTGTATTTTACCTCGTTAAGACTATAGGGCCTTCATTTGGCGGATTTCAATGAAAGTTGTAGGGTGTCGTCGTGTACCAGTTGAATGATTTTTGGCAGAGTTCTGGCCCTTTAAAGGTTTTAATATGCAAACTAAGTCTCTTCTGAACTCATGGTCGGATTTCAACGAAACTTAAGGGATGATCAGTACTAGTTGTACATAATTATCATCGCCATGTTACGCTTGAATGATTTTTTGGTGGAGTTATGGCACTTTAAAGGGACACATGGCAATCAATGTTTTTATCAAGCATTAATATTAGCGTCTCTACTTATTTATCAAGGAACATTTTGACTTTAAACCGGTTTGCATATCATTAAATAAAAATGCTGAATTTTCAATTTTCTATGCTATTTTACCAAATGTTGAAATATATTATTGGTGCAGTATTATCAAAAGTCAGTAATATACAAAAGCAATTTTGTTTATACTATTCTTATAATTATTATTAATGATTGAAATAATGCATATTAATTAGAAAAACTAACGGGACGCCGCGAGTTTTCAAAAAATCAAGATTGCCATGTGTCCCTTTAAAGATTTAGTACACAAACTTTGTCCGGACTAGTTCGACTCCATATAGAAGTAGAGCGATACAGGCCCTCCTGAGCCTCTTGTTTGTGTGTTACACAGTTTGTGATCAGGTTAGTGGTATTTGGTCTTGTTCTGTGCGGTAACTTGCCTATGTGTTCGTTAGGTCGTGGTCGCCATGAACTCATATTGTCATTGACATAAGTATGCATTTTCGTGTGATAATTTCGAAATTATAACACCCACCACCGTGAAACCTTACGGGATACATAGCCGTTGGTTAGAAGAGAAACTCTATTATTACCGGGGTCAACGATCAAGCTGTCCATGACCTTGTATGGACGTACATTCCGTGCGATAACACTCCGGATGTGCGCAGACCTAATAACACATAGATTGGACACTACGAAAGTTATCTAAATTTCACGTGGCACAGTGCGAAAACTTCACGAAATATTTCCCAACTTTAAACACACATAGCGTGAATAGTTTTACAGATACAAGTTTCATTCATGCCAAATCCTATCACAAATTTAATTTTCTTTCCAATGATAGTATTTTGTTTTCTCTTACATTTAGAGCAAAAAAGGAGTTTGACGGAAACTGACTATGTCAAAACTTTGATTTTTAAGAGACGAGCGAAAAATGATGACATTTTTCATTTTAAACAATTTTTTATAAATTTTCTTATTTTGAAAATAAACACACATTATTATAATCCCATTTTGCTATTCATTGTAAATCTTTTGAATGTATTCTCATCAAATTCAGTGAATAATTGAGAGAGAAGATAGAAAAGTTAAGGTGCTACGTGATATTTTGTTACTTCATTGGTTAAGATAGGAAGTTTCCTATCTGTTTATTAATGTCTGTGGAATGTGTAAGAAATGCTCATGAAACTTTATATGCACATTGCAGACCCTATTGCTTTTGTGGTCAGTTGGTCAAAAGTCAAGTGTACCATGAACTCGTGGACATAAGCATGCCTCTTGACAATACCCACCCTCGTGAAACTTTATAGTTACATTATCTATGCACTATGCACCCAAATGCAATTAAAAAAGTTTCTTTAGTCGAACTGAGATTAAAGGGACACTGTCCGTAAGTAAGCAGATATAGAGCATAGCCAAATAACTGTCTGAATTTTATTCAGTGAAATGTATACATGAAAACATTAGCATAGACCCAGACAAGCATGTAGTAACACATTCGTGAGTTTGAAGAAAAGTTTTTTATTTATCATTTGTAAATAATGTGGGATTTTCTGCTGATCACATGACATACATTCGCGCATTAGCTTTTATATATTGTATCTCATGTAGTACATCTGGCCTGGTTAGCTCAGTCGGTAGCGACGTTCGCCTAGTATTATCTGCGTTATGGGTTACGAGTCGGTACTTCTTTTTTTGTACCGCTATTGAATTCCGTCAAACAATCTTGGTTATATTTAGTAAATATTCAATAATGGTTGGTGTGTTATGTTTGTCAACGTAATTGTTTTGCATTGTATAGGCTCAAAGTTACGGACATTGTCCCTTTAACATTACTTGTAAATGAAAATGTCATAGTACACTGTACCTTTATAGCTGAAGGGTGCAGTGTCAAACATGGTGCAATTTAAAATAAGGTTTCCATGACTTCATATAAAATTAGTCGTCCATTGCGTGCTAGGCCCCTCATCATCAGTCCATTCTGGCTACCTAAGCGGCCCATAACCAGCATAGCACAGAGAATCATTGGAACCTAACAAACAATAGACTGGGCACCAGATTAAGATTGAAAGTTTGGAAAGCTCCTGTTTGAAAGATAGCATCTCGGAAGTCTTTAACCACTGTAGCCGGTAGACTGTTCCAGCGACAAACTCTCTAGGAAGGAAGTTCAACTTGAAATAGTCGCTGGACGATGAAAACTGTCTAAATTCCATGGAATGATTATACCCCTGCAAACGAAGTTTGAGAGTGGTATATATGAGTCACTGCGGTGGTCGGTCGGCCTGTTGAATCTTGAGGAGCGGACTACTTCTACCATTTTCAAGATATGGAATTAAAACTTTGTATACCTGATCAACATGAAGTGTATATGTGCGTGACACAATTTTGGTGTGGCTCGCTCAATTCCATGCAGAGTTACTGCCCTTGCACTTTGTCAAAATTGCTATATTTATGCAATCTTGTGGAGCGAACGTCTTTTACAGTTTCCAAGATATTGAATTGAAACTTTGTATACACGATCAACATGAAGTGTCGATGTGCGTGACACAACTTTGGTGTGTCTCACTCAATTCCATGCAGAGTTATTGCCCTTTGCATTTAGTCAAATTTGCTATATTCAGCATATGCAATCTTGTGGAGCGAACTACTTTTACAGTTTTTAACCAGGTTTTCCTCAGAAAACTTGGTTATTAAATTGGTGTATGGCGTGCGGGCGTGCGGGCGTGCCTGCGTCGTCAAGCTCTTAGTTTCTCGCTCAATAGCTTGTTGGGAATGAGGTATTGCGATGAAATTTGCAGGGTAGGTAGCTTATATGGAAAGGAAGCTTGGGATTGCATTTGGGTTCACTGGGGTCAAGGTCGCTGTTACTAAAAATAGAAAAACTGTTTCCGCTCAATAACTTTTGTTAGCGATGAAACTTGCTGTGTAGGTAGCTTATATTAAAAGGAAGTTTGGGATTGCATTTGGGGTCAAGATCACTGTTACTCAAGATAGAAAAAACAGTTTCTGCTAAATAACTTTAGTTGGGAATGAGATGTTGGAACGAAACTTGCTATGTAGGTACCTTATATTAAAAAAAAGCTTAGGATTGCATTTGGGGTCACTGAGGTCAAGTTACTAAAAATAGTAAAACGGTTACATCTCGGAAAACCTGGTTTTCGTAGAATTTCCACGTTTCTTGTCAAGATATTGAATTGAAACTTTGTGTACTTGATCAACATGAAGTGTAGATGTGCTTGACACAATTTTGGTGTGGCTCGCTCAATTCCATGCAGAGTTATTGCCATTGCACGTAGTAATCATTGATTTATTCAGCATATGCAATCTTGTGGAGTTACTTTTACAGTTTGAAATATATTGAATTAAAACTTTGTGTACCTGATAAACATGAAGTGTACATATACGTGACACACCTTTGGTGTGGCTCAGTCAATGTCATGCTGAGTTATTGCCCTTGATCTTACTAAAAAAATGCCTGCGGGGGTATTTATCTCCTTCAGTGATAGTTCTAATTTGTCCTTGTTCTAGTAGTTAACTTCAATGAGGTACTCATCCTCCGGTATATCCACGAGTCCATGTATGATCTTGAACAGCATGGTAAGCTGGTTCTTTGTGCACCTAGCCTCAAGCGAGTCCCATAAAGGTACTCTAGCATTGTAGTAACGCTACTGGTATTCCAGTACCATCTCGATCTTCCGGGTACTGGTATTCCTGTACCATCTCGATCTTCCGGCTGTGCTCTTAGAGAGTATGTGCTCCAGATAGTCGAGTAATACTCTAGGGTTGGCCTTACGTTTGAGAAATATACTGAGGATTTTGTCCGGCTTTATTGGGTATTAAAGTATATATTTTGGACGATTGGACTTGATGATCACAAAGGACCAGAAAGCTATACTTTTAACACTACTGATTAGCAGTCGTGCCACATTTTGTTTTTAAATATCTGCTTCACAGCACTAAACAAACGCTAGGGTTGATACTGACTGAAAACGGAATCCATAGGAAGCAAAAACACAAACAAGAGAAAAAATAGACTGTTATTGAGCCTGATCATAAGAGGCACTGGAAACAACTCTTGTTTGCGATTAAGACATGCATTAAGACATGCGATGAAACTACACGCATTTCACTACAGACTGACTTGTGCCTATTTTTTACCAGAGTTACGTCCCCTTAAACTTTGAATTTCTATTTTTTCCGAAACGGCAGGATGGTGTTTATATAGATAAAAAATAAAAATACGTGAATTTAATCCCGTACTTGAATTCAATTATTCAGTAAGTGTTTTCAAAAATAAACTTTTAACTGCGTTTAAAAGGAACACTTTAAAGCGAATCACAGACCTAATAATAAATAGATTGGACATGACGAAAATTATCTAAATTCCATGTGGCACAGTACTAAAATTTCACAAAATATTTCCCAACTTTAAACACACATATCATGAAGAGTTTTATAGATAACAGTTTCATGCCAAATCCCATCACAAATTAATATTCTTTCCAATGATAGTATTTTGCTTTCTCTTACATTTAGAGCAAAAAAGGAGTTTGACGGAAACTTGACTATGTCAAAACCGTGACTTTTAAGAGAACAGCGAACAATTATGATATTTTTTAACTTTAAACATCTTTTTATACACTTTCTTATTTTGAAAATAAACATAAATTATTATAATCCCATTTTGCTATTCACTATGAATCTTTTGAATGTTTTCTTATCAAAATCAGCGAATAATTGAGAGAAGATAGAAGGAAAAGTTAAGGTGCCAGGTGATATTTTGGTTACTTCATTGGTTAAGATAAAACGTTTCCTGTCTGTTTATTAATATGTCTGTGAGCGAATGTAGCGATACAGCCAAACAATCAAGATGTCGGCTCCAATGGAACAACCTTCAAATGGTCATATCTCTTTGTTTATCATCCGATTTTGATAACTCTTTTACCTTTTCCGAAGTTTTTCAGAACTAAATACTAATGAGTATCGCTACATTCCTACCCTTTTTGTAGTATTATCAATTAACAAGTTAACTCTTAAGCATCATTTGAACATTTCTTGATTGTCTCGGAGAGAAACAGATATTGAAAACCGCTACTATAAGTTGTATGTAAAAGTAAGTATTATTTGCATGACGTAGATATTACTTTTACCACTGTGTGACTGCACGGGGAAATGAGGTAAATCTGAACTGTATAGATGCACAACTATTGCCAGATAATTGATAAATACATTTACCTGTGGATTAATTTACCTGTTCAAAGTTTTCTGCGTCATCAAATAAAACCTTATTCTCGCTTTTCACAGATATTGCAATGAGTGAATTGTAAATATCTATTGTTGTCTATTGATTTCGATTTAAATAAACAGTAACATGTTCATGAAACAAAACATGGCCGGAGAACTTTAAGGTTTAAGCGGGTAAAGCTGGTATATTTCTGTAAATAATGGCATTAAGTATGTTCAATGTATTGATTTAAATCCACTCCACACAAAACCGTATTACGCATGACATATCCTCTATATCAGTAGTCATGTGTAGTTTTAATTAATTTGAAAATAGTCATAGCCATATCTATTTAAAACATATTTGCATCTTTTTTGAACAAGATTTATAAACTGTTTCGGCATGCTACGTTTCCACGCGTCAACGTGCTTTGAAGAATTGGACCGCCTCGTACAGATAAGACAATTGTTTGGAAGGCCCGCACTAGTTATTGAATAAATATATTTCTGAGCTTGTTCTGTAAACTGGGCGCCGACAAAATCGTATATCTGCTTCGACATTTCCAGCGGGTGTTTTGCTACATCTTCGTAAAGTATAGGCAATATTCTATCCGGATATTTCTTGATAAGCGCATCTTTTTCAGTAGTATCTCTTTCCACCCTGGCGCAATGTCTCTGTGTACACGCATCTATCCCCTCATCCATAAACAAACACTGTCCAGTGTACACCTGGGACTGTAAGGTAGGCCGTGGATCGCGAACCAGATGAATTATTTTTAGCTGCGGTAACTCGTCTAAAAGACCTCTAATCGTCACCAAGTCCATCCGGATGGTCTTAATGATACGAATTCGTGACGAATGGCAGGAGCTCTCCAGCAGGCGTAAGCAACTTGTGGCCACTTCGCTAGTGTTCGTTCGCGCCGATTCTGATTCGTGGCACTGCAGAAAGTGGTCTGTCAATTTGCCCATCTCTGCAAGAAAAGAATAATGCTAGTGTTTTGTAGTATAAACCATTAATATAATAAACCATTAATATGATGATTTACGGCTCGTATAAATTCTTGTTTTGTGATCGAAATTCACTTTATTTGAATAAACTGCAAAACTAGTAGCAATATAAACCCCGTTTAACTTTTAATTAACATTTATAACTTAGCATCAAGGGCCTGCTGAGTCGTCATGTTTTCCAGACCGAACGTTCTCATAAATAGTTAAACCGAAGGCTTATTTTAATGCAGATGCATACCATCACCGTGTTCCGGTTGAATGCTTTAGGCAGATTATGGCCCTTTAAAGATCTTTGTTATGGTTGAATTATTTTTGGCAGAGTTATGGCCCTTTAAAGGTTTTAATACACAAACGTTTTCCCGACTAGTTCTCCTGAACCGCTGGCCGTATTTCAACAAAACTGTACCAAGCCTAGTTGCGCATATCGTCGCTGTGTTATGGTTGAATTATTTTTGGCAGAGTTATGGCCCTTTAAAGGTTTTAGTACATAACATTTGTCTGGACTAGGCCAGATTTCAACGAAACTTGGCAAGGATGAATTGTACCAAGCCTAGTTGTGCATATATTGGCCGTGTTCCGGTTAAATAATTTTTGGCGGAGTTATGGCCCTTTAAAAGTTTTAATACACACAATTTGTCAGGACTAGTACACCTAAACCCTAGCTGGATTTCAACGAAACTTGGCAAGGATGTTCAGTACCAAGCCTAGTTATGCATATTATCTTTGTGTTCCACGTGAATGATTTTTTTGCGGATTTATGTCCTTTTCCCCAGTGGGGGAGACATCTGTTTTTACTAAAAACAACCTCTAGTATGGAACTGTTTATTCTTTCTTCAAATGAATGGTAATATATAACATATATACCAAACACATGTGCAGAGCTTGGTGAACATGGTAAGTACGCCCGGAATGTCACTTACGCATAAATGAATCTGTGATTCCGATGGTGGAGAGTTTGTCGATCTGACAGGTGAACCAGTTTCGTATACAGTTTACAGACTCTTCGTTAACGTCATAAGGTTTCCTCCTGCAATGTAACACTAGTCAGTTGTAGTAGAAGTGCCGCTCGCACATTGGGTTTGAAATAAAACTGGCACACTAAGTTATTTTAATTGAAACTAGTATGATTGTTTGTCAGTATGTTCATATGGTTTTAACAGGGACTTGATTAAATTTAAAGAGATGAGTGATAAATATGTTATTAAAAAGATGAGTGATGGATAGCTTCGTAACCTACACATAGTCTTGATAACCTACATTCTTTCTTAATACGTTTAACGCTCCCGTGATTTAATCTATTATTATGTTAACAACTTTTCTCTATTGTATTCTCATTCACTTCTAAAAGGAACATGTAATTCAAGGCACTTTGTACAACAGATGCTGTAATGTTGTAAACTACATCCATCAGTGTTATGATCTCCGACATTTTCGGGGTAGCATATAGTTGCCGCCTAACCTGTCCGTATGTCCGAATGTCCGTCCCGTGGAGTTTGAAGTTCTTCAAGTGTAAGGCGTGGTCCTTGAGTAATTACCTTAGTGCTATATAATGAACTTAAAGACTGACACGTTTGTCCATTCAACTCCTGCAGTAATGCATGAAGGGTACTTCACAATATTGTCAGGAGTTTCACTTTCAATGCCGTTCCACAGAGTTATGACAGTTTACTCAGGGAGAATCGATCAGGTATACCAACTTCTTGTTTTCTATAGAGTCGTCAAAATAGAACATGTTAAGTTCTTTAGAAATGAATCCCATGAGATTGACTCAATATGAGTTTGTTTGGAAGTTTGTAATTAATAGGAAGCCATGCATACTGACATCCGCACATATTTGCCACCATGTCGTAGATGATTAGCCGTGTATTTGATACAGTAAAGCGCGTTCGTTAATTAATCTATCTATCCGGTATAATTGATTTAATTATTTCAGCAAAGGCTAAGCCTGAAGCAATTCAATAGACAATGTTTAATATAAAGGTATGGTTCTCCAATTTTGCAAAAACTGCTTGCGCAAGTCTGCCATATGTTGGTAAACATTTGATAATGCCTTGTCATTGTACAATCGCTACTTCTCCGTTAAAGCATGTCCTGATTGTGCCATGAAGCGAATTACAAGACAGCAAGTTTGATTAAAGAAGCACGTGGCAATATTGAAGTAGTGTTCGCGCGTGCCTACGTTTTATAGTCCCGCAGTACAAGTACCATGTGAAGAATCCTTCTTGACGCATCGCACTGGAGTTTGGACTTCTTGATTTGGTTTTGCTTTATATGGGGTAGTAGATAGAAAATGAGAGTTCTAACTCACACTTAAAGAAATGACAAATCCATCGCCGACGTCGTTTTTTCCATCGTCCTAAAGAACATGACGTAACGTCATCATCGTTTTAGAAAATTTGATTTAAAGAATTAATGAAAAGTAATAAATATATGTCGGATTTGAAAAACATGAATATGAAGGAATTGTCCGCCATTGCTAAGCAGCAAGGCGTACGAGGTTATTCCAAATTGAGAAAGGCAGAGTTGATTTCATTACAAGCACCAGCGGTACAAGCACCAGCGGCGTTACAAGCACCAGTGGTACAGGCACCAGTAGTACAAGCACCAGCGGCAGTAAAAGCACCAGCGGTACAGGCACCAGCGGTAGTACTAGCACCAGTGGTACAAGCACCAGCGGCAGTACAAGCACCAGCGGTACAGGCACCAGCGGCAGTACAAGCACCAGCGGCAGTATAAGCACCAGTGGTACAGGCACCAGCGGCAGTACAAGCACCAGTGGCAGTACAAGCACCAGTGGCAGTACAAGCACCAGCGGTACAGGCACCAGCGGCAGTACAAGCACCAGCGGTACAGGCACCAGCGGCAGTACAAGCACCAGCGGTACAGGCACCAGCGGCAGTACAAGCACCAGCGGCAGTATAAGCACCAGTGGTACAGGCACCAGCGGCAGTACAAGCACCAGTGGCAGTACAAGCACCAGCGGTACAGGCACCAGCGGCAGTACAAGCACCAGTGGCAGTACAAGCACCAGCGGTACAGGCACCAGCGGCAGTACAAGCACCAGCGGTACAGGCACCAGCGGCAGTACAAGCACCAGCGGCAGTACAAGCAATGTGGTATAGGCACCAGCGGCAGTACAAGCACCAGCGGTACAGGCACCAGCGGCAGTACAAGCACCAGTGGCATTACAAGCACCAGCGGCAGTACAGGAACCAGCGGTACAGGAACCAGCGGCAGTACAAGCACCAGCGGCAGTACAAGCACTAGCGGTACAGTCACCAGCGGCAGTAAAAGCACCAGCGGTACAAGCACTAGCGGCAGTACAAGCACCAGCGGCAGTACAAGCACCAGTGGCAGTACAAGCACCAGCGGCAGTACAATCACCAGCGGTACAGGCACCAGCAGCAGTAAAAGCACCAGCGGCAGTACTAGCACCAGCAGTACAAACACCAGCGGCAGTACTAGCACCAGCGGTACAAGCACCAGCGGTACAGGCACCAGCGGTACAAACACCAGCGGTACAGGCACCAGCGGCAGTACTAGCACCAGCGGTACAAGCACCAGCGGTACAAACACCAGCGGTACAGGCACCAGCGGTACAAACACCAGCGGTACAGGCACCAGCGGTACAAACACCAGCGGTACAGGCACCAGCGGCAGTACTAGCACCAGCGGTACACGCACCAGCGGTGTTACAAGCACAGCGGCAGTACAAGCACCAGCGGTACAAGCACAGCGGCAGTACAAGCACCAGCGGTACAAGCACAGCGGCGATACAAACACCAGTGGTACAAGCACCAGAGGTAGTACAAGCACCAGTGGTACACGCACCAGCGCTGTTACAAGCACAGCGGCAGTACAAGCACCAGCGGTACAAGCACCAGCGGTACAAGCACAGCGGCAGTACAAACACCAGTGGTACAAGCACCAGAGGTAGTACAAGCACCAGCGAAACCATTTATTGATGTTCCCATTCCTGAAATGAATGTACAATCAACACCAGCGGAACCACCATACACATCCACTTTGATGGGTGCTCCCATTTCGGAAATAAATGCACCCATATTAGCACCCACATTATCGGACTATGGATTACATTCCAAAACATAAAAAATTGAGCGTTATCGCGAGATTACTTCAATCCAAGATAAATTCAGTCAAAGACACCATCATGAATTTGTATAAAACTATTCCCAAAATAGAAATAAAAGAAAAAGAGACAGCGTTGGTCAAATGGAACGTTTAAAACGTATACTATCGATGATATACCTAAACATTATGATGCCCTCAGTTTTTTAGAATTAACGAAACCTAACATCACCAAATTTTGGAAAGAAAAATTGGCTAAAGGGATTAAGACCATACTCATCCTAAAGATTGAGTTGAAAAAGACGGATATATTAAAATACGTGTGAGGTCATTTTTAAAACCTATTTTAGGACACTAACCCAGGTCAAAACTCAAGCTACAGATATTTTGGATGTGTATGATACTATGATTGAAGAAATACTAAATAATTAGGTCAATATCAGAAGGAAGAAAGTAATTGGGTGTTTAGTCAAGTGCTTTCACTAGATATTTTGATCGATAAGTTCGTTTCTCTAAGCGGAAGATCTCACATCCCCACTCCTACGTTGCTTGCTGGGAAGAAAGCCATTGTCAGTGTGCGAAACGAGGACAATGAGTATTTCAAGTGGGCTGTGACGTCAAACCTGTAGCCTGTAGATAAAAATGCAGAATTGAGTAATTAAAAAATCGTCAGAAAATTTAAACTGGAATGACCTTCAATTTCCAGTCAGTCTCAAAGACATAAAACATCTTTGAAAAACATAATCCAAATATAGCGGTCAGCGTGTTGGGATATGATGAAAAAGTAGTCTACCCTCTCAGATTAAGCAAACGGACTGGTACAAAGGTTACTTTGATGTTACTTGACGACGAGGAAAAACAACATTACGTTTGGGTTAAGAATATGTGCAGACTCTTGTCAGCCCAAACAACAGAGCATAACGGAGAACGATTCTTTTGCATGCGATGTCTCAACTCCTTCTGGACCGAGACATCTGACATTATCAATTCATCATGAGTAGTGTTCAAAAAACAAAATGGAGAAGATTATATTTCCAGATCCAGAAATTAATCCGCATTTATCATTCAAAGCGATCCAACGCATGTTTGAGGTTCCCTTTATCATTTATGCAGACGTTGAGTCTTTTCTTGATTTTGTTACTACGTGAAGTGCGCTTTTGAGGGACTGTACGACTGTGAGCCTGTTCTTTACTCCATGCAATCCGAAGTTGAAGATGTGAGTAAAACATTTGTAAAAATGATAGAGCAGGAGGTGATACATATTTATGATACCTTCATAAAACCAGTGAAGATGAATCTATCCGCGGATGAAAAAAGACAATTCTGCGAAGCAACGTATTGTCATATCTGTAGGTTTTATTCCTGGGGAAAAAGATGAATGCCGCGATCACTGTCATTTCACCAGTAAAAATAAAGGAGCAGCTCACAACAAATGCAATCTCCAATACAAAATTCCCAAGTATATTCCCGTGATCTTTCACAATCTGGCTGGGTATGATAGTCACTTGTTTATCAAGAATCTAGGCACAATAGAGGGTGAAATTCAATGTATCCCGAACAAGGAGGACAAATACATTTCATTCACCAAAGAAATCGAAGTAGACAGATTCCTCGTAACTGAAAAACGGAACTACCTATTAAACGAAAAAATCGATTCATAGACAGTTTCAATTCATGGCATCAAGTATGGATGCCTTAACCAGCAATCTTTCGCGAGAGCAGTTTAACACGATAAGGGCATTTTATGAGGGTGAAAAACTCAACCTTCTTTTGAGAAAAGGAGTCTATTCCTATGAGTACATGGATGGGTTGAATAGATTTAGCGAAACCCAATTACCTCCCATCGAGAGGTTTTATTCCAAGTTGATGGATAGCAATATTTCCGAAATCGATTATGAACATGCCAAGAAAGTGTGGGGTGAATTTAACATCAAGTCCATGAGAGAATATCTCGACCTTTATTTGAAGACAGACGTTCTTTTGCTCGCAGACGTCTTTGAAAATTTTAGAAAGGTGTGCTTTGCAAATTATGAATTGGATCCAGCGCAATATTACACAGCCCCTGGATTATCTTGGGACGCCTGTCTCAAATACACAGAAGTGCAACTAGAATACATACAGGACGCGGACATGCTTCTCATGATTAAAAAATGGGACTCTTGGAGGCATTTCCATGATGGAAAAGCGAACTATCCTTACATGAAAGAGTACAACCCCAATTTACCCAACATCTACATCATCTATCTGGATGCTAATAAGGGTGGGTCACGTGTAATAATCTTCCTACTGGAGGGCTCAAGTGGATGAATGAGAATGAACTTGAGAATTGGATAAGATATCCTTGTATACCAGAAGTGGATTTAGACTATCCAAAACATCTTCACCCTCTCCACAATGACTATCCCCTACCCCCGCTTCGGGCCGGAAAGACTATTGATCAAGACGCCGAAATACTAGTCCTGAATTTGAATAATAAGGAATAACATGACGTACACCACGAAGCATTAAAACAATATCTCTCTTGGACTCAGCATCACCAAGCTCCATCGAGGTATTAAATTCGACGAGAGTCCTTTTGGTTGAAAACGTACATCGACACGGAGTTGCGGACAAAAAACATCAACAATTTTGAAAAATACTTTTAGAAGTTGTTGAACAATTCCGCGTTTGGAAAGACCATGGAAAACATTCGCAAACGAGTCAGACTCGTGACCTCGGAGAAAAAGGCGCCCAAACCCGTTGCCAAACCCAACTACAATCATCGTACTATAATAGAAGAAACTCTTGTAACCGTTCACATGAACAAGTCAAAAATGCTTTTCGACAAGCCATTCTACCTGGGAAGTAAGATGCTCATGTATGATTTTCACTACAACTACATCAAAAATAAATATAATGCTCAAGCTATGCTCCTTTTTACCGATACAGACAGTTTAGCCTATGAGATTCAGGCAAATGATTTTAAAAAACAATACGCCTGATGTTCATAGATTGTTCGACACAAGCAGCTATCCCAAAGATCATTCCTCAGGTATCCCAATAGACGTCAACAAGAAGAAATATAAAAAGATCGGACAGGAAAAATAGCATTCAAGGAGGACAGTCAACCACAAAACACAGAAACAAACACGCAAACAGACAAACAAGAAGGCAAAAGTAAAAATAAATGCAAACGACATCACAAACAAATAAAGGTTGACAATAGGGTTACCGCCTTGGAACGGTCAGTGGCAAAGTAGTCCACAAACACGCAAACAGACAAACAAGAAGGCAAAAGTAAAAATAAATGCAAACGACATCACAAACAAATAAAGGTTGACAATAGGGTTACCGCCTTGGAACGGTCAGTGGCAAAGTAGGCCACTGGGGGGGGGGGGGGGGGGGGGGGGGGGGGGGGGGGATTTGGAGTCCTTGTCGTAGAAGAGTCCTTAAATTACTTTTATATTTGGAAAGAAGATCAGGGTTACGATAATACAATTTTGCAAAGGTTTTACGAAGTTTATGGTAACGGTAACAATGATTGAGTAGCTTTTTAGTTACGAATATTAAAGTCCTCAACTCGAGTACAAGCTCTTGAAAACGAATTAGTTGAGACACATACACCTCATAAGAAGTTGCTCGGGGAACATTGGATGGGGATAATTAACAATGTCAAAATTCAAATCATCTCTCTTGTCATAGATTTTGCCAATTATTTCACCATTTTCAATCGAGAGATCTAAATCAAGTAAAGAAGCGTTATTATCAGATATATTAGCTTTGTTAAGCTGAAATTCTTTAGGATAAATATTATTAACCATAGTTGAAAAGAAATGGTTGTCAATGTTCAATATGTCATCCAGATACCGAGAGGTGTCATTAAAGGCTTCAATAACATCTGCCTGGGTATCTGGTGAAAGACTCAACATGAAATCTCTTTCATAGCAAAATAAAAACAAATCTGCGACAAGTGGTGCACAGTTCGTACCCATAGGGATACCAGCAATTTGTCTATAAACGGTGGTTCCATACCTGACGTAAATATTATCTAATAGGAAGATTAGGGCTTCACAAACTTCATAGCAAGTCCACATAGTATAAAAAACGCTTTAATATTATTACATGCCAAACATGTATTTTCTCTAGCGATTTTTTTTTAATAAGAGAAATTAGCTTGTCTTTAATAAGGTGATGTGGTAAGGTTGTATATAGTGTAGAGAAGTCATAATTGCTTACTGATGAAACTCGACCTTTATTGAAAATGTTATCAAGAACGTTTCCTGAATTTTTTATAGACCAAAATAAATTAATCCCAGAGTTTTCATAAGTTTTATCACAATGTAGTTTACGTGATCTTTAACGGCAGTAAGACAATAAGTTAAACATTTGGAGATGTTTGTTGTGGTGCAGGCACTAAAATTCGAAATAAAGCGAGCCTTATACGGATTTTTATGTAATTTAGGAATCCAGTACATAGTAGGCAGTTTATTTTGCTTATCGTTTTGCCTTGAAAGTAGTGCATCGATTGATATGTGCGGAAACAACGTCATCCTCAGAAGAATTAACTGGAGAATACGAATTGGTGCTGCCGAGTTCCAAAGATAAAACATGGACGTAATGTAGGCGTCACACAATAATTACATTATTACTGCTTCATCTGCAGGAACTAAAACAAATTTATTATGAAATTCCTGAATTCCCGATTTTAAATTACGAAAGGAAAACCTAGGTCTCGGAGGAAGTAAAGAGGGGTTAGCATTATAAAAGTTAATTCGTGTAACTATAATTTTAAGAATTGACTTTTTCAAGTACAAAGCGAGTTTGGGTCCGCATGTTCTCTACTACACCATTTTATAAGGTTGTATGCATGTTCAAGGATGGAGCAGGAGGAAAACAGAGCACAGAATTAACATGTCGCCAGTTGTCAATCATTTATCCATTTCAACCAATCAAACCAGAACGATACCTCCGACAAACAACAGCACGTGTATAAAGCACGTGCAACTGTGTTATATAAACTATTGTCAATATACTCCGACATCAACAATAGGGCGGAGATATCTAGGTACTGGCGACATGTCAATTTGTGGGATTAAGGGCTGAACTGTACGGCTACAAAACTGATGAGGATATATGTATCTAAGGAGAAAAATTGCAAGGGTGTCAAGAAGGCTGTAGTGAAAAAAAACATTACCTTTGAAGACATGTCTGCTCAAGCACATCACGATTTACAAGAAAATGAATGTGCTCAGAAGTAGGCATCATGAGATTTACATCGAAGAGATTAATAAAGTGGCTCTATCAGGAGAGGATGACAAGAGAGTGATCCTCGAGGATGGTATTCACACTCGTGCGTATGGTTATTTCGAATAATCATATACAATTTCAAAGTGCATACCCGTTTAAGGAGGAATTGACCTATTCGAAAATTTAAGGGTACGCATATGAACTATATATATTTGTAAATTTGAAGATATTTGCGATTTGAATCTGAATTTTGTTTTGCCGTTATTTAAACATGTTTTTAATAATAACGTCTCAAATATGGCTATGTTTGACGTTTTTCATAAAAATCCCTTTGTACTCGGTTTTCAACGTTTTTGACAAGTTCAGAGTGTTAGGCTAGTCACATGTAATTACTTTTTATATCAAACTGTTCGTCTTGATGAGACCTTTCAATTGATATATAAATTATATCATTTACAATAAGACATAAAATAATATTTATATAATTTCCATTTTCTTTCACCGATTTTTTACCGTGAAATGTTAAGAAAAAACAAAGTTAAAGCCTTTTATATTTTAAACGGCTTCATAAAAAACTGCACAATTTTAATATGTTTTAGGAAATTTAATTTCCTATCCGAATATAGAATAAAATTTGCTGGTCATCGGAATATTTTTTTCTGTATTCTTGTTTTATTAACCATAATACTCTTCGAAAAATACGTCGCGTCATGAAAATAATGTCGACGTCGACGGTATTTGTATTAAGGGTACATTGTACATGTTGGTGATGTAGTAACAATTATTTTGTGATAATTACCTCTTCGTATATTATTTATAGTTACCGTCTAGATGGACTGTACATGTTACCCATCATAAATTGCTGAAGGTTTTTAGAAATTCGTCAATTTCATTGATTGAAATATAACTTATATTACATATATGTGATTAAATATATGTACGTGAAAACGGACAGTAATGAGCTGTTCGTGATTTTTCAAAAGCTAGCGGTTTCGCCTATCCAACACATGTATTGTTTCAAAGGTGTCTGCAAGAGTATAACACATGCATAATAAAAGTATTATTTATACATTATATACGCATGCATAATATGAAAGCAGAATATAATTAAAGTATGCGTTTAAATTATATACGTGTATGCCTTTGTAAATAGGCGAGATCTTAATATGTTTGTTGTTGTTGTTAGTGTTTGCATGTAGAACACGATTAAGACGTACTGCACGTGGAAAACGTTACTGAAAGTATGACGTCATACGACTTAAAAATGGCCTCCACCTCTAGCAGGTTTAACACCAGAAAAAAAGGGAAAATTTGTTTCAAAGGCAAGGAAACAAAAGGAAGAGATTTTAGCTAAATATGTACCTAGCATTAAGAAAAAGCATATTACAGTTCATGGAAGAAGAATCATTGACATTTCATATTTCGGGGCTATGTTTGATGACGGTTGTCAAACGTGTGGTAAAGATTTAAAGTTCAAAAACTTATTTCGTGAAGGTCACTTTGGACCTTGCTCGACGTTTTATTTTTCGTGCACTGTTTGTGATTCGGAGAATTATATTGCTACATCAAGGACAACGGGACCAACACATCTAAAAAGAAAAGAGCTAAAAAGAAAAAACGCATATTGTGTTAACACCAAAGCTGCACTCGGTAATGTACAGTAAAGTTTTAATTTAAAACAATTTATAATTATGTTCTGTGTGTGTGTGTGTATTTCTAAGGATTATAGTCCCTCCACCTACGACTTTTGGTACAAACTCAGCTATCAAACTTCACCAAAGGTAACTTTTGTTCTGGTCCGTTATTTAGAATATAAACAATATAAATACTTACTAAGTTTTAAAGTACTTCGTTAAATATGTTTACTTCATAACATGTTAGTTATATAAATGGCCCTGAAAAGTTAAAGTAAGATTTATCGCAATAGATACGTTTAAATTACCTCCCTTTAATAAACTGGTATTACACAAAATTTAGGCTATTCTTAAAAAAGATAATATTGCTTTGCTCCGACCTACTCACTGAAAAGGCAGCTTCCCACCTTGTTTGAGCATTTAAAGGACTCACACCCCACCCACCCCACCCCACCCCCACACAACCCACTCCACTCCCACCACCACCCCTAAATCTTTTAGGATCGCGCTGCAAATCGCACCAATACCTGGTATATAACACTTATACAGTTCCAAGGGTTCTACAAATTGTTTCTTTTTCTCGATTTCTAGAATTTTATTAAACATCCATTTGACGGACTCTTGGCCACTCCGAGGTGTGTTCTTACAACTTACAACAGCTGCTTGAATTCATTGTGATGCGATTTGAACACCGTTTTCTTTTCTTTCATTTTTAGTACATTGCTCAACACAGTGGTTAACACTGGAACAGCACCGTCAGCGGATACGGCGATGGGAAAGGCTGGGACGAGAGCCAATAAAGCACTCGAACCGATGAGACCAGAAGCGATCTGAAGCGCTTCATCAATATTCCCAAAGAGATTATAAATAACTTTTCCTGTAGGCGGTAACGACACTTGTCAGATAATTTATCAATTCGTCTAATGTTTCTATTTTCAACATGATTTTTATTAATCATTCTAAATACTGAATATTTGCTCATGGTCCTCGCTCGTGATCTCTCCAAGTTTCAATAATTCGTCAATGATTTTCATCCCTTGATTCTTCATCTGTTGATTACTGTTACCAGATTGAATTGAACCGATGATGAGTTCATCCATTAAATCCTCAGCATTGTTGTAATATTCAATACACCCTCCAGTCATGATTTTCTTGTACTTGGCAGGCGTTTTGCGATTAGGAATACCAGTTCCCTCAAGGCTGTGAATGCATTTCGAGACGTCTTGGAATAGCCTCTCCGGTTGTTAAATCGTTTCGTGATCAGATACCTTTATTTTTCAAAACAACGGCGTCGCCAATCTTTGCTATGAGTGTATGCTGGTTAATCGGCTGGGGTAAATCAACCTGTAAGTGACCGTACTTTCCAGTTTTTGTCATTTTAAAATATTGACGTTTTGGCAAGCCTTCTCCCGTGAAAACATAACTATGTTCCATGAGTTCAGTCTTTTATTATAGCGTTGGAGGTTAATTATTTCCTCGTTGGTTGTTTTAAAGTCTACCCTTTTTTCTCAGCCCAACGATTTTGTGTGCCAAACGTTTTGAGTTTGACAGTCGTGTCCAGCTGCACCGACTTTAACGTGGTAGAATCATTCAAGGGTAGGATAGACAGTAATGGTAATGTTAATTTATCCAACACCGTCTTGTCGATACCAGCATCTAGGTTTGCAATAGTAGGTGTAGCGGTAGCTACTGGCCCCTCGTAAAATAACTGTGGTAGGTCGGGTGTTTGCATTTCATCACCTATGGCTTTCGGAAGATTTTCGAGCTGGTGACTAATCGCTGGAAGACTTTCGAGTTGATGACTGATGGCTGGAAGGATGCTGAGTTTTTCCGATTGTTTCTCCAACTCGTGGGTTACGGGCTGAAACACATCTTGGTAAAGATCACGGCTAGCCCCTTTTTCTAATTTATTTTCAAATACTTTGTTCTTGAATGCCTTCATTTGTGCAGCTTTTCCATTTCCTTTTTAATAATGATTATATCTACGAAATAAGTTTTTTTAAAATTAAATCAAACTCCCCCCCACGATATAATTCAATGGGTGCACGTTTTTGTGCACCCGTTTAAATATATCATCTCTATAAAAAAAATGGATATTCCGAATTATGACACGAATATGGAAGAAAATAATTTCAAGAGACTGTACGATTTATACATGCTCGATTCCTGTTTTAGAATGTTGATCTGTGGTGGGTCTGGAAGTGGAAAGACAAACACTTTGATTCACATGCTGCTCAACCCGTTCCACGGCTGAGTCATGATATTGTAATAGAGTACCAAATTATTCCTTGAATAACTCAGCATTTCCAATATATTTATAGATATGAATTATTATGACTGCTTGGTATTACGAATATTCATACTTGGTTTGACCAATAACTATCACTGCTTGTACAAACCATTATTAAAATCCACTATACGATCACTAATTCAATTAGCAATTTAGTAAACGCTAATTGATATAGATAACGTACGCACGATACGACGTCACTTCGACGTCAGCAACGACGTCAAAAATGACGTCAAACGGTTGACGTCAAACTGCAACGTGACGTGAGCGTTAGTTATGGGCGTGCGGCGTCCTGGGGTAAGAGGCGTTGTTTATTTCTCTGACATTTTCTTTATTTATTACCTTATTATATATATGTATTTTGGGGTTTCTGTTGTAATTTTTTTTTTACCTCGAATTGCAGCAGAACGACCCCAAAATAAACACATATATAATAAATCACCATGAAATGGTGATTTTACTTGATTTATTAAAACTTTTTTAAAATCGGGGTAGTGAAGATTGCAAGTTTAATTTTTTTAAAATAAATCATCATGAAATGGTGATTTTACTTGATTTATTAAAACTTTTTTAAAATAGGGGTAGTGAAGATTGCAAGTTTAATTTTTTTTTATAAGTTATCAAAATTATAAAATGTTTCTTTAATACAAAACAAATTTGTTGATTTGTTATTAAAATTTTACTCAAATCAACAATTTTCCGACCTTGAATACAAAGGTGGTGGATCGTACTCATACACATTACTAAAACAATTTATTACACACTTTTTAGACTTTTTTGTAAGGTTGCCATTGCTTCCTTTCTTCCCTGTTCTACTAGTTCTTTTTTTTGAACTTCACTTATTTCAGCCTTTTTTTGTTTGGTGTCCTGTTTTAAACTATAATATTTATCCAACTCATCTAAAATCATCTTAAACTCTTGATCAGATATTTGTGCATCACTCAACGCTTTTGATATTAACTGCTTTATACTATTTAACTTAGCCTCTGCCAAAGTTTTTATTTCATGATGTTTTTGAGCTTTTGCATTAAGCTTGCGTCTGATAAAATTAACACAAACACCTGTAGCTCCACATATTATTGCTGCTATTTCCAAAGGTAACAAAACTAGAACATTGGGTTTTATTAAAAATCAAATGGGTCTGCTTTCTTAAACAAACTTGGTCTAGGCGTCTCTACTGGAGGTTTTGTTGCCTGTAGTCTAGGTGTCTTCTCTACATTTTTCCATGTTATCCCCAAAACTGATATAGCTGTCACTATACCCATATATATGTATGCAAAATTTTTAAAACCATCTACCGTTTTTCCTATCTCTTGCATGGAATATGTTTGTTTCTTTTCTTCTTCTTCTTCGTCTTCCAAAACATCATCTTCCTGCTGTTCCAGCAACAAATCTATGTCATCTTTTTCTTCTCCTTGTTTTTCCAACAGACGGGAAAGAAGTTGCGTCTGTTTACGACTTTCTTCTGCTATGGTTTCCAGATTATACACCACATCTTCTGGTGTAGGTATCTCTTTTAATATTCTGTCACGTTCTATGTTGTCATGTGGTATAAGTTCGTCTGCCGTATATGGTTTTTCATTTTCTTCCTCTCTTGTAATGTCCTCCCTTGTAATACGAGGGTTCCATATCTTTCTTAGTTTGTCATTTCCAATTCTATATCTCTTCATCGCTTGGTTCGCAGATATTTGTCCACGTAGTCCACGAAGTTCTTCTATTTGTTCTTGTGTCAAGTATCCTCTTTAGTTTTCCATGTTTTTATATTATGATATATTTTAATATTATTTTAAAATATTATTAGAACACAACCAATTTTGATATCGTCTGTATGCACTTGAAGACTGTTTGGAATATTCTGTGTGTAGTTGAAGATTGTTTATCATCGTCTGTATATATTTTAATATCGTCTGTATATATTTTGACACTGTCTGGATATAGTTTGACATCGTTTGACATCACCTGAGTATCATCTGAGTACCATCTATGTATCATTTGATATTTTCTGTATACAGTTGAAGACTGTTTGGAATCTTCTGAGTGTAGCTGGGAGATTGTTTGGCTATCAGTATGCTAAGGAAATAGATTCCCAAAAACGTAATAGAGAATGGGTAAAGAGATTACCAGAAGTTGTTAAAGCCATAAATTCGGAGACAAAAAAGCCCTCTCCTGTTGAAACAAAAATATTAAAAGATGATCCTATCTGTATGAATGCAAGTGTGAGATATTTATATCAACCCGGGGAACAAGAAGGTGGAAGACGCAGAGCAACTGATCCAATGTGGAGTGTAGATATTCACAAGATTAAAAGTTATATGGTGACGCAAGGTATAAGAGTTTATTATTTGAAAGCACCAGCGCCACAAAGAGGATTTGTCAAAGAAGAATTACTTATTGTTCCTGCTGATACCCAAATTCATAAGTTTTTATAGAAACCATGTGCATCAGTTGTAATTCCATCTTCTCGGATGTATCTTTTTGAGTAAAATGGTGATAATGTAACTTTGTTTACTTTTATGCCATATATTTGATGCTTCATTGATCGCATCATATTCATTTCATGGTTATATTTTTTCTTGTTAAATAGTGCATCCTTGTAGTTTTCAAAATTTATATGTTTTTTGACTACATAAGTTTTTACACCCTTTGCTTTTTTAATAAGTTGTTCATCCGCTCTCAAAATAGAATATAGCTTGGGTCTTAATCCAACATACTCAGCTATAGCAACACCAGCACATTCGTCTTTCATTTTACCCAATACTTTTTTGTTTGTATCATCATGCATTGGGTGATCTTGAGGATAATCACTCAAGTCATACTCATCTTTCATTTCAGCCATGTCTTTGTATGCATCATCTGTTCTGATGTCTACAAGCAAGCTGTCAGTATCTGTGTATAATAAAGTACAGTTATCTCCGTACCTTTTTTTCAAAGTATTATAATACCAATCATACATCATATACTTTGATAAATCCAATACTGCCATTCCAACATAAATTGGTTTGTTTAATGTTAATTTTGTTTTGTTTACATGTATTGCTGACAATTCATCTGATAATTTTATACGCCTGTTAAAGTTGGGTTTGGCTATTATTTTTCTTATCTTTTCATTTTCAGAGCCGTCAGTTCTGACTAGTTTTATATCTGTCCGCTTGCGTAAATTTTCCATTGTCTTACCAAACACAGAGTTGTTCATAAGTTTGTAAAAATCTTTTTCAAATTGTGATTTAGCTTTTTTCCTAAGTTCTGTATTTAAACAAATATATGATTCCATCCATGGTTTTTCATTAAATTCTAATACTCTGTGTATTTTCTTTAGTTTCATGCCTAAAGATAAATACAGTTGCAGGTTTTTGTAATGTATCACATATTTTTCTTTGTCCCTAAGATTGGGAACTAGTTGTTCTGTATTTATCATGCCATTATTTTCTAACAGATCTGTTTGGTATTCAGACAACCATTCTTTTTTCACTGCTAATCTTTCCGGTGCAAGCGGATAGTCATTGTGAGCTTCATGAAGTTCTTTAGGATATTCCAAATCAACTTCTAGAAAATATCCTTTTCCTTCTTTTGACTCTGGCAACGTTTCTGTTTCCACCCACTTAAAGCCAGAATATGGAAGTGGCTGACTCATTGCCCACCCATAAAGATTATTTTCATCATAATACATTAAAAAGTTGTTTTCCTCGTTAGGGTTATAATCAGCCACATGTGGATTGTTTGCTTTGGCATATCGTTTTGATACCATACTAATTCCACCACGCATACCTTTTTCTATAAATAAGTGCATGTCAATGTCTGTCAAAAGTTCCAATTCTATTTTTGAATGTTTAAGTAAAGCATCCCAAGATAATCCAGGTGCTGTATAGTAATGTAAAGCATCAAGTTTGTATGCACTCATACATGTTTTTCTAAAAGTTTGAAACACATCTGCTAACAGAGTTACATCAGTTTTTAGATATAAATCATGATAGTCTCCAAGAGTTTTACAGTTAAACTCTTTCCATATTTTTTGAGCGTATTCGTAATCTTCGAAACTTATACTTTCATCTGAGAGACTACTGTAAAACTTTTCTATAGGCGGTAATTGTGTTTCCTTAAATCTTTCCATACTGTCCATATATTCGTATGGATAAATACCTTTTCGTAAAAGTAAATCTGTTTGTTCCCTAAACTGATTTTTGGTAATTTTAAAATCAGATTTGTCTGTTGCTTTAACCAATTTTTCCAGAGACGAAGCCATAAATTGGAAACTGTCTAAAAATCTAAGTTGTCCGGCACTAAATGAAATATACTTTTCAGCGTTGTTTGGAATGCATGTTATATTACCTTTCATTTTATGTATTTTTTGTATGATGAGATGACTATCATATCCTTTGAGGTTGTGAAATATAACAGGTATAGGTGTTTTGTTTGGTTTTATTTTCAGTTTCAGGTTACAGTTTTTATGTGCTGCACCTCTATATTCACCTGTAAAATGACAGTGGTCTCTTACTTTACAGTTTTTACCACATTTTCTACCTATTTCATCCTCGCATATCCAGCAGTGTGTTGCTTTTTCATAATCTTCCTCATTTTGCTGCGTCATGATTAATGGTTTTGGGTTAGCAAATATTTTATTAATGTTGCTCTTTTCACATTCTAAGTGATTTAAAAACTTTTCAACAACATCTTCACCTCTGTAAATAACAGGTTCTTCTGTTTTACCATCATATCTGACAACTTGATATCCAAATCCACAAGCTTCGTGCACACTTGTGATTTCAGATTTCTTTCCAAATTTGATTGATTGAGGTTTGATTATACTCTCAAAATCAGCATATATTGCATAAGGCACAGGCATCTGATTTTGATGATTTTTAAATTTTACAGTATTTTTACCTTCCTTTGGCATTTCTATTCTGCAAGAATTTTTGTTAATACCATCACAGTCTTCTTTGTGTTTTGTAAGTAGTCCTTGTCCAGAATAGCCGTGAAGGCAACGATCGCAAAAGTAAGTTTGCCCTTTATGTTTGTTTTGGTCATAGAGTAGTCTATTCAGATTTTTAATCCAGCAATAGTGATATTTTGTTGTTAATGTTTTTGATTCTTTGGAATAATCATCAGGGTTATAGTTGTCATCTATAATTCCTTCTTCATTATTTGGATCGTCTTCGTTTTCTGATTCAACTTCAGTGTCTTCAGATATTAAGATCAAATTAATTCGTTCAATATCTTTTGGTTGTTCTGATATTTTATATGGAAAAACAGATACCTTTTTATTTTTTCCTGTTATGGTATATCCATAAACGTTGATAGCAAGGTTGTTTTGTTTCTCTACTTTGGTTATTTGAAAAATTGGAGTGGGCAAATCAATACCATCCATATTCAACTTACCCATGTGTTTGTTATAACTAGATATCCTAGTTGGATTATTTTTATTAGGCCACAAAGCAGAAACCAATGCCACTTCCAAGCACTTATTATCTTCATTATTAACATTAATTATTGCTTTTTTATCAGATACTACTTTAGGCAAAGGAATATATGAAGAACCTTTTAATGGTTCATACTTTGCAAAATTTAAGTAAAACGTAACACAGTGATCAATCTCCAATCCAGATGCTGTGTTTGTAAATCTTTCAAGGCTCTCTTGTATATAAGCAGATGATTCATCGTAAAACTCATTTATTTTTTCAGAGGTTAAAATTGCATTTTGTTCACTGTGTAATACTGCTGTGGTGTATTTTTTGGTATCACCATCATCTTTGAATAAATTTACAGTAAGACCTAATTGAAACTTTAATCCATTCATCTTTGTCAGCTCTTTGCTTATTTGTTTTGTGATAATGAATTTTTTATCACGGAATAGTTTTTGAGGGTCTTTGTATTTCTCGGCAGATATTTCGTATGCTTTAAAATAGCCACACATTGGTTTGTCAACCAGTTTTAATTCTTCTTTAGATTTTCTATCATTAAGCTCTTTCAGTTCTTTTATAACATTGTCTCGTAATTTAGCATATTAAAGAAAGCCAGTCGTGCTATTTGTGGACGGTCACTCGACCCATATGTCTTTACAAGTGAGTGACTTATGCAAGGAAAACGGCGTCGAGCTATACTGTTTGCTTGAGCACGCAAGCCATCTCATACAGCCATGTGATTTGAGATTATTTTCGGCGTTAAAGGAGTCATGGCGTCAGGCCGTTCGCGATTTTCAGCTTGCGAACATAGGAGAATATGTTACAAAACAAACTTTTGCAACAGTGTTTAAGTCCGCGTGGGTCAAATCAACGACCATTGGTGTGGTAGTAAATGGCTTCCGGGAAAGCGGTCTGTTTCCTCTAGATCCACCCAGAGTGCTGTCAACACTCAAACTGGAGCCAAGTTCTATATTCAAGGCTACAACTACAGTGGAAACAGCAACAGCGGCAGCAAGTTGGATTCCGTTAAAAATTGGGAAAGACCCGAGTGTGTAACAGATATGGTCTCGCGTCGTATTACCGGCGCTTTATACCAAACTTTAGTACTGTTGCATACCCCCTTACAGAATTAACACAGAGAAACGGGAAATTTCGGTGGTCTGAAGCATGCGAAACAGCATTTCAATGTATCAAATCACTCTTGTTTTCTTCTTCTATTTTGGCATACCCCGATGCTTTGGCGTACGGAATCGGCGCAGTTCTTAGCCAAGTGCAAAACGGTGAAGAAAAGGTAATTGCGTATGCGATCAAAACACTGAACAAATCGCAACGTCGTTATTGTACCACATACCGAGAACTGTTATTTGTGGTTTATTTTGTTCGTCACTTTAAACACTTTCTCTGGGGAAGACCTTTTCGAGTCAGAACGGACCACAGTTCTTTAAAATGGCTTCACAGTTTCAAAGAACCATAGGGTATGATAGCTAGCCATCCTAAATACGTACGATATGACTATTATACATCGCAAGGGTAGTCCCCATGGCAACGCTGATGCGTTATCACGAATAAAACCGCGAAAATGTAAGCGAGATAATTGTCCGTCATGTGCGTCCTCTGCTGACAGTTTAGCAGAACACTGTCAGATTAATGCAGTAACAAAAGTAAACAAAATAAGACACAAACCAGAAATACCGATTTTGACAATGAAACTAGTACAAATACAAGTAGGACAAATACAAGTGAAAATACCGATATTGACAATGAAACTGGTACAAATACAGATGAAGCTGCAAATAGCAATACGGGACCAGAAATTGGAGTTAATTGGATGGGTTCTTGATCTAATGAACAGCTTAGGGGCATGCAAGTCAACGACCATTTAATTGGACCTGTACTTAGCATGAGGGAGGCATCTGATCAGAAACCTCCGAATTCTAAGTTAAGTTGTTACTTCCTGAGGACTAAAATCCTTCTAAACCAATGGAATATACTAATTATAAAGAATGGTGTACTGTATAAACATACTGAGAATGGGTATGGGGGTATGATTTCAAGTTAATCACACCAAAGGAAATCCGAAAGTTTATATTCGAACAGCTGCATTGCAATCGCATAGCGGGGCATCTAGGAAGGGATAAAACTGTAAATGCCATTAAAAGATGATCATTAAAAGTAGATTGTATTGGCCTGGAGTTGTTGATGATATCTCTGTCTGGTGTCAAGAATGCGATACATGCGTGCGAAGTAAACCGGGACCAGGTCGTGGTAAAGCCCCAATGCACCATACAGATGTTGGTTTTCCACTAGAGAGAATTGCTATAGACATACTTGGCCCATTGCCAATAACAGATAACAATAACTCATATATAATGTTCGTAGGTGACTACTTTAGTAAATGGACAGAGTCGTATGCAATTCCAGACCATACAGCTCAGACGGTGGCAGACAAGCTAATTACTGAGTTGGCGTTCCTTAGGCCATCCATACAGATCAAGGTAGAGAGTTCGAATCAAATCTATTTAGGATTATGTGCGAAAAGTTAGAAATAAAGAAAACTCGAACTACACCTTATCACCCTCGATCTGACGGCATGATAGAACGGTTCAATCGAACAATCCAACAAATGTTATCTTTATTTGTAAACGAGCACAGAAATGACTGGGATGACCATTTACCTTACCTAATGCTTGCTTACCGCATGTCTGTTCATGAAAGTACTAAATGTACACCGTCATTGCTGATGTTGGGTGGACAGATAACAATATCCCTTGATTTATTAATAGGAAACCCTAATGTTGACGTTGAAATGTGTCTTGCTGAGTACATTCAGTGGATACAAGATACTATGCAAAACTCATTTGACTTTGCTAGAGAACACTTAAATGTAAGTGTTAAACGGCAGAAAAAGTATCACGATCAAAATCGATGATCTCAAATATTGATGTTAATAGATATAAAAGAATTATGAAATATTGGTTGAAAGTAATAAATACTGACAATATCATTCTAAAGACTGTGTATGGACACGCTTTACAGGACTGTAATAGCGGAAAAACGAACTGGGTTAGCAGTGTTAAGAAATTACTAGATGATTACGGTTTTTCTTATGTATTCGATAATGCTTCTTATATAAACAGTGACGTATTTTTGTATGACTTTAGAATTAGAGTTTTAGATGCCTTTAAACAAAATTGGTGTGGTACCTTAAACAACAGTTCTGTGTTAACATTGTACAAAGATATTAAAACTAGTTTGGAATATGAAACATATTTAGATATTTTGCCAAGAAGTTTACGTCTATATTTTACTAGACTTAGACTATCTGTACATCCAATCAGAATACAGACTGGTAGATATGCCAACAATAGAACACTTCATGAAGAAAGATATTGCCTAATTTGTAATAGTTCAGATATAGAAGATGAATTTCATTTTGTATGTATTTGTCCTTGTTATATTGATATTAGAAAGAAATACTTAAAACGTTGTTATTACAAACGTCCTTCTGTTTTCAAATATTTGGAGTTACTGAAATCACATGACAAGATAGAAATAATAAAACTTTCGTTATATGTTAAAGAATCAATTATATTAAGAAACGCATTATTAACTATTGAAAGGTAGTTACTTAGTTCAACCTCCTACTCTTATTTACTATACTACATAATAAATAATAATAATGAAATGATAAATTATACCATTTGTATATATTTCACCATTGAAATCACATGACAAAAAATAATAAAACTTCCGTTATATGTTAAAGAATCAATTGTATTAAGAAACGCTTTATTAACTATTGAAAGGTAGTTACTTAGTTCAACATCTTACTCTTATTTACTATACATAATAAAAATAATAACAATAATAATGAAATGATTAATTATACCATTTGTATATATTTCTCCATTTACTTGTATATATACGTTGACATCATATATGCTAATATGTATGTATTGTAGACGATGTACTTTGTACAAGTCTGAATAAAAAGTCTGTCTGTCTGTCTGATGTAAATGATTGGGTTTGGCGTTGGTACCCACCAAGTGCCAGAGAAAAAATAGGGCTTGGATGGACAGGACCATACCTTGTTATTGACAAAATACGTGAGGTTACTCTGAAAATTCAGAAGAATGAAACAGCCAAACCGATCAATGTTCATATTGACGATGTTAAATTATTTCAGGGGTCTAATATTCCAAAACCCTTAATACACATCGATGTACCACAGTCGAGTAATCAGCTTGGTATTAACCAACACGCTGATTATCTGGAAACGACAGGCAACGGCGAACGCGTCGACTTGTGGGTAACTAACGATATACCACAGCATGGTAATCAGCTTGGTATGAACCAACACATTGATTACCTAGAAAATACCGACATGGACGAACACGTCGATTTGTCATATTGATACTAACTCATCGACTAAGTTGGCATCACCAAATATTGACCAGCCATTGAAAACTAGAACAGGAAGAGTAGTAAAACCACCAAACAGGTTAACATACTAGAGTATGGTGATTTTATTACACAATTGGCACCACCACATCTGCCACACTACACACATTAATTAATACACAAGTATAAACATATAATTTATATACTTGTATATGTATATATTGTATTACATTGTATTATCCTTGTAGTATAGAATTGTATTATCTTACTCGTGATTTACATGATCGCGATATAGAAATGTGTTTTTTTTAAAAAAAAAATGAATTATTAGTGTTTATATTAATACTGTTCTGTAATATATAAAAACGTTTATTGCTTTGTATTATATCGTGATTTAGATAATTGCAATTTATAAAATATGTTTATTTACATTGCACTACCTTGTTCATATAATTACAAGTGTTCGTTATTCTTGGGATATTGACTAAAATGTGTTTCACGTGTATCAACAGTGTTACATGAAAATATAGTTATTTATAACGTATAACTAAATACTGATATATGTTTTAAATTGTTATACACAATAGTTTATTGTGTACAGCTATGACCTATAATTGACTGAACGCTGAATTTTAGTAATTGTTGGCTACATGTGTAAAATCTTTAATCTTGAAAATGCACTTTATCTTTATTCAAATTTGAAAATAATTTGGTCCTTGTACCAATATATTTTGGTTTAAGAAAGGGGGAGTGTAATAGAGTTCCAAATTATTCCTTGAATTACTAAAGCATTTCCAATAGATTTATAGATGTGAATTATTATGACTGCTTGGTATTACGAGTATTGATACTTGGTCTTGACCAATAATTATCACTGCTTGTACAAACAATTGGTTTTATACTATTCTTAAATATAACATTAATGGTTGAACAAATGCAATGTATGGAGAAAAACTAACGGGACGCCATGAGTTTTTATAAAATCAAGATTGCTGTGTGTCCCTTTAAAATTAAAAGTATGTTTAAAGCTTAAGACGGGGGAATCCGCCGTCACCGGGATGTTTATTTTAATTTATGACAAGTATATACAATATGCGCTTTTCCAGTATAAGCCCCATAACATTATTAACCTTGGGTATTAATATTTAAATGTGGTGATCAAAGGTCCGCTTATGAGCTGTGGTGATCAAATGATTTCAATCCTACCTTATTGAGCCATTTACGTATTTGATTTTAAATGACGACGACGACGACGACTGGTTGTTGTGGATTGTCCTTAACGGTTCATACACGTAGAACGATTGAGGGCTTTGCTGAAGAATATCCCCCATAAGACTGGATCCCGAGCGCATATACGTCAACACTAAAACATAAACTACTTCTGTTTGCCGGGACGGATTGTCTGGTCTGCGCAGGTGTTTTATTTTACTGGAGTAGACTGTTGCCGAATGATTTATAAAAACTGAAATGAATAAAGAAATATAAGCAAACTGTTCACAGTAATTTTCATCAGATAAAACGTCCATCTGAGTCATTAAACATTATGTTTGTTACACATTTGCGGATCCAAGAGGGAATGGGGGACATAGTGCGCGCACCCGCCCTTCGAAAAAATCGGCATGTATAGTTTAGCCTATGCTTACAGAATTTGAGAGTTTTTCACATTTGATTGAACTACTAATATTGAACAAGAAATCGAAAGAACCGATGAATGTCCCGAATGAAGAGGCACATGTGAAATACAATCGGGACTAAACACTAAATAACAGTAGAATTCATCATTCATCATTTTTTAATAATGCCATGTAAGGAAAACGTTCGGGGTGGGGGTGGTGTACCACTGAACCATCCCAGCCCGCTGTTCAATATTTCACATCCCGCTAAACTCAAATCCTGGATCCACACATCTTTTATAGGAAAAGGTGAAAGTGGGAAAAGTAGACCTGTCAACAGCTTATAACAGATAGACCTCCACGGTGTAAATGTTACTTACTTATCGTAGCCATCAAATAGACACCGCCAAAAACCAAGCATATAACCAACAATCGTTTACGACACGTACTAGCTTTCATATTCGATCGAAAATGTCCGTAACAAATGTAGATGTAATAAACGATACTAGCTAGTGTAAGTTACTACATGTAGTTTCTCGCTACTCTATCGTTTTTTAAAATGTCCAGCTTGACTCCATCTGTTTTAAAGAGTCCAATTATAAAGCTTCTGTAGTCCACGACTTCATCTATTTTAAATATTCCAACTATATCAAACGTCTGCAGTCCACGACTTCATCTATTTTAAATATTCCAACTATATCAAACTTATGCAGTCCACGACTTCATCTATTTTAAATATTCCAACTATATCAACCTTCTGCAGTCCACGACTTCATCTATTTTAAATATTGCAACTATATCAACCTTCTGCAGTCCACGACTTTATCTTCCAACTATATCAAACTTCTGCAGTTCACGACTTCATCTATTTTAAATATTCCAACTATATCAACCTTCTGCAGTCCACGACTTCATCTATTTTAAATATTCCAACTATATCAACCTTCTGCAGTCCACGACTTCATCTATTTTAAATATTCCAACTATATCAACCTTCTGCAGTCCACGACTTCATCTATTTTAAATAGTCCAACTACATCAACCTTCTGCAGTCCACGACTTTATCTTCCAACTATATCAAACGACTTCATTCGTACTATACCACGCGTGCCACTTGTAACTACAAATGTGCCTTTTTTAACTATGCAAAATATAAAGTTTAGGTTTGGTCAATACATGTTTGTTTATTTCATTTTCACAGTAAGACCATGGCATTAAATTGTTCGTTTTTCAATATAAGGAATTGAAACCTAGGACATTGTTGAACCCAGTTAAACATGTTAAAACAGCTCATTATACTTATAAATTTGGTCTATAAATGAGTGTTAAGTCTTTAATATGAATTAAATAAAATGAAATAAAATGATTTTTTTACAAAAACAAACGATATTTAACTGTTGTATCGCCTCATCAATATGGAATTTGTTACGAGTGTATCCTTCCCCCAGTAGGCATACTGTTTTTGTCCTGATATATTGTTTCTGATATATTGTTTTGTTATAAATGCCATTCCCTTAGAACGAACTATATTATTCCATCTGCCTTCATCCGCGCTCTGCATTAATTATCATGGTTTGTGAAACAAGCAATTACAAAAGAGTGGCCTTAAAATCATTCACGTGACAGGTACATATCACATTAAGTTATTGATGCGATAGACCATGATGCGTATATATAAGCCACATTCTTCAATAATATATTACCATGACGAGTACTATTATATCAAACCTAGTTTTTAGACGACCTTTTAATCTGTTAATTTAAAGAAAGTATAGCATGTGTGTGTCAGCTGGTTCCGTTTCTTGGTTGTTGGAGACATCATTTCTTCTTCTTCTTCTTCTTCTTCTTCTTCTTCTTCTTCTTCTTCTTCTTCTTCCATACGTTGATCCCACTTGAAAAAAATCCTAGATTGATTAGACATATTTATATAGCTGGATTCAATAAAAAACGTCCACAGAGGTAACTAAGGTGCTGTATTCGATCCCAGAAGGGCATGTCTGTGCTAATTATCTTGATAAATCATTAAACATTCATTATATCAGCAATAAAAGTCGTATTGGCCTCTGAATGCACCCGTTATCACAGACTATAGTAGGAACACTCATTATCTGAGAATATAAGAACACTCATTATCTGAAAATGTCTTAGATAAAAGTAAGACTGTCAGACGTACCGTTCCAAATCTTGGACAGTTCCTATAATAACAATGACAGCTTAGTTTGTCATAAAGGGAACCGGTACACCATCTGTATACATCGATATGCTTACCGACTGATATATCGATTATCGGTGAAACGATTCAAATAGCCGATACTTTTTATACCGCTTGCTGGACTTCCGATGGATGTTAACTGTATTTCAGCACATATTTTATGGCAAAAACAGGACGTATACGAGTATTTAGAGACTGGTAATTATGGTATATTTCTTTGTATGAACCGTGTGTTATAATTTCGTCTGTTAGATCGACACAGCAGGTATGTAGCTATCGCAATGTGTTTTGTATATGTTTGCAATAAGTAAAAGGCATGCCTACCTGAATTTTAAATGGTTCTGCTCGAATGTTTTACCGATCAAAGTAGTTTTGCTCAAGGTTATGTCTGAACGATGTAAACATGTGCCGTCCTGGTATAACTTGCACAGTTATGTTATGTTATTTACAGTTCTGGTATGTTCTGTATAGTTCTGATATTGTTTGTACTGTTATGTTCTGTACTGTAAATTATGTTCTGTAAGTCTACTGTTATTTATTGTACAGATATGTTATTTACTTTACAGTTCTGTTATTTTCTGCATTGTAAGTTATGTTCTGTAAGTCTACTGTTATTTTTTTTACTGTTCTGTTATTTTATGTACAGTTCTGTTGTTTTCTCTGTACTAGTTCTGATATTTTCTGTACTGTAAGTTTATGTTCTGTAAATCTACTGCTATATTCTGTTCAGATCGTTTATTTTCTGTATAGTACTGATATTGTTTGTACTTTATTTTCTGTACTTAAGATTTGTTATTTAAGTGTACTGGTATTTTCTGTACCGTTATTTTCTGTACTGTTATTTTCTGTACGGCAAATTATGTTTTGTAAGACTACTGATATTGTCTGTACTGTTATTTTCTGTACAGTTCTGTTGTTTTCTGTACAGTTGTATTATTTTCTGTATAAGTTCTGTTATTTTCTGTACAAGTTCTGTTATTTTCTATACAGTACTATTGTTTTTTGTACAGTTCTGTTATTTTATGTACAGTTCTGTTATTTTCTGTACAGTTCTGTTATTTTCTGTACATTGATGTTATTTGTTGTACTGATTTCTTCTATACTTATCTAATCAACATGCATTATTACTTTACCACCTGTGTAAATGTATATGTTTTATTTTATAATAACAACTCTGTAAGTAAAAACAGAACAAATATCATGACATTCGAGATGAACCCCCCCGCCCATAGTTCCCCCCCGCCCATAGTTGCCTTGTAGGATTTTTATTCACGAAAGCGAAACCAACATTAACAACAATGTATTTTTGATATTTTCTAAAAAATCCTTTTAAATGTTTAGAAATACATTCTTAGTCTTTTTCTTTTCTATTTCGCACCAAGGACACTGCCACTAGACATATTTCTGAGCACCCACCCCATTAAAAACCCTTAAAAACCCGACCCCACACTGACAGTAAAACAGTTTGGGTCAGAATATATGTCAGAAAAGATTATCGGATCTGGATTGCATGTCTCCACTTGAAATCGCTAACAAAATGCCAAATGTTACACTTTACTGCCGATGTTAAGGACAAGAAAAGTGTTTGTTTATTTGTTTTAGCATTTACATCATATCACGTAAAACATTTTAAAGTGGTATGTTTATAAGTTTATAAAGTGAGCATACGTTTTGTCAGGATCCTTATATAAGGACTCTGGTTTTGTAAACACATACTTTAATGTCATGTTATTTAACTGCTATAAAATGTTTTTCAATGGAAGACCATCTCGCTAGTGTATACCATTATAGCAAACATACGTCTTTAAACCAATCAGGCCTGTACAAGTTCAATATGTAAAACACCTGATCGATTCAAACCATAATTATAATAATTAAAAATTCGACCCCTTTCCCAATGAAAAGAATGTTAGTTTTATCAATTCAAAGAAGATAATTTATAATGTCTAAAACATAATTATCTTAGTAGAAAAAGCTTGATTTTTGCTTGATCACCTTTTTAAAATTCTCACAAATAATAACTCCCCATCCACCCCACGTCCAACCCACTTCCGTTTCTAATTCCGTTTCTAAAACTACCGACGACGAAGTATGTATATAGCTTACATATTTTGAGAATCCGAACTCTATAGACACAATATAAACAGATTTGACCTGCCTGGCCAAACCCCAAAACTAGAGTCGAATTAAGAGTTACCAACGCGTAATTCATTTAAGGATCTTAAACAAGGAACTCTGCAGAGCAAAGTTCAAAAAGCTTATTTTGCACGGGCATGACATGCGTGTTCTAAACATGGGCATGTTAGCAGGAGCTTCGTATCACAGACCTGTGTAAATCCTCTTACCATTAAACTAATACCTAAAGTGTTTTGCAACCATAAACATTACATACGAGTTCACTATTCAGTTGTCAGACCGTCTATTGTCAAACAGAACGTATCCTAATTGTTCAAAGAGGACGTTATCTAAGCGTCTTTAAGATGTAATAGTCGCACGCCAGTGAAATTAGACATAATGCCTGTAATGAAATCAATACTCTGTTGGTTCTTTTTACTTTATTTATGTGTTTTGGTTAAACCATAGCTATTAGTTTGAAATCATAAAACAGTCCTTTTTGTTTTAGATGCATAATTGCCAATCAATCCATTTAACAGTCATGAGGCACCGAAGCACATTATGCCAGTTGTATTGGCACCAATCTAATCCAATCCCTTTAAACTGTATCTTTTATTTGAAAAAAAAATGAAATTATAAAGATTTGATTTAATTTAAATTGTTTGTGTTCCAATGTAATCTATATAACGTTCTCCGTGTGTTTGAATGGGCTGGAGGGAATGCGGTAGAGCGATGTGTGTTTGAATGGGCTGGAGGGAATGCGGTAGAGCGATGTGTGTTTGAATGGGCTGGAGGGAATGCGGTAGAGCGATGTGTGTTAATCCGAATGCTAATGAAAAGCCACATAATGTGATTCTGTTTCATATGAAATGTGCATATGCATTAAAGTCCCTATTTCACCATCAACAGGCAAATGTTACAATATATGTACACGGTTTCTAAACCTACTGAGGACAACGTAAATGTATAACTTACATATTTTGAGGTTTCAAACTATATGTACACAATATAAACGGCTTTAACCAGCCAGGCCAAACCAAAAAACTGGAAGTCGAATAAAGAGTTAATTTTATTCAATCATGTATATTCAATCACTGTTATTTCAAAGAACACGTGAATAAATCTGTACTTTTAATCAGCACATATACATCATTATATGACCTGAACCCCTGGATAGAGTTTTGTAAACGGTTTTATAGTGTAATTTTGCCGTTAATTGGCGCGTTAGTTCTTTAAATTAAGCCGCATGTTACCTTCGGTTGAATTAGTGTTTATGAAAATGTTTGGTTTTTGTTACTGATTCATACATACTAATTTAAATGGGACTTGTATTGGTAACAATTGTACATATTATTCATATACAAGAATTTGCCATGTCGTCTGGTTTTCCAGACCAACATATTTCATTAACAATATTTAAATTGAAATAATCATGGTGGCTAGTTTGGTGCATTTGCACATTTATATAATTATATAATTTGTTCGTTTGAATGTTTTTACGTCATTTTTGCACAGATTAGGCCATAAATGACGGTTGATTTGTTTTAAGGCAGACCGCCGCATTTTTCCTAGGTAGAACAAAATACTGCATACCTCCCGCCATCCGTGACAAGTCGAGCTTCCGATTTTTAATATGAAACTGAAACACATTATGCTGGATTTATTCATATTTGGATTAACACCCATAATGCATTCAGTTCCTTTAAAATGATATTAATCGTTTCATTTCCCGATAATAATTTTAGCGCATGTTAGGCCACAAATGACGGTCGATTTTTTTGTGGTAGAGGCAGACCACCCCATTGTTCATGCGAAGAACAAAGTACCGCATTCCTCCCATCATACGTAAGGATCGATACTTTCTCACCTGCCAAGTCGCGCTTCCAATTTTAATATGAAACTGAAACACAAGACTTTATGTTGGATTTATTCATATTTGGATTGCCAACCATAATGCATTCTGTCCTTTTTAAAGGGACACATGGCAATCTTTAAATGTTTGAAATATATGTCTCGCTTTATATATCCAGTATCAGTTTTACTTTTACCCTGGTTACATTTAAATAAATCAAATTTTAAATATTCACTGTTTCGTCTTATTATACTATAAGTTTTAGTTATTGGTGCAATAATATCAAAAACTAATAATATGCAAAAAAAAATTGCTTAATACTATTCTTATAATTAAAATTAATGACTGAACAAATGCAAGCTATGCAGAAAAACTAGCGGGACGCCGTGAGTTTTTAAAAAAACAAAGATTGCCGTGTGACCCTTTAAAACGATGATAAACACTTTATTTCCCGATAATCAATATCCGTTGAATTTGGTCCAGAAAGAATCTCTACAATCAAGTATATGAATAATTGATATATTACTGTAAGTTTATAATTAACCTGTCGCAACGGTATCGTTGTGCCTGTTCGAATGGCCCCGGTGCATGTTTGTTGATCACACGTTAGCCGTTTAGACTCTGTAATTCACTCATCGCTATATTATAGTAGGTGATGCTGATGATGATGATGATGATGATGATGATGAAACTGCTTTATAGACATACACGCATGTACACCCACACAAACACGTATCCACAAACGCATGCACACGCACACATGCATAGCCATGGGGTGACACATACCTTTGATCTATTTAGCGCAAACGCAGAACTTTCACTTCTAGTTTCAATATTGTATCTAAATAGACCGAGTAAGTGCCACCTCACGTATATGGGAGTGTGCGTGTCATATGAACTATTGAGAAAACAGTGCGGTGAACTGCGAAAAAATACCACAGTGAACCGTGAGAAACTATCGCGATGAATCGTTAGAAAATACCGTGGTAAACATGAGAAAATACCGCGATGAACCGTGAGATAAAACCGCGATGAACTTTTAGAAAATACCGCGATGACCTGTGAAAAAACACCGCGATGAAACGTGAGATAATACCGCGGTGAACCTTTAGAAAATACCGCGATGACCGGTGAAAAAATACCGCGACGAAACGTGAGAAAATACTGCGGTAAACCGTGGTAAAGGTGCATCGTAACAGTAAAATCGTACATAATGTAAGCTTCATTATATTTAATATAAAACACATTGTTCGCCTCATCGGAACATTCTAGGTGCATAATCTAATTTTAAAAGATATTTCTTGTCTTCAAATAGTTAGACACGCATTTTAGGCATGGAGATCGCGTAATAGTGTAATAGTAACAGGTTGTATCATTCAATGTGACACAAGCATGCCGCTGTCATACTATACTCACCAAAAAAAGAACTGGTATTCCCATAGGTAGTTTTTGAGGGCGTAGGACAGCTCAAACAGCGCTTTAATTAAAAAGAACAGTTTCAAAGTTTGCCAATACTCTTTTATGGATGCTATGGAACGTTTAAAGGGGATGTAGCGACACAGCCAAACAGCTCTGTTATTGAGAGTTCTGAAAAACTTGGGAAAAGGTGAAAGAATTATCACAATCGGATGATAAACAAAAAAGATATGACCATTTAAAGGTTGTTCTAAAACGAATATGGGAGCCGCCATTTTTAGAACTATGACGTCATAGTTTCATATTACCATATATGGAATATTGATAAATATTATTTAAAACGAAGAAAATCACTGCAAATGAATGATTTTTTTTACTGGTCATATACAGCATTATTGCCATTAAGAATTACATATTTTTTATACAGCTGATGTCATTTTTTCCCTTTAAATCAGTAAATTTTCATATTTATAAATATTCCATATATTTCATATTTCAAAATGGCCGCTTCCAAATCCGCTTCAACAGAAACTTCAAATGATCATATCTTCTTTGTTTATCATCCAATTTTGACAATTCTTTCACCCTAATTCAAGTATTTCAGAACTCTCAATAATAAAGATGGTTTGGCTGTGTCGCTACATTCCCTTTAAAGTAATTTGATGATTTTTGATAATCAAAAGCTGCTTTTTGCTATCTGCATAGTCTGTGTTGTGATTTTGTGTGATTTTTTTTGGTAAGGAACATATGGAGAATATTGTCTTGGACAAATTTAGGTAATTTTTGTAGATTTAATGTGTTTTTGACAAAAAAAGCTTGGTTTAGAAAAATGGGGTAACTCCCTTGTGTACTGAACTTTTCCAAAAAATCGTTTGTTTGGACTATCGTTATTGGTCTATCTAATTATTATCTACACATCATCAATTATTTTCTATTCTTCTGGCTATATAATAAGGGAAAGAAAAAGGGGTACTTTTGTTTTTTCTCAGTATATATCACAGTTGTCTTAACCTGGAATAATTTCGTAAAAGTCGCAAGAATGCAACCGTCTTATGTAAGTGTTATCACTGTTGTAAGAAACATTTCGTCATAAAAGAAACGGCTATTCGACCTTGCGTTATATATCATCCGGGCTATATGCTACATCCTTTATTTTAACTGCACGTTGTCTCTACTAACTCAGTAAACCGAATCTGCTTCTTTATCCCTTGTTTTTGTTTGTCGCTGCTCATTTTCAGTTGTTGAAATGTAATTATTCTTTCCCACCCACAGATCTCAAGTGCCCAAACGTGTCCACACTAACCTTAATAGACAGTCTAGTCAAGCGCTGATTATGCACTTGTCTGTATATTTATTACCTGTGGTGATTTCTTATTAGATTTCAGGGCTATTGTTTTCATAGTGCAGGGTCGGTAATGGGGACAAAAAAGATTATATCTTGTGTGATCGATTCGTTGATTTTATTGACAGCGATATGTACTGTTTAGACGTTCCAATCGACCGGATATCTATGGACACGGTACAAAATAACCACGGGATATATGTAAACGGATGGCTCGTTAATGACTTTAATTCAGGCTGCTATTCTTATGCATGTACTAACGGTTCAAGGTTATTGATTATCTGTTATTGCGGCAGCATGATTTTAATATAATATAATACATATAATACACAATTTTAACGTCGAACAATTTAATAAATGGTCGGACCACGCTCCTATTTCATTTGATATTCTAAGTAATACACTTCGATAATTTGATGATGGTTTCTATGAACGAATACGAATACGATGGGAAGTAGAAGATGCTGAACATTATTTTTTCCAGTGTAACACGTTTTTCACATGCCGGCTCACACTGACAAAAAGCGCCGTTTGTCTACATTTTTTATGAGCAAAAACGTCGCGGACAAAAAGTGCCGGCACAAACGAGGAAACTCAGTTGGACAAGGTCCGATCTTCGCTAAAGTCCTCAACAGTAAAATAATACAAAACGGTCAATAACATTTTTAAAACACATTTACAAATCGAAAATACTACAAAATAGTCAAAAACATTTGACACGTTTACAATGGTCCGTGCATTTACTGGAATAGATTGACAGGCTGAATAAAAAATATACAAATGCAAAAAAACATTATAGATAGTTCTGCAAGATATAGCACTAAACAAGCAATAGTTAATACAAACGATAGTGCATGTAATTGTTATGATATTTTCTAGGGAAATATTGGAACCTCGGTTATAGAGAACATTTATAAAGAATCTCGGTTATAGAGAACAGCTGTTATAAAGAATCTCGGTTATAGAGAACATCTGTTATAAAGAACCTCGGTTATAGAGAACATCTGTTATAAAGAATCTCGGTTATAGAAAACCACGGATACAGTGAATCTCGGTTATAAAGAACCTCGGTTATAGAGAACCATGGATACAGTGAATCTCGTTTATAGAGAAACACGGATACAGTGAATCTCGGTTATAGAGAAACACGGATACATTGAATCTAGGTTATAGAGAAACACGGATACAGTAAATCTCGGTTAAAGAGAACCTCGGTTATAGAGAACCTCGAAATAGAGAATATCGGTTATAGAGAACCTCGAATATAGAGAACCTCGGGTATAGAGAACCTCGGATATAGAGAACCTCGGATATAGATACCCTCACTATATCTATCTCACACGTATATTTGGATTCTTCCCCCTCCCCCCACCCCCACCCCCCGGAATGATTACGGTCATGTTTGCAGCAATGTAGCAAGGCGGATCACATAATTTACATGTTTATCTCCAGAATGCAGGGCATATACAGTGACAATCGGTCTACTGATTGCCGAGTCATGGCTGCACACACACACACACACACACACACACAGTGATTATAATAGACACGTTTTTCCCCTCGGGGCTCGACTAATTAGTTATGTTGTGTTCATAAGAAAAAGTTGGTTGATAGTGTATTGCTTAAGGTATTGAACTATGTAAAACATACGAATATACAGTTTAAGTTGATGTAAGTATAAGTTTCTATAAATGCCAATATAAGGATAAGTTGATATATAAGTACAAGTTGTAAAAATATAAATGTCAACATATCGATAAGTTGATATAACATAGTTGATATAAGTACAAGTTGGAAATTCATTTTTCCTACAACTACAGAACCACGGCCTCTGGTATTGTCCATGACATTTTATGCACGGATCACAAAAAGCGCAATTCGGACAAAAAGCGCCGATTTTTTAAAAATTCTGCGGTCAAAAAGCGTAATTCGGACAAAAAGCGCCGTTTGTCTACATTTTTTATGAGCAAAAAAGTCGCGGACAAAAAGCGCCGAGCGGACAAAAAGCGCCGGCACACGTGTATACTTTATTTTGAACATGTTTTCTAGATAGCGTTCAGGCGTTCTTAAACTGACTGGAATTTAACTCGAAAGGATTTAATCTAATGTTGGTAGAACTTGTTACCCAACCCATTTGTCATTATAATATTTCTATCGTATATATGTTTATATTTGCTCTGTATGTAAAATATTGGCAATAAAATATGTCTAAATCTAAATCTAATACGATGGGAGAATGACCTGCGTGATGACTTCAGGCGTGTTCTTATTGCGCAACTACCTGCGCTTAACACTATTACAAATTATACCAATTTTAATAGTAAAAATGAAGTCTATTTGTGTATTGAACATTTTACAAAATTAATGTTATTAAAAGCGTTGCTGAGCTATTATTTTGCAAACATGAGATTGTATATAATAAACCACGTGTTAAAATAAAGCCGAATGGTTCGATACTGAACGTACATATGTAAAAGCTATGAATACATATAATATGCATAAACGAGATGCAAATAGGAAATTTCGTATTGCACTTACTAAGCTAAGACTGTCATCGCATCAACTGCGGATTGAAGCAGGTCGTTATGGTGTTAACAGAATCGACCATGATCAACGCTACTGTTTAATTTGTAATTCTGGTGATCTTGAAGACGAATACCACTTATTTGTATATGTCAAGCTTACACTGACATTCGAAAACAATCACGTTACTTTGTTAGACCAAGTGTGTTTAAATTTATTGAGCTAATGCAGTCTGTTAGTTTTTCTATTATCTCAAAACTTTGTAAATTTGTATATCAAGCGACAATTATTCGACAAAACATAGTTGATCGTCATGAAAATGTACTGTAAATCTCACTTAAAGTAAATACTGCACCATCTTTTACACATATATATGCTTTAACGTTCTTCGTGATATTTCAATATGTATATGTGTGTACATATACAATGCATTGTTCTATTTTTGTCAATGTACTTAGTACAACCTCACGTTCAATATATGTTTGTATATCTTTTCCGTAAAAATCATGTTTTGCTCATTGCCTTTATGTCTATGCTCGTACTTGTCATGACTGGCTGTTGTATATAATATTATTCATTGTATCACGTAACAAGAAACATTGTAATGTTTACGTTACTTAATAAAGAATCTTGAATCTTGCATTGAAAGAACATATTAAGATTCTATTTTGTGATTTATCTCTCATTGATGTAGTTATTTTCATTGATTCTATAAAGTGCTTATGTGTTTTATGTTTTGTGTTATTTTAATATTGTAATATTTTATTTTCACATAGTCATGTATATTTGTGTGTGGTGGTTTTGTCACGCTTGATAATGCAAATAGAGCTCTTTTTTTTTATTGTGTTTGAAACGTATGTGTATGTACTTATATGTTCATGACATGGATATGATTAAGTATAATACATCAACCATAACATTGATATAAGTCACCTTCTCCGTGATTTTTAAATGGAAATTCTGACGTGTTCATGTGTTTGTTTCTATTTCTGTTTTCTGTTTTGTGTTCTCTAAAAAGAAGTAAACAGTACAACTGTGTTTATTTTTGCAGCTGATATTTGTATTTGTTAATACATGTATGTACGGATCTTGCTACGTCTGTTAAAATGTATAATAATTATGTATGATATTGTATGATCACATGGGCCTATGGCTTACTGTAGCGGTTCTACTTGGCTAAATTTGTATACGTTTGTATTTCTCTGCATTTTCGTTGAGTTTTGTTTGATGAACACATTTAAAACATTTACATTTTCTGTGTTTTTCCTTTAATGTAAGAACAGAGAAGGACATTTTTTTAAAATTAAAAACACCAGGAAACAGCATGAGTCTATTGATAAAACACGGTGAATCCAGTTTCTTTGTTTACATCAGTAAAACAAACTTCGTTTCATTATGTATGACTTCTATTTAACACACAAAAACGCACTTTGGTGCTGCACATGGGGATTAACGGTGAATTTTTCATGTAAAACTTTCCCAAAAGCTTGGGTACATTTATTTTATTGACTTTTTGTTTTAATTCTGGGGGCCAATCCGTTTAATATGTCTTGTTGATACAACTTCACTATGATGGACTTTGGATTTTTTTTTTTATATATATAGATATATATTCTAAAATGATTTTACTTTCTAGCCTGAATTCTCAATTTTATACAGGAACACTGTATCGATCTGTATAACAGATCGATGAAGGCCGCAAATATAATTTAAATTTTTAAATGCATGTGTACTGTAAACGATCCATCAAGATCGTGTTTAATTTCGCATCAATATAACATTAAAGCTTTGACCTAATCCTTCCTCTTTGGAGATAGCTGTAGGCTTACAGGACAACAACAGGTCATGAACAAAAGAGTGGCTATTTAGTTCGTAAAATTCGATATATTCTCAAATAGCTCAAGCTAGAATAACATTGACATGCATATGTTTGAACGGGGGAAATCTTATAAATGAATACATTAGCCGTGTTTGTGTTATTCCCCGGTATGTTTGTTCAATGGATTTTATGACGTTGTAATTTTAGTTTAAAGGCAATTTTATAACGGTCGGCAATCAATGTAGTGGCAAATAGCCAACGTTTAGTTTTGATAGGATGTACCATATGGATGCTAAAATGGAACATATGTTTTCGTGATCACAGGTTAGTTTTTAGATTTTTGTATTCTTCTTTATGGAAGGACATACGGTAATTTCATTAAATATACGCACATAACAGAACAGGACAGAACAGAACATAGATGTTATTTAACGGTACTAAAAAGTTTTAAGAAAACAAAGATTGACACTCTTTTATACAATCTCTACCCAGAGTTGTCCTTGCATACACAACGTCTCATCAAATACCACGAATCTTGGCAAACGATGAAAAACGATGGAAATACAAAATTTCTTGATTGCACTAATATGTTTCTGAAAAGAAAACAATATACAGTAAATAATGCTCAGAATTATATTGCAGTGTACTTTGGCATATCACTCCGCCGTCAAAACATTCATAATACGCACCACCAAATCGTTCCCATAGGGTTACAGTGCAGCATTTGGCTTAACAGCACTTTCCAGTATCACATAGCGCTTAACAACATACCTTAAATTAAATTACTAACTTAAAATATATATCAAAATGTAGAAAATAAGTCGTGTTTCTTTCGATTGCTTACGTGTCAATCAACAGCCGATAGTTGGTGGTGTCACGGTGTTGAGGTTCTGTTCGCCATTTTGATATTTTAACTATGGTCATGTGACAAATTATCAGCTTCAGAGTGACTATCTTAGTTGTAAATGATTCGTTTGCATGGTGTTTTACGTCAATTCCAGCACATTTTAGGCTATACATGACGGTCGATTATTTCGTGGCGGAGGCAAACCACCCACTTTTTCTTGGGTAGAACCAGGTGATTGAATACCTCCCGTCATCCGTAAGAATCGACACTTTCTCTCTTGCAAGTCAAAACAAGCGTGTTTAATAAAACAACCCTATTTACATTGCACTCTCTTAAGCAAATACTACATGATTAGAATTACCGAGAATCGTCTAAGGAGTGTATGAAACATGGTAAGACAATCCCTCAGATCTATGTAAACATATTACATAGCGCGTTGGAGCAACAGACCTCTACCCCACGTGGGTTCGCTCCCTGGCAGATGCATGTCAAATGGGAGTCTTCATCCTTCATCTAATCTCCCTCTCAGGTTGCTATCCCAATATAATACAATATGACGTGTTTGTCGGAGTACCGTCCGTCGGATGGGGACGTAAACCGGGCGGTCCCGTGTATCGGTCTATTATCCGAGCACGTTAAAGAACCATAGGAATCTATTCGATAATAAGAGTAGGGCAGGTTCCTGGATTCTTATGTATCCTTCCCCTCTCTCTGGGACGGCTCTAAATAACCTATACTGTGTTGATGAGCCGTTAAACAACATTCAGTTCAGTTCAGTTTGTCGGAGTAAAGTAACAAGACAATAAAATTTGGAATTTTCTCTGTTCTTCGTTTGTTCTATCATATAGGTTTAAATATATTTATTAAGTAATCATTCAAAATCAATTTGCTTTGATATATTCCAATATTGCTCGTTAAAGAAAAACTTTTTAAGGAAATCGGCATATTGTCCCCTCTAGAAAATAATATCACTTTCATGGTTCACTTACCAATGCTTGATCAAATGAGGAAACAGATTTCTATTATTCCATTGTTGATACCGATTTTACGGTTGTTCGTTAATTTGAGACTGTTAATAAGCGAAATCTAGATCGAATTGATAAGTGCGTACAATACTTGTTAAATGAAACGTTTTACCTTATAACAAGATCGGAAATTATCATCACATCAACACGTACATAATCGATTATTATCGTGAATGTATTGGTATATAACGTAACATAACATAACAGAATTGTATTCAGCATTAAACCATTACAATAGTTTATAGCCTACAAAACGAATAATACAATCTTTCTCCCATTCATGGTGACATAATGCAAATAAATATAAATATCTGTTCATTCCAGTTATTAGCGTTGGAGAGAGTTAATTACGTTGTGTATTACAAACGTATTACAAGTAGAGGCATTCGTATTGGTTCAGTTGTTATCAAGTAAATCGATCAAAAGTTATTTGTAAAGCATTTATAGAAAAAAGAAAAAAGAAAAAAAAGCTTGATTTAAATTTACAAAATACATGTCAAATGAAGCTTTAGAAAATATATTTTCAAATTTAAATGTGGAGGTTAATTGTCTTGTTAGTTTCGAATTGTTTGCATGTGACTTTCCAATCATAGGTGACGTATATTTTGAACATGACACTTTCTTTATTGTCCAGATAACTAGTCTCACAGTTGAACCAATAATGATAATAACGAAACATTATCGATTAAAGAAACTAACCCGCCAAATAACTGCAAAATTACGCTACAAAACCGTTTATCAAAACTCTCTCCAGGTGTTCAGGTCAAATAATAATGTATATGTGCCGATTAAAAGTATAGGATTGTTACGGGTTCTTAAAATACTCGTGATTGAATATGCGTAAATTAATTATTATTTAGTAATTCTTAATTCAAATAAAGTACATGTATGAGTTGGTAACTCTTAATTCGAAGCTCCAGTTGTGGGGTTTTAGGGGTCTAGCCGGTTAAAGCCATTTATATTGCGTCTAGAGTTCGGATTCTCAAAATAAGTAAGTTTTGCCAATATGGGGCGTAAATCCATTTTACAGGGCAATCGATACAGCAGTTTCAAACTTTTCAGACTTCATTGTGGTCACATACCACTATTGATTTGGGGCTTCTGATTGGTTGAAAAAAGTATAGGGTCTATTAGGGCATATAGTCAGATTGTAAGGTAGATTCTGATTTTATTAAATTATCCAAATCATAACAAATCCCCATAAAACATCCAAAAAATATATTTCCAACATAAAACATGTTCATTTAGGATATTTTTACTGAAATTTGCATTTGTATGGGTACTATTGTACTGAGAGTATATTTGCAAAAAGTAAAATTTCTTCACTGCCGTTCTGGGGTTGCCCACCTTCAGTGCAATATTAGAGGCTGAAAGCAATACAATACTCTCAATTTGCTGGTCATTTTTTAGTGTCTCTATGATAGTTCTTTAAACAAAGTTAGGTTTTATCATCCGTTCCGATATAGGAATAGGGGTTGTAGGCCAAACGGCTATAATGGAGGCCTATGGGAAATGCAATAGTGGTATATGACCTAAAGCTAGATTCTGAACAGGGTAAAACTGAAAGTAGACATACTTTTTTTCTAACACAATGATTTGAAAGTGTGAGAAATGTTGAATTATGGTGTATTTTGACTTTTCTTATAACTCTTTTCATGATTTTTAAATATTTGAAAGTTTTATGATGCCAAATAGGTAATTCAAATTCTTTTATTAAGGGTTGTGGACACAAAATTAGCCAAACCTGACACCTGGTTTACACATTTGGCCTGTAATGCACATGTTTGACAAAAGTAAAGGTATATCTAGTAAGTTTTATTTATTTCTGAGGGCTTTGCATACATTTTTTGGCAAAAATGTAGAAAGCGACAATCTACATCTGTCCGCAAAGCCGCTTATGTCTGTTTTGAAAAAGATGTTGAGGAAAACTCTGACTCTCTGAGTTCATCGCGTCTTTACGATTATTGTCCATATGCAAATATTTTATGCGGTTTAATACATTTTACAAATTAGATTATTTAGTTGGCAAAAAATATGACCTTTTCTATGTTTTATAAAAGTTTTTTTCTACCCCACCCCC